>CM019752.1:8389721-8427654 GCA_009761765.1 Phenacoccus solenopsis | reverse complement strand
AATCATATTCGTTGATCCGTGCTAAAATATACCAAGCTGGATTATAATAAAAGTTTACGATGTTTATATTTATTTGGTTTTAATGAAAGAGTAATTATTATTTAATTTCGCAATTATTTGAAATAAGGTTTGGCTAATTTGAGGTTTATTTGGAATGGAGTAATTTAATCGCACTTTTTTCTTTTCTTTTATTCTTTGAATTATGAAATAGATGGGTGATAGATATGATTGATGAATAAGTATATTATTTCATTAGTTGTCGGAAATAGATAAGTGATAAATATTTAAATTTAAAAATTAAATTTATAAAACTACATGTTAACATGCTATGTACTATGGTTGATGAATGAGGTGATTTTTTTATTCGTCGTCCGAAATTCGCGTTTATTATTGTCGGTTAAGAAGGTAATGGAATAGGTAATTATTCCAAAATTGCTAACTTTTGTTTATGTGTACAAAGCAGTGTTGGACTTGACGTTTTTTTGGACAAGTGGGAATATAATATCAAGAGCACTTCATTCAGCCACGCCCCCTCCGACTCTATGCACGACAGACTGTTTTTTCGCAAAGTGATGGGACAGGTGTCTAGCAATTACGAAATGACCTCAGAAGGACTTGATGAAAATTTCAGCCTTCGAATTCCAAATTCTTGAAAATAGAAGTAAATAACGCAAGGCTATTTATTAGAATTGAAATTTTTTTTTTTTGAAAATTCGGGATTTTTCAATGTCCAAAAATTGTACAAAATTTTAGCTAACGATTTTATCATACTCTCAGATATCAAATCTCTCTTCAATTTCCTAAAATCCACCAATCTGTTCTCACAAATATAAATTAATAAATTAGCACGTGCCTCTGGCCTAGGCGGCAGTACACGGCACGTTAATCCAGGAGTGAGTAAGTGAGAAATTTTAAAGAAAACTTTTGATTATTTTGAAAAAATATAATTGTAGTATATGTTTGGAAATTAATATTATACCTATTGAATGATTGATTTAAATCATAAATTCTCAGAAAAATTTCTGTCAGTATATCCCATGTAAAAAGGAATAAATCAAATTTAATCGAAATTCATCGAGTTGATAAAATTTTATCAACAAAATCAACCATATTAATAATTTGATCAAAGTTGATAAAATTTGATATATAAATGTATTTTGACAAAATTACCTATTCAAAAAGGCATTCAAACTGATTTCTATTTAAATTAACTATTAAAATTAAAATAAATAAAAACAATTCATAAATTAAAAAAATTATAAATAAATCATTTAAAAAAAATAGATTTACTATCAAAAAATTAAAAATATAAATAAAATAATTATTTTAATAAAAAATTCATAAATAAAAATTACTATTAATAAAATTAATATATTCGCTTTCATTTGATCTAATTTTATCGGATTTGAACAAATGTTATCTTCACAAACATGTTAATTAGATGAAATCGTCATATTATATCTGGTCATTTATATTATAAAATTCAAAACATAAAGGTATCTAATTCTTATGTTCACTACTACGTGAAAAAAAATTTATTGCTTTTCATTCCCGTTAAATCAGGTTCGTAGCCAGCTATAATCTGGGTGGGCGGGGCTAACGAAATTCTAGAGGATGCTTTGACTTCTTTGTTTTGTTTTTGATACTTCTGCGTTGAATACAAAATTTTACTAGAGAGGACTCTAATTTTTGTACAAAAACTTGTTGGTTGCCTCTGCTTACGAGGGTCTGAGTCAAATCCTCATGAACTTTTGTTTTCATTCGTTGTATTATTAATTGGGACAAAAATTAGATTTTCAGTCGGCCTTTGGGCCGAAATGGGCTCGATGCGGTTGGAAATCTCTTATCATCTTATCTGGAAAGATGGACCCTGGTACTAACCCTCTACATAGTAAGGGGACTGACTGAATCTTTTAGAGAGAGGGGAGTTCTAATATTGAAATGAAATATGTTATTTGTATGAGTACTCGGTGCTCTGATCGGATTTTTGTATTGCCTCGCCTTATGAAAAACTGCCTAATTTTCTTTTTTTGGAATCAAACTAAGATGTATCGAAGACTCAGCAAAATTCATTCAAGGTTAGGTGGAGCTATGAGTTTTTGTCTTGAGAGTAGAAAAAAATATGCGTTTATGGAATTAATCCCGCCTAGTTGTAATTTTAATTTTAATTTAAAAAAAAAAAAGATGATAGGATATCCCAAACTTTCCTCTTAGTGTTTACTGAGCTATACTTACTGAGTGACTAATAGAAAATAGCATCATTCTGCGCGAAAATCTCTCCACGTTGTACTCTACAGAACTTGGTAGAGTTGTTGGTTATTCACATTACAATACGAAGAGTATGAATCATTATGTGATAATGATACCAAAACTTTTATCATTAGTAGAATTGAAAGTGTCGTTACAGTAATAATTGTTAAATTGACTTATCATAGTGAAACTACATACCTCTACTGCTATTATTTTTTTTAATAAATGAACAATTTATCTATTGATACCCTAATTAAATCATAATTCAGAGATTAATGATCGTGTAAATTATGAATATCCCGTAGTGTAGCTTCACCAGTATTGTTTTGAGAATAACAGCGAGTCGAGGTAGTTTTCGTGCTGAAGGGTGTGATCTTTTATTATCCACTAACTACCCAGTATGTTATCCACACTTTGAGCAGGGAAAGTTTTTTTTTTACATATTTTTTTGAATGATTCCGAAAATATGTTCAAATCATTTGTACCTATATGGTTATTTTTTTCAAATCTTCTGTTTGAACTTCGCGTTTATTATATTATCA
Organism: Phenacoccus solenopsis; assembly: GCA_009761765.1. Taxonomy (NCBI): domain Eukaryota; kingdom Metazoa; phylum Arthropoda; class Insecta; order Hemiptera; family Pseudococcidae; genus Phenacoccus; species Phenacoccus solenopsis. Next base: position 8,424,862 of record CM019752.1, on the reverse strand, counting down.
GCGACAAATTCCGAGTATTAAATCTCTTCAGTAATTATCGTTTAAGTTGAAATTAACAACTAAACAAGGTAGGAGTAGTTACTCGTGCTAGCTAGTCATATAAATGGAAGTTAATTGGATTTGATTAGGTTTCAATGGCGGTCGAATTATATTGAATATTACATTTTAACATTGATTAGGAGCAGGTGAATATTTATCTCGTTGGATTCTACGAGAATTTCATCATTGATTTTTTTTCTCCTTATCATTTTGTTGAAGGTTATTCTGGATTTGGTACTTGGAGGTGAATGTGAGGTGACAATGTGATGGTTTTGTTTTTATGGGTCCTGTTACAAATAGAGGTGTGCATAATGTTTGTTTGGGTATACTATGTTGCACCGTTGAAAAATGTGAATTTTTGGCATTTTTGGTTCAATAGTGAATAAAATGTTTCTTATGAAAGTGATTTTTGTTTCTATTTGAATTAATTTTCTCCTTTTTATTTCATTAAATATTAATTTTATGTATGAAAAAAAAAACATATTCGAGATGAACTTTCAGTTGTGAGATTAAACTGGTACATCAATACACGAAGACAAGGCTGAACCACTTTTGAATATTCACTTTGAGCTATGATTCTGGCTTAGCAGGCTTTACTGAAACATTATCCAGACACCATCAGAAGTGGGCAAAAAATCGACTCTATAGTCGACGCCTATTGAGCCCATCATAGAGCTAAGATAGAGCTTAAAACACTGGCTTTCAAATGATATTATTTTCATGAATAGATTTTTTCGAACGAAAAATAAAAAATATCCATTAATAACGAAAATTAAAGAAATAATTTGGTGAAAAAATTTTCAATCGTTTTGAGTTTTTCTAACTTTAGACCAGTTTATTTCTTCACTTTTCTCGTTCGTATTGAAAAAAAAAACAGTTAATTATTCACGCTTTTTTTACTCGTTTCCAAGTACGAATATTTACGTATATTTTTTATTTTCGTTAAGAAAAATTTGCCAACTATTTCTACATTATTTATATAATATTTTACTGGCAATATTTCTTTTCGATGGAGCGTATGAATTTAAATAACTCAATTTCTAGACGTAAATCATGGTTTGCGTTTGGCATATTTTGTATCGGTTGCGCTTCGGTTCCCAAAATATGTTCCTTTTACTCGTTACAATAGGAGTTCTCAAAATGTAGAATTAAATGATGCCGATAGAAACCAATGAACTGATAATTTTTAATAAGTTGTGATCCATCCTATTTCATTCGGCAGTAAAATGTTTCCTAGAATTTATATTTGAGTTCTCCCTAATGTGCTTAATGTGAAATATTGGAAAATTAGAAAGGAGTAGGAGAGAACCCCAACTTGTCTTTTGAACATCTCAAGAAAGAAAGCAGCACGAATGATTGCGTTATGTTTCAACCCCGTCGGCGGTGGGGGAGGGGGCGGACGTTTCCCCAGCATCCCCAATTGTTTTCGGTGTACCTCGAGAAGAAGAGTAGCAAAAACGATGGGGTTTGTGGCACAAACCAGCACAAACGTAGTACAAATAAATGCATGATATTTCATTTCGAAATTCCGGAGTGGGAGTTGTGGGAAAATGCATCTTTACTCTTTCTTTACGCAACACGATGCGTTAAGTTATGAGATGTGCATAATATGCGCGTAGTAAATAAGCGAACTAAATCAGCTGTTTATATTTTATGTATTTATAATACAGCAGCTATCTGTGCCGGCCTTCGGTACTCGTTCAAAATCATTAGTAAAATACAAATATTTGTTTTCAAATAAAAACATTAGATATTTTGTGGGATTTTTCAATATTTTTAGAATTACACTTGTTAATTTTTCGTCTCGGAGTCCCTAAAACAAATACTAGCTGCCGGCCCACCGGGGTTTCCCGGGTTCTCCTTCGAGTTCCGCCGAGCCTGCTACTTATCCACCGATAATTTGCGCCTGCATGCTTTTCATTTATTGCATTATTCCACATGAATGGTTGCGTCGACCTTCTTAATAATTGACCTCGTTAAAATTTAAAAAAAAAAAGTCATTAATAAGCGATTCTCCGAATTCATTGAGCTGATAACATTTTACATAACTTTATGAACTGCAGTATCTACGAAAGCTATAAGAACTCCAAATTCTTATTTAAATAGTGTAATTGGTCACTTCTTCTTCTTCTTCTTCATGTCGCCGTCTCCGACCGGAGTTTGGCGATCATCACGGCTATCACCACCTTGTTGGCTGCGTTGCGGAACAGTTCTGCCGGGGAACATTTGAATCATCTTCTCAAATCCGCCTCCCATGACAGCTTTCTTCTTCCTGCACTTCTTTTTCCTTTTATTTCTCCTCGAAGTATATTCTGGAACACCGTGTATTTTTCGTTTCTATGGACGTGCCCATGATATTCCAATTTACGCGCTTTAATGATGTTTAACAGCTTTCGTTCCTTGGACATGCGTCTCAATACTTCCACGTTGGTAACTTTATCTGTCCAGGATATCTTCAAGAGACTGGTAAATAAACATTTCCAGCGCCTCTATGCGTTTCTCCAACTCGCGCGACAGCACCAGCTTTCCATGCCGTATAGTAGAACAGGCATGATATAACACCAGACCAATCTCACTCGTAGGCTCAAATCCAGTTGCTTCCTTGTGAGAATATTTCTCATGTTCGCGAACGCAGTCTTGGCTTTTCCTATTCTCGTTTTGATCTCTATGGATTGATCGGTTTCTTCCTGGAACCAAGTGCCCAGATACAGGAATTTGTCGACTTTTTCGATTTCTTTGTTATCCACATGTATGCGATCATTTTCGATTGACCGTGCATCTTTCCTTTTATGCACTATCATCCATTTTGTTTTTGCCGCATTAATTTCCAGCCCATATTCTAGGCTAACACCTGCCACCCGCAGTAACATGTTCTGAAGTCCATCCAGGCTGTCTGAGATTAGCACTGTGTCGTCTGCGTAGCGAATATTTGAGATACGTTTCTCTCCAATTTCCACTCCGTCTTCCCTCGTTAAGGCCTTCTTGAAAATTGCTTCTGAGTGCACATTGAACAGTGCCGGGGATAGAACACACCCCTGTCGCACTCCTTTCTTTATTTCTATCTCCTCTACGTGAGATGAAAATTATTACGTGATATAACGGAAAGAGGTAAGAGGGATGATGAATTTATCTTTGATTTCAATCAATGAAGAACTGAGAAGAATCACAATAATGGTGAAGTAATAGATTGAATCTGTTTCAAGATATGATATTGCTTTGTTGAAATTTAAATTGAAATTAAAATTAATAATAAATTATTATGCGTATTCACAAGAATTTGATATGGACCGATATTCAGGGACGTACCGAAAGGGGGAGGGGGGGAGCTTCCCCCCCTTGGCTTTTGAAAAGTTGGTAAATTTGGAGTTTTAGCGTAAAGTTGGTAAATTTGACCACTTGCGCAGTTTTATTACAGCTATTTTTACATCATTTTTTGAAGAGTAACAAGAAGACTGTGATATCTTATTTAACATCTTATTCACAGAGCAAAAAAAAAAAAAAAAAAAGGTCAACAGTTGGTAAAATTTCATGGTATAAGTTGGCAATTTTTGGTTTTCTCCCCCCTCCCCCCGAAGAATGTCCTCGGTACGCCCTTGCCGATATTTATGTTTGATAATATATAGCCAGTATAGATAGCTCAGGAGTGCATTCAGAAACTACACACCGGACGTATCGGTGCGTTTTTTTCGCACCATAGCCGTTCAGAAACGGAGTACGTTATGAGGTATGACGTCATTATTTTTCTCCTTCTCGTTCAGAAATGCACCAAAGAACTCCTGGGTGTGTACTCCGGAGATTTTTAAACACTATCTTCTGATTGGTGGAGTAAAATTAAAAAATATAAATATACACGCAAGAGGATCTTGGCGCTTTTCAAATTTTGAAACCTCACTGGTCAACACCGTTTTGGCGACGGGCTGTCTGGGCGGCGAGATCCCGTTACATGGCAACGGCAATGAACTCCATGTTTCAGATGAGTTTGCCTTTTTTAATTTTTTTGCTTTTTAATTTTTCGCTACATTTCAATATTCAATTTTTTTTTATTACTTGCTATCAAGATTTCTGCTGTCTTTGAAACATGTCTTCTTCGAATGTGTATCTTAATTATTTTTTAATTACCTTGATATTGACATTTAACTGAATCTCACCCTTTACCTTTACACAGAGCAAAAACGTTTTTATTAAAAAAAGAAAAAAATTAGTACATTCCTTAAACAGCATAGAAAATATCTTATACTACAGTAAACACAGTGTTCGTAGCCTTGAGGTTAAAAATATTAAAGCATAACTGAAACTATAATCACGTAGGCTTCAGACTTCCGCTATTGCCTTTAAAATTTAATAGCTTCATCTTGGCGATCCATTTTCTTTCTGTGGCGTCTCTCTACATTAATTTCACGTTGCTGTAATATAGCATCTCTGTTTGATACGCGACTTTTTTTTCCTTTCTCTTTGGTTACTGTTGTTAACCTACTTGTAGAGGTAGATGGGGTGGTATTAACGGGAAAAGGATCATCTGGATCAGCGCTATCCTCTCCAGGCTCTCCATAATTTTCTAAAAGTGACAGTGGAAGGTTTTCAGTTCCCCGTTGGGAACTAGCCAGAACTGGCGGATGTACATTATGGTCCTTCTTAAAAATTACATCAAATTCCTCGAAATATTCAAAAGTGACAGGCGACCCGCCACTATTATTCGAGCCCATCGCATCTACAGCAGCGACGTATTTTGCCTTCAAATATTTAAACTTATCTGATACTTGCTGGCTTGTTTTGTTCAGTTTTTGACCTATCATTGCTCATGCTAATGAATTTTTCATTGTAGTTGATTCGAAGTTTTTTTTTGTTCAACTTATATTCCTCGATTAAGCTTAAAATTTGAAATCGAGTCCATTTGTTCTTGTTCGTCGCATTCTCTGAAATAAAATGAAGTATAGCGTACTATAATAAAAAATGATTATTCTATATTACCTAATAATCATACCATATTGTTGAAGTGGTGTTTCAGAAGGTGGAGCGGGTGGAGCACCTTCTTCTTGCGTTGATGGATGAACAGACTGGGAATGAGAATAATTTTCATTTCCTAGTTGCTGTTTTGCAAAAATCATCTCTCCCGTTGCTGACAAATTGACAATACGTAATGAAATATACGTATTAAGTTCCTACATATTAGATCGTACCCTCAGTGCAATAAGGCCACATCTCAAAAAAGTATGTAAAAATTACGCGAAAAGGAAATCTTTTCCTATAATTTTTTTGGAGTAAAATGAGCTAATTTAGTGTATCTGTCAGAGTTTTACTGATTCACATTGATTTTACCCGAAAATATATGTAAAAAGAAGTGCTTTTTTGAAATGTGGCCTTACTACATTGAGGGTGCGAGATATAGGTACACAAGTATCTAATTGAAAAACTTACTTGTATTCCGAATAAGGAAAAGGTCTCCTTGTTTTACAAACTCAACTCCCTCACCCAATACGAACTCGTATTCGAAGGAGGTGGATGCAACTGTACTTTCCATAATTACAGAGAAAGAAGAATTAGCAAAAAATTTGATACTTATCGAAAATCGAATATTAAACACCATCACTTTCCTTTTCAAAACATAGCCATATAGGGGGAAGATGGGATGAGCGTATAATCTATTTGTGATTGCGGTTAATTATGAGGAAATTAATAAATAGTAATTTCAATGATATTTTAATTTTATTCTCGAAAGTAATTTAGTACAAATTCGCAGTCGTAAATCTTTTTCCATTAAATGGCGAGAAAAATGTAAACACATTCACCATTCGTTCCTCACTCGTTCAGAAAAACAAAGCGCGATGTGCGAATATTCAGATTGTGACGTCACACACCGTGGTGTACGTGCGGAAATATCGCACCAACTTTCTGAACGCACCCCAGCGTGTAACCGTACTTTTCCAGAGAGCAGGGAGTTGAAAAATCTTTGCATTTAGTAGATACACGTATATTTAGACCGCTGGCAGTGATGTGGCCAAAAAATTTTTAGGAGATGGCAGAAATGTTTTAAAAACTTAAATGGGATTATAAGAAGAAAAGCATAAACCTAAAAACATGAATTTAATATACTAATTCATAAGAAAATGATTAAAATATAATTTTTGACACTACCTTTTCATTATTCAAGTAAAAAGAAATTGTTCACAGAGAGTAAATTGAATGAATCCATGGAAAAAATAAGTTGATCAAATTTGGTAAAAAAAAATGACCAGATATACCTACTTACCTAATTTGATAAAATTTTATCATCATTCCAGGAATAAATGAATTGATCAAATTTGATCAAAATTCATCAAATTAATAATGATTTGATGAAATTGTATCTAGGAATTGCTAAGGTATAATTTGATATACTCTAATCAAACTTGATCAAATTGGATGAAATTTGATTTCTTCCACAAAAAGTAGATATGAAGTACCCAGGAAGAAACGACTGGATCAAATTTGACAGAATAAAAAGATTTGATCAAACCTGTAAAAAAGAATTAGATCAAAGTTGATTAATTTTGATAATATTTTATTAAAAACAAAAAATAAAAAATAACTTAGTACTTGATCAAATCTAATTAAAATTTATAAAATTTCATAAAAAGATGACTAGACATAATTTGATGAGATCTGATAAATTTAAATGTGGTCATTTTTTTTTCCCCCTTTTTATTATACTGGGCGTGTATAATTGCCAGGATTGTTACGCCCAGTGTAGAGAGTTTAATTTATATTTGGTTTTTATATTTTATTTTGTGTATGAAGGATAGGATTTTTTTTAATTCGTCTGGGTTGTCCGGTATGTTAGTTGTTTGGATGTTTAGATTGTCACGGGTTCATGTTTTTAATAAATTTACAGGAAAAAAGGATTTGATAAACTTTAATCAAAAAGACGACTAGATAAAATTTGACCAGATCCGATCAAATTTGATGAAAAGATACTAGACAAAGACATACTAACTAAATTTGAACAAATTTGATCAGATCTGATAAAATTATATCTAGTCATCTTCTTAATAAAGTTTCCAGGAAAAAATAATTTGATAAAATTTAATCAAAAAGATGACCAGATAAAATCTGATCAGATTTAATCAAATTAAGTATGTGTAGTCATGTTTTTATCAAATTTGATAATGTTTGATCAGATTTGATCAAATATTGAGTTTTTTTTTAAATAAAATGTTATCATCATTCCAAGAATGAATGAATTGATCAAATTTGATCAAAATTCATCAAATTAATAATGATTTGATGAAATTTTATCTAGGAATTGCTAAGGTATAATTTAATATACTCTAATCAAACTTGATCAAATTTGATGAAATTTGATTTCTTCCACAAAAATTAGATATGAAGTACCCAGGAAGAAACGACTGGATCAAATTTGACAGGATAAAAAGATTTGATCAAACCTGTAGAAAAGGATTGGATCAAAGTTGATCATTTTATTAAAAAAAAAAAAAACAAACAAACAAAAAACTTAGTACTTGATCAAATCTGATTAAAATTTATAAAATTTCATAAAAAGATGACTAGACATAATTTGATGAGATCTGATAAATTTAAATGTGGTCATGTTTTTAATAAATTTACAGGAAAAAAGGATTTGATAAACTTTAATCAAAAAGACGACTAGATAAAATTTGACCAGATCCGATCAAATTTGATAAAAAGATACTAGACAAAGACATACTAACTAAATTTGAACAAATTTGATCAGATCTGATAAAATTATATCTAGTTATCTTCTTAATAAAGTTTCCAGGAAAAAATAATTTCCCGAGAAAAAAGTTTTGATAAAATTTGATAAAAAATAAAGATACAATTTGATCAAGAATTTGTCTCTATCAAATTTTATCAAATTTTATCAACTTCGATCAAATTTGATATATTTATATAACATCATATACAAATATTCCAATTCTTATTATAACTTTATAAAGTTGTGCTTTTCAGCTTTTTTCACGCGCAAAATAAGTTTTTCTCAATGCGTTGGGATAAATTTAAAAAATTTGACACGAAAAAAGTTATTAAATTTCAAGTCTTTGTGGGGATTCGAACTCTCTACCTCTGCGTTTAGTGACTACACCCTTACCACTACACCATCATGCTTCCTTGAAAAGATAGGCGTATTACAAGTATTCATATACATGTAATATCGATTAGATTTGGACTTACGAGGGAATGGTCAGAACTGTCCATCGCCAATCTCTTTGGTAGGTAGCCTATCTTGTAGTACTTGAGGAGTAAACCAACGCGCCATATTCAGTTTCTCGGAAACGAAGCGTATTTAGAGAAGCAGGGTTGCCAAATGTTGAAAATCAAAAATTCCTTATTATTTGAAAAAATATTTCTTAATGTTAATCATTGGAAATTGTAGAACTATTTAATAAAAGTCATGTCATGTTTTCATATCGGAGGAAGAAAAGTGTACTTATAAAGGTATACCTATAATTTTGATCATTATTTACTTTTTTTTGCGGGTAAATGGTAATTTAAATTTTTCGTTTCTTTTTTATTTGTTGTTGTTCATTTGTATTTTTTTAATGTTAATTTAGATGATAAATTGAAGAAATAGTTCACTTCTATGCTTAAACAATTGATGAAGTTATATATTTTACATAAAATTAAATGTGTAAATGATGATTTATATCAAGGAAATGATACACACACAATACTTTTTCACAGTTTTCCCACGCGCATTAATTTCATAATTATATGATGCCGCCCTTCTACACATTAATTGGTCTCCTCAAATGTGAAGCAGACATCGCAGTTATAAATTTATTATAGACATGTTCAACAGTTATAATCACGACCAAATGAACGTAAAAATAAATAATTCGTTCATCTGATGTATCAATTTTAAAAGAATGCTTAGCACATATAAATGTAAAAATATTGTTTTATCGATTGTTTAAACATAGAAGTGAATTATTTCTTTAATTTATCACCTGAATTAGCATTAAAAAAATAAAAATAAACAACAACAAATAAAAAAGAAACGCAAAATTCAAATTACCATTTGCCCGCCAAAAAAGTAAATAATGATCAAAATTATAGGTGTACCTTTATAAGTACACTTTTCTTCCTCCGATATGAAAACATGACACGACTTTCTATTAAATAGTTCTACAATTTCCAATGATTAACATTAAGAAATATTTTTTCAAATAATAAGGAATTTTTTATTTTCAACATTTGGCAACCCTGCTTCTCCAAATAAGCTTCGTTTCCGAGAAACTGAATATGGCGCGTTGGTTTACTCCTCAAGTACTACAAGATAGGCTACCTACCAAAGAAATTGGCGATGGACAGTTCTGACCATTCCCTCGTTAGAAAAAATCCAGTATAGAAAAATTTCTAAAAGGGCAAAAATGATGGTAAAAAATGACAAATTGGTCAATTTTTGGTCGAGTAGAATGTGTATGTCGACACATATTGCACGTGTCTGATCTAAGTATTTTCCATCACTTTGAAAATATTCTATATATTTCCGAGAAAAAAATTTGATAAAATTTGATCAAAAATCAGGTCAGATTTTATCTATTTATATAAAACTTTACCAGATTTGATCTAACTTGCTTCCATAATTAGCTGTGCATTGATAACATTAGATAAAGCTTGATCAAATTCGATCAACTCATTTTATTAAATTACATATAATAATATCCAATTAGATCAAATCATGCATCATAAAAAATAAAAAATAATGATTTTGATACAAGTTAACGAAATGAGATGAAGTTAGGTATAATTTGATCAAAAAGTTAGATCGAATTTATCTTTTTTTTATCAATTTATGCATACTTATATCAAACAGTTTTATCGAGTGATAAGCAATTTGATCTAATTGGATAAAACTATATGTAATTTAATAAAATGAGTTGATCGAATTCGATTAAGCTTTATCTAATTTTATCAATGCACAGCTAATTACGTAAGCAAGTTAGATCAAATCTGATAAAGTTTTATATAAGTAGATAAAATTTTATCTGATTTTTGATAAAATTTGATCAAATTTAATGATGAATTGATCAAATTTGATCTAAACTTTTTTCTCGGGTTGATAAAATTTAATCAAAAAGCTGATCAGATTTAATTAAATTAAGTATGTGTAGTCATGTTTTTATCAAATTTGATAATGTTTGATCAGATTTGATCAAATATTGAGTTTTTTTTTTAAATAAAATTTTATCAAAATTGATCAAATTTGATGCAATCTTTTCTTATGGGTTTGATCAAAACCTTTTATGTTAATGTGATCAATTCTTTTTCATTCTGATATGTGAAGTTCGAATTTGATTAAATTCTATGAAATTGTATGCAATGTAATCCATTTCGATTTGTGATCAAATTTGAACACATTAGGTCCTATTTCATTAAATTTGATCAACTTTGATTAGATTATATCAAATTATATGTAATCAATTTGCCCACAATTTCATGAAATTTTATCGTATTTGATGAATTTTGATCAAATTTGATCCATTTATTGTTTTTTTGCTCCGCTGTTTTTTGAGATTTAATGTTCAATTATTCTCGATATGTATGAAGCGGAAGAGAGCCTGTTATGTATGCTTGGTATTAGGTTGTAAACTTCCTGGTGGCAATCGCATAGTTGCGTGGGTATTAATTATTACTGCTGCTATCAGGTATTAATTTTATTACTTAGGTCATATTATTTTAGCTGAGTTTTTAATAATTTTTCATTCTAAAGGAAGAATTTAATACAGATTAATTCTGATTAAAAGTTTTGAAATCTTCGTTAAACAGATTCTGGCCGCCCTAGCAGGTACCATAATTACCACTAATTTATCTGCGATGACGTCAGCCATAACCATCGTAAATGGAGCTTTGTTAGTACCGAGTGGTAATAGTTCAAACGCCAGTATAATCACGAATGGCACTTCGGCCAACGGCGATTTCTCCATCACGGGTGGACAATCATCTTTTTACGGTAAAAAAATTGCGGAATTTCTACGTTTAAGATAAGAATTGCATTTCGGTACATATAAACGATTTTTATCATTTCAGCTACTTTACAATTAATGACTCATTTCATCGCTAGCGTTTTCTCGGGCGTATTCCAGGATAGCTATGGACGTAAAAAATGCATGATGGTGTCGATATTCCCCCAGCTAGCGAGCTGGATTGTATTGCACTTCAGTTCGAATATTCATTGGTTGTACCTGCACTCTATATTGGTCGGTTTGGGTACGGCGTTCAGCGAAGTTACTATTATTACGTACATCAGCGAGATATCGTCAGTGAAGCTGCGAGGCCGGTTGTTTTCATTGGGCAAGATTGGATACGGATTCGGATCTTTCGTAGCGTTTTTCTTGAGTTTGTTCCTAAACTGGAGGATGTTGGCGTTGGCGTGCGCCTCGATGCCAGTCGTAATGCTGTTTTATGTGTCTTGGGTTGGTATTTTCGCTTCTACACGGGTTGGAAAATATTGATGATTTTTGCACGAGTATAGCTTCACATTATCTCGGTAATATTGCAATTAATTACGAAACCTGAATCCGAAGCTTGTATGAAAATAGAGTTGCTCTTTGAGGCTTGATATCATCTTTATCAGTGTCATGGAAAGTTACGAGACTCGTGAATGGAAGCGTTTTCATTTACGTGTTCATAATTATGAAGAAAAAAATAAACGAGATAAAAGTGCCGAAATTTATGCTACTACGAAATTGATTACGTACAGCGAACTTTGTTGTTTTTTTCTGTGCGTGTAAACACAACTCGTTTTTGTAGACGATACTCATTATCGATATCTCGGAATAATTAATTTGTAATTCGAAAAAAGTAATTAATTGATAACGAAAAAACTCATTGTAATCGACAATCGTAATGCTATGTCGAAAATTAACTGACGTTTATGAATGTACGTTTGTATATGGCTTCGATGATGCAAGATTTGTGAAAAATTGTTGATTCTTATCGCAGTTACCAGAAAGTCCATTATGGTTACTGTCCAAAGGACGTGAACGACAATGTAAACAAAGTCTACGATGGTTACAAGGATGGACCACCGATCAGAATATCGAAGTGGAGTATACCAAATTACAACGTTACGTAGAGGATAGTAAAAATTATGGTAAATCCTGTGAATCTCATTTGGTAGTTCCATTAACTCGAAAAAATGGTGAGTTTTAATTTATCGAAGAAAGATAAGAGAAGTATTCGTGGTTTAGATAATCAAATTTAAATATTGTTTTTTCAGTGCTTCAGTATATTCATGAAAACTACCTGAAATTATTTTTGCAACCGGAATTCACCGAACCCTTTAAAATTATCGCTGTTATGTTCGTTACGAGTTATTTCCTGAGTTTGAGACCGGCGAAATTTTATTTAGTTAATATTTTAAAAGATCTTGGAGTGATGGCTGATAGAATGAAGATTATGGTAGGAAAACGTTAATTATTTTTATTATAGAAATAATATTAAAAAGGTGAAGTGAATACGGGGTAGGTGGTTATTTTCTGGTCAAAGGACATTTTTGAGGGTAAAAAAGAAGCATAAAAGATTACGTGGTACCTACATATTAACCCAACTCTCAGCCTGAAAACTTTTTATCACACTACTAAAAAGAATATTGGATTTTTTTTTTTTGTAAAAAAAAAATAAGCAGGTGTGGCACTTTACTGGAGTTGAATTTTCAGTGGTACTTTTTTCAGATTTGCAGATAATATTTGTCTGAAAACCCCTATCTATCCCTTCCATAATCATCTAAAAAGTTGGAGTGTTGGAGTGTTAGGTATGCCTCCATCTCCACTTAAAATTTGAGTTATCAACATTTTGAGACGAATGGGAACTTTTTAGGACACTTTCATGCACATTGCCCATTCACTCATTCTACTATTTGTGAAGAAGACAGATATCCTAAACACATGGCTGAAACAAACGCATATGATGGGCTTCTTTCCCCTCCCCTCCTCACATAATCAGGTAAGTTGATGATTAAAAAAAAAAACGTAAGCAGCCATGCTGCATTACTGGAGCTGAATTTTTAACTGAGGCTTGTTCGGGTTTGGAAATAACGTTGCTAACCCCTTCATGACTACAGGCTACGCCCAATACCAAGTCTGAAAACCCCTACCCTATTCCTTTCAAAACCACGCAAGAAGTTGAATTTAGAACAAATGTACGATTTTTCGCTAGGGATGGCCATACTCGTCGAAAGTATCGATATTTCAGTATCGATAATATCGGGACACATATATCGATATGCGGTATCGATACCAACTAAGATATCGATACCTCTAATATCGATACCGATACCGGTAATAATTATCGTAAATTTTTGAAAAATGAAAAAATTATACAAAGTCAAGAGAAAACATTTTAATCTTATTAATATCGATGAAGATAATTATTTAAGTCTGTAATCTATATCCATCAATGGTTTTTTCAAAAGTTTTCATTTTAAAATGGTAGTTTTTACCAATTTAAAAATCCCGCGAAAATGATTTTATGTGAGTACATGTTAACCTCTCAATAATCGTCAAATAGGAATCAGAGGTTATTACAGTATTTACGCGAAATAACAAATTTTATTAAGTAGATATCGAAAGCGATACCAGAATTAAAATATCGATATCGAGTAAGTATCGAAAAGCTGAGTATCGATAAAAAAGTACTCGATATTTTTTGAAAAATATCGATACGGTATCGCCATCCCTATTTCTCGCTATCCTAGAGAAAAAAAAAAAAAAATCATATGAACACATATTTCTCAAATTATAACTACTTGAGGCTCCTGAAATTATCTTCAATTTTTTACGATCCGCCATTTTGGATCCATTTTGACCCAAATTGAAGACTTCATATTGTGGTCATCAACTAACCCTACACACGAAGTTTGATCTTTTCAGGTTGATTTGGTGACGACATATGAAAGATTCATGAAATTACTTGCAGCAATTTTCCCTCCAAAAGCAGTTTTTCGCTCTAACTCCCCTGCAAATTCACTTGAGAAACTAAAATCCGAATAAGTTGGTCATTTGGACTCATTTTATCATATTATACCACAATAAAAAATTTTCGACTTTTGTGTATTCCCCCATCACATTTCAGGCTGATAAACCCTCCTCCTCTTCAACCTCATGTATGTAGGGGAATTGCGGATATTGTTTACTTCTTATGCCCAATAATCATATGAGTTTATAAGAGTTCATATTAATTACATTTTTTTATTGATTTGAGGCTCCTCAAGCTCTACTCAAATTTTGATAATCCGCCATTTTGCATCCATTTTGACCCAAATTCGAGAAGACATATCCTGGTCACCAACTAACCCTACACACACAGTTTGACTTCTTTAACTTGATTTGGTGGGGAGATATGGAAGATTCGAGAAATTCCATAACTCAAAACTTCCTCAAAAAGCCTTTTTTTGCTCTAACTCCTCGCAATATGCACTTAGGAAGCTGGAATTTGGATATATTAGTGTCCGTGAGTTATTCTTTCATATGAGATCAAAAACAAAAAGTTTGACCTATTTACCCCTTCTCCAACTTCCCTCAAAATTTTAGTGATCCGCCATTTTGAAATTTATGGAAAAAACAAAGAAGCGCTTTTGTCGCATTTTTAAGAAGAATTTCTCACCATGTTTTGAGTGAATTTCATGAATAACCTTCAGCGCTGCCTATGGCGGGAAAAATATATAATACCAAAAAGTTGGACATTTGCCGGATAATTATAAATGGTCTGAAATGCAAATATTTGAAGACCCCACCCTCCACTACCTCCTCTCCCAAATCTGGTAGACTGTAATAGCTATCACGTTTTAGTGAAGAACTAAGCTAAAAATTCGAGTATCGCTCTCATTGAGGATGTTACTAGATAGTAGATGAATGCAATGATCGATTAGCTCTAGCTTTGTAATATTGACCCATTCATGAAACTTACCATATTACGATATCGAATTATCTCGAATATGTTTCATCGATAACCCTATCCCGAACCTATTGTAATAACTAAGAGCCCCGTGTAATCGTTTCATTATAATCATCGTTGATGAATTAGGTACTTATCTTATTCATATTTTTTCAGACGATATCATCTCTAGCCCAAGTAGTTGGATCAATATCGTTAGCATTAACCGTTCGGAGATGTGGTAAACGTGATCTTACTCTTTGGACATTCACAGCTTGCGCGGTTTGTTTGGCATTTTCAGCATTATATTCGTATATGCATTTCCGTCATAACTTCGATGCTGTGTGGATCGTGTATATTATTTATGGGATGATATTTTATTTCACCGGGTTCACGTTAGGTGGAATGCCGTGGTTTTTCTGCGCAGAAATATTTCCTCAGAAGTGAGATAAAATTGAACACATTAAGAAAATATGATAAATGGAAGTATCGATGGATGAAAACATTTTAATGTGATTTTCTATGTTTTCAGAATTCGCGGCGTTTCAGGAGGAATAGCAGCGACTTTTGCTCACGTAATCGTCGCTTTATTGACACAAACGTATTTCTTCGTGCAAACAGCGATCACCGTTACGAATGTATTCTTATTATATAGCGTTCTTAGTTTAATAGGGTGTTTCTACTTGAAGCTGAAATTACCAGAAACGGAGAACAGAACGTTACAAGAAATCGAAGAGCATTTCAGAAGTACCAAGAAAAAGAAAGATGAAGAATCTGGTATTAATTGAATTTATGTGTTCTGTCCTTTTTCACAGATAAAGGATTAGGTATCTATGCCATGTAAAATGAATTTTCCATGTATATTGTGATTTGTTTGTAATTTTAATTCGTGTTGCGTTTTGTTTGTTGAAAAACTTTCAATATTTTTATAGTTATTGTTTTGTAATTTTAAATAAAATTTTTATGAATTTTAAAAAAATGTCGAATGCATTAAAAATTGAATCTTACTAAGAAAATCAAAGCCGGCACTTTTTGTGTGAAACTAGAGCCTTTCCTATTGATTGTGGAGATATCTTTGTACCTATTTCAGAATAGTATTGTAGTTAGGTACAATGTAAAACGTCTTTGTTTGCCCAAATATTTTAAAAGAAGCTGGGAAATTCTGAATTTTTGCTTATAAAAAGAACTCAGACGTGAAAAAATTTCTAAAAATGAATGCATAATTAATTGCATATCAATAATATGGAAAACCCCTATCATCGCTACTTGACGAAAGGAAGTAATTATCACTTGTATCCTGATCGAGAATACTGGGTTGACTCATGCCCATGTTTCCCTGATATTCGTGTGACTGCTGACTGCACGATGCAACTTTGTAACATCTCTTCTTTCAGACGTCTTTTTATACCTGACATTTTATGATCCCAAATACATACGTACAGCAAGTGCTTAGATATCTATAATGATTTTCATCATCCTTTTCATTTACTGTCATTCTCGTGAGCTTGCGCTGATTATTGAGTACCATGGTCATTACCACGACCACCATCAACGCCATGTCTCTATGAAACCAAAAAAAAAGAGAAAGAAAAAAAATTTTAACAAAAAAAAATGAAAAGTAAATTCTAATTTTTAATTAAATTTCATGTATTTTTTTTTGATTAATTTCACATTTTCTGGTTCCCTTAACAAAATTTCTAAGGCTAACAAAAAATTATACTTGGTCGGTGCAAAGGAAACGGAAAACAGGAAATATAGGTGTTTTTTAAATTACGTATAAATTAAAATTTCTATATGAAAGATTTTTTATTGACTTGAAAATACTTAAACGAAAACTTTGATGTCTATAACTTGAAATTTGAAGGTTAAAAAAAATAATGAAATGTGAAAAATTCCAAATGTTTGTGTTAATATAAAAAATATGTAATGTAATGCTCTCATCATACTGTCTAAATAAATTCGATAAAATGAATTTTTTTCAACGTATGAATTTTCAAATTGAATATTTTTAAAATTTCACCAATTTTTTTAAATGGTAATTCTGATACATTCCCGCTTTTTTTATTTCCGAATAATGACATTAATTAATAATAATATCATCAAAAAAAAATTTATTTTATAATTTAATTTACACAAAAAAAACACGCAATTTTTCCCTTTCCTGCCTTTGCAATTTTCAAATTTTAACAATTCATAAAATTGTTTCATAAATTATGAGTATTGCCTTGCTAGGTGTACTTGGAAAGCTCAAATTTTGTATGTAATGTCAGTTGAACTTCGGTATCATCTCTCAAGGTTGGATCCAAATGAACCCAAAATGGTTAATGAAGTGAAATTCGGTGAATGGTAGAGAGGCATCAAATTTCTGAACTTCAACAATTACAGAGTTACAAACTCATACAGTCATACACATGATTTTTGTTGGCAAGAAGTACTATATATTCTGAAGTTCTCTGGTAGCTTTGGAGAGAACTGAATGGAATTTTCAGCCTGAGTATTGAATAATTGTGATGTGAGGTTTGTAACATTATTCGCAAATGTAAACATGCCCTCATTAGAAACTCAGCTGCAGTAATGAGGTATAACTTCTAGAGATTTTTTTTTGTCTTTGATCGATCATGCCAACTCTCCTTCAATTGTTTAATTTTTAATGTTTTAAAATTATTAGAATTTCTAATGATAAGACCATTATTCTTATCTGTTATTAAGCCATCAGTTTATCACGATATGACTGGATGGGCACCAAAAATATTTTCCAAGAAAATTTTAATTGCCTCCAAGAAACATTAAAAGCTTGTGAAATCAACTTAAGAAAACATTAAAAGGTTGTGAAGGTTTTAAAATGAATATAATGAAAATTATTTGTATTAAAATTTTATTTTCAAGTTGATATTCGCATTTTGTAGACGAGATTTAGCTGAATTTTACACTCAGGTGTGTAGGAATCAACGAGATGTACAGGTGTAATATTCCCTTAAAAAGATTCAAATGCTACGGTCAACGGAAACTTTTTTGGAGGAAGGGGTGTATAAAATGAAAAATCAGTATCTAGTGTATACTGTATACCACCTAATTGTATAAAGACAACATACTTTCGTGGTGATTTTTTTGTGTTGGGTAGGGGTTGAATGCTGTTTTATTATATTTCATGTATAATGATCCTATTTCAATGCTGTGTAATCTTAATGCATTTGAAACAAAAAAAAAAGTACTTAGATTTCTAAGAAGAGAGTCTCTCCAAGTTTTGAACGAATTTCATAAATACCCGCTGGCGCTGCGCGTGGTAGAAAAAATAAATATATACCAAAGTTGGACATTTGCCAAATGATTACAAATGGTCTGAAACGCAAAAGAAATACACCATAACAGTTTTTTTTAAATGTATTTATTTTATGTCGTTCAACTACGAAGACCATTTGCGACAGAATATTACAATATTGTCCTTAAGTTTAGTTGTTAACAGAGTGTTGTGGGGTGGTTTTGCACAACTTTTTTTTTGAGCAAAATAAAAAATAAGAATAAAACACTAGGCGTTCTTGGATTTGGTTATATTATTATAAGCACAAGAAACTCGATATATATACATTTGATTAACTAAAGCACAAAAAAAACCACGAAATATATTAGCACGGTCATAAGACCGACTTGACTCATCGGACAACGACTTCGACACCGATACCAATTCCGATTCAGATAACGATTCAGATACCTCTAGTAATTTTTCCCCCCAGTATATAAATGATTTTTTAACGAGGTCGCTTCTGATGGCCAAAAAAATATTTTGTAAATATAATTTTAATTGTTATGATTTTCGGGCGCTTAAAAGTCCGTCCACACGTAGGATGATCAGCTTGTTCAGCTTGGTCGATCAGCCTAGGCTAATCAGCTTTGGATGATCATCTGTCGACGTCCACACTTATTCAGCTTTTTGCCATCGACAGAAGGAATCGGTACATTACATTACAGGAAAATATGTGAGGAAAAAGTTAAATACTACATTTTTATGTGTTTTTGCGCGTTATTCTCCAAATAGAGTCAGTCATTATGAGGGATACGCGATAAGTACAATTGGTGGTGGTGAAAAGTAGGGTAGCATGAGTAATTTCTACCCTACCCTCACTCCCAAATGGTGAAAATGATGAAAAAAAATTCATTTTATAATGAAAAAAATAAAAAAATATGTAATAAAATTATTAGGAATTAATTTTGTAATCAAAAATAAATTCAGTTTTTAAATAATTCTTCAATATCCGAAATTAATATTTTATATGAAAAAATTTACTAAAAATAATTAAAATTATTGTAGTGTTTTTAGGTATCAAGTTTATGAAAAAAAATTTTGTTACTAATAAATTAATAATACTTACTGAAAAAATATATAAATTAATGATAATTTTATTTTATGTTAAATTTTTTGGTAAATAAAATATATTAGGGTTCACACATTGCTACTCGCACGAACACTTTAAAAAAATATATAAATAAAAATTAGCATAATCTTTAGTAAATTTTGCGTTGTAAATAATTATTTTAATTTCAGAGTAACTTTCTGATATTAAAATTATTATCATTCCATTGAACAATAAATTGTATGTGAAGTGGCGAAAAATTATATTTGGATGAGCGAACGTGGATGATGCAGTCGCGTCCACACTATTCATCATCCTTTGAACAGACCGACATCAAGTCGATCGAGGATGACAGGCTGATCAGCCTCGTTCAGCTGAACGAGGCTGATCATCCAAACGTCCACACTACATTCATCCCAGACTGATCATCCAGGCTGAACGAAGCTGATCATCCTCGTGTGGACGCACCTTAAGGCGCGGATGTTATTTTCCGAAAGATGCGATTTCATGATAATCGCTGATTATTATTATTTTCGAAGCGAGACCTCAATTTATTTGTTTTTGGTTTTAGTCGCGTTTCGCGACTATTTATTCTAATTCAAATGTTTTGATTTCTTAATGATCAAAAGTTTTTAATTTCGGCACGTACACCTTGTATTTCTCTAGGTGCGCGTTTTTATTTTGCTGATTCTTATTTTCCGGCGTAGCCACAATGCCGTTATGTATTTACCGACGTCTTTACTACCAGTGTAGTAAGCACGTGGTTTTTATTTACGTTCTTATTGTTTACGTTAATTTTCCACGTGCTTTTATTTACGTTAATTTTGCACGTGGTTTTTAAAAAGTGATTTTATATTTCATAACACAGAGTTGATATATTTGAATTTGAATATATTACAGTAAATGAAATAGATTATAGTGTTTTAAATAGTGGGGATGATGTTGTCTTTTGAAATTGTTAGAAAATTTCTAAAAATAATAATGAACTAGGCACGAAATATTATAAATTTCACGTGATCTGGGAATCAAGAGGGCATCTAAAAATATCAATTTCATAATTGCGCCAAAGCGTTATCAGGGTTAAAAAAATTGAATAAAGTTGAAAAACGGTCTTTGGTGGGGGTAAAATCGTGGTGGGGGGTTGCTGATTTTTTCCAGGAGACCCCCTATAGAACAGTACAACGTACTAAATTTTCAATGAAATCGGTCAACTATAGCATGAAAGAAAAATTCGAATTGATTTTTCAATTAAAAATCAATTTCTTAATAACGAGGGGGCCGGGGGGTCTGAAACTTTGGACATGAAAGTTTCTAAAGGGTACCTACCTACCACCCAAGTTTCATCGAAATTGGGCTCCGGGCCTGATTCGCCATTCTTATCCTCCTATGCCCTTTTAATTCATATTAAATCAGGTATAATTTATTGATTACATTAGATTATTTTTTTCTTTAATATTTGATTAAATTTGATCCGCTTAAAAACAGCTTTAAAATAAATCTAAAATTTTACATCGAGACTTATATGTAAACACAACAACAATATCGCAATCAGACTTCTAAAAACCCAAATATCGTAGGAAAAATGTTTCTACTTCATATAAAGCCGCCTAATGTTTAATTAGTCGTCGTTGAATACAGTTCGAACTTGCTGTCTAGTCAGCACATTCCTAGGCTAGACTTCGATAGCGAGCATTCATTTAGTACTATACTAAATAATTTGTCGATAAACATAGACATGACCTAGCCGAATTACACGAACGTATGATTACGATGATTTATCGAACTTTCGATCATACAAATTATAAAGCATTCTCAGATGGAAGTGAAGTTTTTCCAGCGGCCATTACTACGTACTTATTATTTGTATTGCTTGAAGATTTGCGGTTTTAATACGCTGCCAACTCGTTGATAATGCGATTTGTGAGATGTTTTTTGCGTTCTCTCTCTCTCTCGAAGATTAGAATCTAAAACATTGACGTAATTATATTTATTTGTTACGTACGACTAATGAGAAGTTAATGAGAAATCGGTAATTTCTGGAAAAAAAAATTTGGATGACCTTGAAATCGCGAATTATTTATTATGTAGTAAATTTCCTTTATTTAAATTAAACGCTGGGTTGGTGAATCGCATGGATGCCAATGTTCATTTACACGAGTTGTTTTCATACGAATTAAAATGTCGACTAAGTGGAATAAATTTAGCGTAGTTATTTTATTAGCGATACACTGTTGCATTGATAAAAATTGAAAATACCGTCGGGTCGTCGAATTTTATGGAATTTTTTTTTAATTTCGCGTGTCTGGCTATTAAATAAATTACGAGTGCGGTTGATGCAACAATACGGTCTTGGAAAATCAATAATTTTTTACCGGATCTACGATGTTGGCAACATGGCGTAACATTTTGAAAGAACCTTAACGGTCCGGCATTCGATGTTTGCGTTCGATGGCGTAAATCTAGAACAGGTTATGCAGCGTGGTTATAGCCTGTTACACGATTAATTGTGGATGGAGGATTATTTTTTCTGTACCTTTGGCTAAGCTTTGCATTTTAAATAGTATTTTATTTTTATTTTTTTTTTAGCTATGACTGATCGAACGGATTTTAAAAATTATATATGGATTTCGGACAATGGACGAATATCTGATAAGCCAAACTACGTGATTTTTTTGGGCAGATTTGAGCTCACTGATAGAAATAGCTGAAGGCTGAAAATCGTGAGAATTGTAATTTCAAGTTTTACATCATGTAGGTATAGACATAGACCGATAAGCATGTTAATGAACTTATTGTTTTCACATGAAAATTTAAACGTACCCCAACAGCTGATCGTTCAGTGAAGATGGTTGGAAGATTATGCGATAGTTGTTTCAGGTAGTATTCGTACGAGTACGTTCTCAAGTCCAAGGTCAGTTTGAGTGTGAGTTACAAGTATTTGAATTTAGACTATAAGTAAAGGCTAGATATATATGATGAACGAGTTTTATATGACCGACGATTTACCGGTTTTTTGACAAGTGAATTCTAGTACTCGTCCATTCGGTGTAATGATAGTCTGTTTTAAGTGTAGGATACCTAGAAGTTGAGCCACATCTCGCAATGTGAAATAAAAGATGTAAAATGAGATTGTTGTGATCTAGGGCTTTAATAAATATTGAATTTATTTGATGAAAGTCTGTAAACATGTTTATAATGGTTATCAAGAGTACCTAAAGTGGATGTGGATTTAATAATTTAAATGCATAATGAACACGTATCTACTTCTACTTGTACGTAAAATTTTTTTTAGGTACTTCAATAATTTTAATCATTTTTTTATTTATTATTTTTTCTCATCTTTCGATTAATTTTTTCATTAAAAAATAATAACTAAATTAAATTAATTACAATCTTTTATCATCAGCTCGATATTTGTTCTCGAAAAAGTCAACATTTTGGGTTTCTCGTTTTATAAATTTTATTCTTTCCTATTTTTTTAAATAATATCATAATTTTAATGAAATAATTTATTTTGTCATTCCTAATGGTATTGAACCAGAATGGTATTTTTTATTCAATCTTACGATCAATTCCAAATAAATTTTCTGGTTTCGTAATGGTATTATTTTCTTTATTTTCAATTTCAATTTTTTCTTTTATTTAAAAAAAAAAAAAAATTAAAATAATAAATTTTTTCAAAAAAAAAAATTAATAAGTATTTGAGATAATTAATTTTCTCGCACTTTAACTATTAGAGATACAAAAAAAACGTAAGCATCCATGCCGCATTACTGGAGCTGAGTTTTTAACTGGAGCTTGTTTGGATTTAGTAATAACCTTGCTTAATCGTTCATCACTACAGGCCACACCCAATACCAAGTCTGAAAACCCCTACCATCCTTTCCAAAAACACTTAAGAAGTTCAATTTGGCACAAATGTAGTATTTCTTGCCATGAAATAATCATGCGAACACATATTTCTCAAATTATAACTATTTGAGGGTCCTCAAATTATCTTCAAATTTTGTGAATCTGCCATTTTGGATCCATTTTAACTCAAATTTAAGTGGTTATATTCTGGTCACAAACTAATCCTACACACAAAGTTTGACCATTCTAGGCCGATTTGGTGATGAGATATGGAAGATTCATGAAATTTCCTGCAGCAATTTCCCCTCCAAAAGCCGTTTTTTGCTCTAACTCCCCTCCAAAATCACTGAGGAAGCTAAAATCAAAATACGTTTGTCACTTGGGCTCATTTTATCATATGACACAGCAATAAAAAATTTTCGACCCCTCCTGTACCCCCACCACTATTTTAGGTTGGTAACCCCGCCTTCCCCCTCCAACATCATGTATGGAAGTGAATTCGGGATATAGTATACAACTTATCCCCAATAACCATATGAATTCATATTAATTACATTTTTACCAACTTGAGGCTCCTCAAGCTCTACTCAAAATTTTGATAATCCGCCATTTTGAATCCATTTTGATCCAAATTCAAGAGGTCATATTGTGGTCACCAACTAACCTCACACACAAAATTTGACCTCTTTAACTTGATTTGGTGGGGAGATATGGAAGATTCAAGAAATTTCATGACTCAAAACTTCCTCAAAAAGCCGTTTTTTGATCTAACTCCTCTCAATATGCACTTAGAAGCTGAAATTTGGATATGTTAGTATCCGTGACTCACTCTTTCATATGAAATCAAAAACGAAAAATTTGAGCTATTTGCCCCTTCTCCAGCCCCCTCAAAATTTGAGTGATCCGCCATTTTGAAATTTATCGAAAAAACAAAAAAACTATTTTTGCGCATTTTCAAGAAGAGTCTCTCACCAAATTTTGAGCGAATTTTATGAATACTCGCCGGCGCTACGCGTGGGGAAAAAAAATATATATATATAGTGATCTATGGTCAAAGTGGCATCACTTTGCACATTCCTCAGAAGTGCATCTAATGTCACGTTAACGACACCACAATGGCGAACGGAATGTATAATTTCATAGGTTTTCTTGGAAACAAATTTTTAAAATGATGCCACTTTACCTGTAAACATCAAAAAAATGAGGCTACTACGACCGTAGACCGAAAAAAATTTTTTGTATGAAAAATAGAATATTAGTGATAAAGTGGCATCATCCAAATAACCACACTAGTGACGTCATGACACATAGCTGAATCGATGAGCAATGTGATGGTAAAGTGGCATGTAAAAAAGATGCCACTTTAGCTGTAGACGACGAAAAATGATGCCACTTTATCCATAGATAAATCTATATATATATATACCAAAAAGTTGGACATTTGCCAGATGATTACAAATGGTCTGAAACGCAAAGATTTGAAGACCCCACCCTCCCCCGACCTTCCCTTCCCAAATCAGGTAGGCTGTAATAGCTATCGTTTTGTTAAAAACTCAGCTAAAAAAGTGAGATTTCAATTATAATTATGTATTGGCAATACTGCCTCCAAGCCTGAAAGTACAATTAATGGAGTACCTCAAGGTTCAGTTCTTAGCCCTACTCTTTTCAATATCATTATAAATTCTCTAACTAGAGAAATAAATCCTCCTATAAAGGCTTCCTCATTCGCAGATGACTTACTTATCTTTATATCCTGCAAAGATTCAACCCTTGGAGAACTGGTCATCCAAGAAACTGTTAACAAAATTTACGCATGGACCCATCAAAACGGACCTCAGCTTTCCCCTTCTAAATCCACAGCAGTTCACTTCTATCGCATTAGAAATTGTGATCATGCGTTAAAAATTGACGTAGATGGGGAAATCTTACCAAATGTGGAATCAGTAAAATATCTCGGCCTCTACTTCGACTCTAAACTCAACTGGTAAACTCATATCAGTTACCTAGAAAACAAGTTGCAATGCTAAACTGAACCTACTCAAGAAATTAGCCTACACCGCCTACGAAGCTGACAAATCCTCACTTGTGCGGATTTACAGGGCCATAATCCAATCTAAATGCAACTATGGACTTCCAGCATACTCCTCCGCAAAAAAAAACTACGTTAAAAAAATTAGACTCAATCCACAACACCGCTTTACGACTTGCTACTGGAGCTATGAGAACAACATCCATCCATCTACTCTATAGAGAAGCTGATGAAACAGGACTTTGTACTCGAAGGGAATTCATCTTGACAAAATACCTAATACACATACACGCTTCAAAAAACCTACTTCTTTCCCCTCAACAACAGATCAAATCAGTTAATTCATACGCCTCTGATAGCTTTCTTCATGAAGCTAACGCCATTCTAAACGCTCATCACCTCTACCCACTTCCGCCCATTCTTGACGAAGAAGATTTTCCTATACTTCCTTGGAATTCAAATCACATTACTCTTGATACAGACTTACTAGCTCAAAAAAAACTCAAATACTATACCTCATAACGCTCAGGAAACTTTCTTTTCTAAATATCTCAACCACGACATTTTCTTTACAGACGGCTTTAAATTTGACGATCGCTGTAGATGTTCGGTAGTATGCGAAGGCGCCGCGATTAGGTTTCCGCTACCCGTGCATTTTAGTGTGTTATCTTGCGAACTCTACGCTATATTTCTCGCAGTAGACATTGTAATACGTGAAAATAGGACATTAATTTGTACGGACTCGCTCACCGCCATCAGAGCCATCGACTCAGGGAGACGACATCATTTAGCCAAATTTATTAAATACTTAGCTCATCTAAATAAAATGGACCTCACAATTGCATGGGTGCCTGGTCACTCACAATTCGAAGGTAATATCATCGCTGATCAAGCCGCGAAAGACTCAACTACGATTCGTCCCCTGCCTCTCATCCCGGCTTTCAAATGGGACGTCCTCACCATCTTGAAGGAATACCTTGGACCACCTCTGTCATCTCAGGACAACTCCAACCTTCCAAGACGAATCCAAGTTGCCTTATACCGTATCCGCACTGGGCACACAATGCTTACCCATAGTCATATATTCTCCAAAGACGATCCCCACAGTGTTCCCAATGCAATACCACCCTCACAATCTCCCACATTCTCACAACCTGCCAAAATTACACCCGCTTACGTACTCATCTAAACTTTCCAAACTCTCTCCCCTCAATACTCAAAAACACTTCCTCACTTGTCTCCTTCTTAACCAAATCTAATCTCCTCCACAAAATCTAATCCCTAAGCAATATTAGGCCCGTGCCTCTAGCCACAGTTGCAGGATACAGCACGGTAAAAATCAACAGGTAACAGGTACCTACATGGATTTTAAGGTTTCTAAAAATGTTTTGAATTTAAATTTCTTAACAACAAAAAAGGTCGAGAATAACATTATTTTTGTCCTTTAATGTTAAATCTTACGTCTGTAAACCCTTGATTTTAATGTATTCAAGTTTTCAATGTATTAAATACTTTTGAAAATTTCATCGAGACTTTGGAATATTTTTAGAATTCCTGGAAATTGAAGAAATTAATTTAATTTCGCTTCGCAGAAAAGAGAAATACAAAATTATTATCGATTAGGAAATGTAATATTTTTCGGGTCATTTTTTCTTACTATTCCTCGATTTTTTTTTTCATCTAAATGCATTCCATCATCGTTGAAATCTATTCTATGAACTGAAAATAGTAATGGACGCAGCATTACGATGGAAATTTTTAATTTTGACAATTTAAGCGTAAAATTGAGGTTACGATGGATTACTTTCACAGAGCATATTATAATTACGCATCACTTGTATTTAACAATCGTTGATAAAAATTCACCTTAGAGCATTCAACTGCGGAAAAATTCGACGTTATAATGTAGAGCAAAATAGTTCATTCGTCTTCAAAAATAATGCTGATTCGATGTTATTTTTTGTTTTGTATCATCGAACGAATTCACATGAAGTAACAAAACAAGGCTACGGAATAAGATTTGTTCCATCAGCAGTTTCTGGCAATGTGCACTGTGTAGTGTTTGACAAATTAAAATATTTTAAAAATTGAAACATAATGGCACGTGGTTTGTCAATCGAATTCAAATGGAGGAAATTCATTCGATTTATTTTAATTAATTCAGTTTGAAAATTGTGCCAATTTCTTGGACTTCTGTAGGAGTTTAATTTTTTTTTCTTCACACCTACTCTCATTATTTTTGGAGTCGTTTTGAAAAGTTGAAATTTTATGTTGTATATACTTATTTAATTTCGGTAATCATACGAGTTTGTAATTATCACATTTAAGCTACGCATTTGAGACTCTTGTAATTTTACTCAAATGTTGATCATCCATTATTAATATGAATCTATTTCGGCCTAAATTTGAAGCGTTATCTCCGATTTGCATCTTGTGGCCTAAAAATCGACTTTTGTATCTAAAATTTGTTATATCCAGATTTACCTACTCGCGAATTGAATGTTTTAAAATTGCGCAAATTTCTCATTTCTATGTGAACTTAGTTTTTAGTTGATGGATCTTAAAATAAATACACGAGTATTTTCGAGGAAATGTATGAAATTGGCATTTTTAAATGGAATTTGTTTTTAGTCCAGTTGAAATTTTGAAGATTTTGAGCATAGCAACAATCTCGAATTTGAGTCTAATATTTGTAACAATATGTCAAAAATGTTTTTTTTTTTTCGCTTAAATGTTTAGTTTGCATTTTGAAATAACATACTGAAATTCTTAATTGATCCTTTACTCTTCCAACCTCCCCTCGCCCCACCCGCTTAAGTTGTTGTAATCCTTCTTGTCCATAGTAATCAAATTACGAAGTTTTTATTTATCAATTATCACATTATTGCTATTTCAAGTTTCTCAGGTTTTCTACAAATTTTGATCATCTGCCATTTTGGATCAATTTTAACCTCATTTCAAGGGGTCATATTCTGGTCTCTTACTGATTATACATACAAGATTTGAGCTTTTTAGGTTGATTTGGTGAGTATCAATGGAAGATTTAAGAAATTTCATGAGACCAAACCTCCTGAAAAAGTGGTTTTTTGGTCTGAATCTCCTCCAGATTTATTTCAGAAGCTGGAATGGGTATATATTATTTTTTACCATAAAAATCACAGCCCATTTATTTAAAATTTTAGCTATTTGAGATTATTCAAGTCTTCGTAAGATTTTGAGCCTACCCTATTTTGAATTAATTTTTATCCAAATTCAATAGGTCGTATTCTGTTCCCACACAGCTGTACGTACCAAGTTTGACCATGTGGAGATGTATAGGATTCATAATAATGATTTCTCATGATTTCCCCTCTTTGACTTTCTTTACTCTAACTCTCCACCAAATTCATTGAGGAAGCTGAAATTGGAATTTATTAGTCACTCGGGCTCACTTTATTATTAGAAATCACGATCAACATTTTTCACCTTGTTGTTTGCCCCTTCATATTTTGAGGACAATAATTCCTCCTCGTGCAGCTCCTCCTCACCCCTCCTCTCCTCATGCATTATCAAAATTGATTTGGGATATGGTATATTTCTTATTCCCAATAATCATA
Source organism: Phenacoccus solenopsis (assembly GCA_009761765.1). Taxonomy (NCBI): domain Eukaryota; kingdom Metazoa; phylum Arthropoda; class Insecta; order Hemiptera; family Pseudococcidae; genus Phenacoccus; species Phenacoccus solenopsis. The sequence goes on along the minus strand of CM019752.1, from coordinate 8,396,105 downwards.
TGAGTTCATGTTAATTACATTTTTATTAATTTGAGGCTCCTCAAGCTCTACTCAAATTTGATAATCCGCCATTTTGTATCCATTTTGACCCAAATTCAAGAATTCATATTCTGGTCACCAAATAACCCCACACGAAAAGTTTGACCTTTTTAGATTGATTTGATAAGGAGATATGGAAGATTTGAGAAATTCCCCAATTAAAAACCTCCTCAAAAATCCTTTTTTCTTTAACTCCCCACCGAATTCGCATAGGAAGCTGAAATTTAGGTATAATGGTGTCCTCGCCTCATTCTTTCATATGAGATCTCAAACAGCTATTTGCTCTCCCCTCTGGCCTCTCTCAAAATTTGAATGATTCGCCATTTTGAGATGAATCACAAATTTGTTAAAAGTTGCCTCAGCATATTGAAATGAGGACTCTTTCGAAGAAATTTGAGCGATATTCATCCTCATCCCTTTTTGCTACGAAGTGGAAAAAAAATATATGTACCATACAATTCTCATAGACTACAGCTTTTTTTATCCCAATCTCTCTCTGAACTCGTGGGAGGTTAAGAATCCACCATTCGGTCACATTTCAGGTTTCTCATCTCAACTAGCCTTCTTAAACTGGTTTAAATCCACAAGTACGTGCCTCTGGCATCAATGACTGTATATGGCACCATAGCCGGTTTTAGGAAAGGGTTGGATGTCTAACCCCCCCCCCCTTCAAAACTTTTTTTTCTTTTTTTTACGTGTTGAAATCAACTTTTTGGTAATTTAAATAATTTAATTTGTTTCCAAATTGACTTTATGGAACTGACCCTCCCCCCCTCCTTTAGCGATGCTAAAACCACTACTGCATGGCACTAATAATAAAAACAAATGTAGTATTTCTTGCCATGAAATAATCATGCGAACGCATATTTCTCAAATTATAACTATTTGAGGGTCCTCAAATTATCTTCAAATTTTGTAAATCCGCCATTTTGGATCCATTTTGACTCAAATTTAAGTGGTTATATTCTGGTCACAAACTAATCCTACACACAAAGTTTGACCATTCTAGGCCGATTTGGTGATGAGATATGGAAGATTCATGAAATTTCCTGCAGCAATTTCCCCTCTAAAAGCCGTTTTTTGCTCTAACTCCCCTCCAAAATCACTGAAGAAGCTAAAATCAAAATACGTTTGTCACTTGGGCTCATTTTATCATATGACACAACAATAAAAAATTTTCGACCCCTCCTGTACCCCCACCACTATTTTAGGTTGGTAACCCGGCCTTCCCCCTCCAACATCATGTATGGAAGTGAATTCGGGATATAGTATACAACTTATCCCCAATAACCATATGAATTCATATTAATTACATTTTTACCAACTTGAGGCTCCTCAAGCTCTACTCAAAATTTTGATAATCCGCCATTTTGGATCCATTTTGATCCAAATTCAAGAGGTCATATTGTGGTCATCAACTAACCTCACACACAAAATTTGACCACTTTAACTTGATTTGGTGGGGAGATATGGAAGATTCAAGAAATTTTATGACTCAAAACTTCCTCAAAAAGCCGTTTTTTGATCTAACTCCTCTCAGTATGCACTCAAGAAGCTGAAATTTGGATATGTTAGTATCCGTGACTCACTCTTTCATATGAAATCAAAAACAAAAAATTTGAGCTATTTGCCTCTTCTCCAGCCCCCCTCAAAATTTGAGTGATCCACCATTTTGAAATTTATCGAAAAAATAAAAAAACTATTTTGCGTATTTGCAAGAAGAGTTCCTCACCGAATTTTGAGCGAATTTTATCCACACCAGCCTGCGCAAAGTGAGTGACACAAAAAACGCAATTTTCTCAAAAACCGGTTTTTGCTAACTCGCCTCAGAATGCACTTAGGAAGCTGAAATTTAAATATGTTGGTGTCCGTGACTCACTCTTTCATATGAGATCAAGAACGAAAAATTTGAGCTATTTCCCTCTTCTCCAGCCCCCCTCAAAATTTGAGTGATCCGCCATTTTGAAAGTTTTCGAAAAAACAAAAAAAATACTTCTGCGCATTTTCAAGAAGAGTTCCTCACCAAATTTTGAGCGAATTTTATGAATACTCGCCGGCGCTACGCGTGGGGAAAAAATATATATATATATATATATATACCAAAAAGTTGGACATTTGCCAGATGATTACAAATGGTCTGAAACGCAAAGATTTGAAGACCCCACCCTCCCCCGACCTTCCCTTCCCAAATCAGGTAGGCTGTAATAGCTATCGTTTTGTTAAAAACTCAGCTAAAAATTGGCATTTATTATATGATTATTAGGGCTAGGATTTATATGCGCTTAAAATTCGATTATATGCGCATTAAATATGCGCTAAAAATGATGTAAATATGCGAATATATGCGCTATAAAAGTGCAGCATGTGGCATATCAAAATAAAGGTATTTTCAATCTGTAACTGAAATAGAAGTGAATAAACGAGAAAAATACGCGAGTTCAGATTTATTCGAAAATTAAACATTAGAATAACATCCAATAACGAGATGTTCTTTAAGATTTTCAATTAAAAATGATTTCCTGTTGTCCCTAAGCACACTTTTCAAAGTGCTGAATGGACAAACAAACGTCGTTCACTTTCGTTCCTTGATAAAGTTGATAATCAGATCTGCCAAATGAACGAAAAATTTCTCGTTCGTTCAGATGACATCACATAAGTTCATTTTTTTTTATCAAAAAAATCGATTTTTTTCTCGAAATTTCGCGTTTTTGCATTAATTTTCGTGATTTTTTTGTAAATATGCGCTAACCAGCCAAATATGCGCTAAATATGCGCTATAAAGCTACTTTTTGATGAAAATATGCAAATATATGCATTTAAACCCTAAATATATTCTTCTTCAAATGCGTTTGCATATAAATCCTAGCCCTAATGATTATGAATGGTCTCAAACACAACGATTTGAAGACCTCACCATACTTCGATTCCTCCACAAATCAGGTAGACTGTAATATCTAACATTTTTAATTAAAAACTCACCTAATAAAGTTTACTATCACGATTTGTCTCCTCTCAAAAGCTATGCATTTTCAACCATCCAAAAACGATGGCAGTAGTGTCATCATAACTGACTGAATCGTTGTATTTGTCCAGCAAGTGTTGTTGAACTCTCAAAACGAAATCACAAAATGATTAATTTTTTATTGTATGTTATTTTTTTTCTCGCTGAGTTCAAAACGCTTTATTAATATTTTTCGAATAATTCCACTCGGTCCCATATTATTATTTTTAGTTATTAAAATAAAAATCAAGTTTTTTAAAGAAATATTTTTCTGCTGATTGGAGGGAGAATTGTGAACATTGAAAACAGGTATTCCATCATTTCTTCGTGTTGACTTCTCCAAATGAGTGAGCATTTTCATTGACATCTTACGAACCACTACTGCATAGTGGCGAAGAAGTGAATTACGAGTAAATCTATGCCAGAGAAGTCAGTGTTTGAATGTACGTACCTTTGTGCTCCAGATAAATTTAATACGTTTAAGCGGATTAGTTTAACACGTGCGATGGAAAAATGTAGCGGAGCTTATTGAAGGACTACCTCACTGCTTGCAATGTTGAACATTGTGAGCACAGCTCGTAGATTCACTTTTGGAAATGTAAGAAGTGACCGGTTATCACAACTGTAATAGACTAATAGTAGTGTTTGGTGATTCGATGTGCGCGAACCAACGTTAGTTGTTTTCCATCGTCGATGTATAAATTTTCGCGAATTTGTTAATCATGCGGAATATTAGGACGTTTGGTGAAGCGTTTAATTAATCATTCGGTGGTGTGGAATTAACTGTATAAGTGGTCTTCGATTAATCTAGTTTTTATGTGAAATTTATGTGTGTTTGGGTGAGTTTAAGTGTTTTATTTTTTCATATTTAATGTTGAAATAATTTCATATTTTTAGTATTTCGAATAGAAATCAATGTGAGATTTTTTTATGAATTTTTTTCAATAATTAAGAGAGTATTATTTATGAGAGTTTGTTTTTTATGAATATTGGGAATCATTTTGAAGTACGAACCTGACTGCACGTTAAAAGGGAAAATAGGCATCAAATTTTGTTGCGGGAAACTTAAATCTATTCGGACGTTATAATAATTAATTAGCTTCCATAATCGTGAAAAATAATTTAATATTTTAGTGATTTCGGGGAACTCAGATGAAAAATTATTTAGTTTCGTTTCCTTTGATTTTCTATTCTTGTGTTCCTACTCTTTGTAGTATTTCAGTTATTGATTTTTTTGATGATATGCTCTTTCGAAGATTTATTAATTATTCATATGCCAGTGGTACGTTCGAGCTTTGTTCATGTTTCCTAAAAATAATTATTTCTGGGCCATTGGCTAAATTAGAAATAATCGCTCGTTGATAGCATCACATGAATCATCATTATAGTTCGGTACATATATCTAAATGATAATTCAATTTTTTTTTTTATCAGAGAAATCTATCGTCGAAGTTTTCCCCTTTAAATAGAAAAATATCACCTGTAATTTTCCACATTATAATTCAATTTATACAATACTATTTGAGAAACTAATTTGATTTTTTTAGTCTCACGTACATCGAAATAAAAAAAAAAAAAAAAAAAAAAAAGAATGCTGAAATGTCTGAATATTGGTGAAGATGGAAATTTGAGAAATGAAGACGAGTGAATAATTAAATTTCAAAACGAAATAATGATATGCAAACTATTCGATATATTTTAACATTCGCGACTGAAATAACGAAGAGTCTGAACTGCTTAGCGTGTTTGCTCGTTGCGGTTCTTTTCGACTGTATTAACTGGTTTGAAAATCGAGCAAATCTGGTTTAAAATAATAATCTAGACGAAATGGTACGGTAGTGAATCGCAATCTCTCGGAACTAATTTCAGCTAGGATAATTTTCCAAATCTGGTGTACGCTGTTTACAGATGGACGAAATGTAAGAAGGTGGAAAATTTTTTTCACGTTATTTTATAACCGGTAAATCTGCTGATGAACTAAATATTTATTTTAAAAAACATAGGGCTTCTAATATCGATATTTTGTACATATTTAAAATAATTCTTTAATTCCGTTACGTAACGATATTAGGATTGGTATTAAATATCGTGTACGTCTGTACGAACGACGAACGTAAGTACTTTGACTTATGTTTCCAAGCGATTAAGTAATTATGTAAATCTATGTACGTGAACGCAAAATGGGTAGGAAAAACAATTTTTGTGATGACAGAAAAGCAATTAGTAAAATAGAGAAATTACCTGTTGCATTTCCTGGACGATTTGGTTCTTTTGGGGTTCCACGATTATTTAGGAAAAATGTACGTCGTTGCTTGGTTGTTTTGAAAAGCGGTTGTTATTTTTATTTCTGAAATAAAGTGCAGAAGTATAGAAATACCCATCACCGATCATTTATCACTTTCGTATTGGTTTAACGAATAGGTTTTTTCTGGGGAAGAAAGTGAAAATATTATCTCAAAAATTAAAAACTTTATGTGAGATTGCGAAAAAAACAAGTATATAGAGGTCAGTAATTCCTGAACTGTGATAATCTCGTAGTGCATACATAGAAATTAGATACAAGCTGGTGTAATTATAGATAAACCAGGTATCTAGCTACCTACGTAGAGATGCATGAAATGCAGATATTTGATGGACCGGCTAACGAAAGTATTTTAATGGTGTACACCTAAAACTTGTTCAATGACCATGAAAATTTACAAAATATTCTTTATCCGCGTTTAACGAAATACTCGATGAAATATTTGTAGCTTAGTTGTTTAAATGAAAAACCAATCTGTTACGCCTGCCTGATTAGGAAGGGAAGACAGGGAAGGGGAGGACATTGTATCTTCGTGTTTCACATCATTTGTAGTTGGTTGGCTGATATCCAGTACAATATGTAAGTGAATGATATATGTGTTTGGTTTATTATCCATTTCAGAAAACATGGTAAATTGGTAAATATACGTATAATAAGTAGTATATACACGAACATCGTCCAAGAAGCCCTAAGGCGATAAAAATGGTAAACTCATCTTGCTTTAATTTCAGGTTCTAAATGAATTTTTTTTAAATAAATTTTATTAATAATGACTTACATCAGTTTCATAATATACAATTATAACTATATAAAAAGTTAATTTGGATTAATGATATACTCAGTACACTAACCCAAGTATCGTAAAAATTTAATCAATTTACTACAACGATTGGAATAAAAAATCGATTACCTATCGAGTTGCCTTAACTCGGTAACAACAAATAAATTAAATTGTTTTCCGATCACTTATGACCAAAATTTAACTCCATTTAAGTCGCTTTAGATATGTTATACTCGTACCTATTAGGCAGAAGAGATATTT
>CM019752.1:7338822-7727031 GCA_009761765.1 Phenacoccus solenopsis | reverse complement strand
TTTACGCGGTTTTTTAGTTTTAATGGTACTTTCGTAAGGTGTTAATACGTCCGCCAACCACACCTTTTACGTATGCATATGTATTGCGTATTGCGAGATTACTGGGCACGAAAAGATGCTTATCGGGACGTTTATGATTTTAATTAGAGCCGCATACTAGACGTATACGGTTCGCCGATACGATGACACTACCATGTACCATGTTGTAGGTGGAAGCTATGCATGCGCGTGCATTATACACGATAGCTAGAATATTTGATTCTCGAACGTTATTATCGATGGTTCTCCTCGGTTAAATCCTTGAACTACTTTAACCATCCGTAAGCGTCGATTAAACCGTTCAATAATTTTTTCAGGTGCTCGTCTTCGTTATATTTAAATACGAAATACTCGCAGTCCTCGGCGCCGCTGTAGTCAACGTCTATCAGTCCGAGAATACGTTAATAGATAATCAGGTAACTGCATCCTTCTGTCCTTGACGACTCGTATCCTGTGAAAGGTTCCGTTCACTCCAGTATGTATCTTTACTTCCTTCATCTGTGATCACGCGAACGCGTGTTCGTGCGGAGTTGTAAATCATTCGGTCCAATTAAAAAATATATAAAGGCGTCCATTGTCGCGTACAATGTATACAATAGGTATATACAAATGTCATTCCATAGGTATATTACGAATACCGATACACGATCGAGGATCCAATTTCTGGCGTGATCAGCGAAAAATGGGAGAGCCGACTTGGCGACTACGTGAAAGGTCGATATAGTTTCTTACAAGCCGACGGACTCGTACGAACCGTACATTACGAATCAGATGGCGCGTTGGGATTCCGCGCCATCGTGCAGACCACTAATCCAGGTACGTACTAGTTAGGGCTTAGTTAATACAAAGTAATAGATTACCAGTCACCGTTACCTTCGGCCATCATCGCCTTGCCTCATCCATTCAACGGCTCCCGTTCGTAATTTGCAACGCGTACTGTCGAAAACAACTGGCGCTGGAATCGTTCGATCACGTTTTATGGAATTATTAGTTGAGTTTTCAACGAAAAACTAATCTATTACAGTCTACCTCATTTAGGAAGGAGAAGTCGTGGGGGGAATTTCATATACTAATTTTAATTATGCTTCCCAAAAAACATAGTAGATATGAAAAGAAATCGCTGGAAATTCATTGAGATCATTGTCTATTGAAGACCTCAAAGGTACTTTTGCAAATATTTATACCACTCAAAATAGAGTTTTACTCAAATTTCGAGTCAATGTGTAGAATGCGCATAAAACTCAAACCACGCGATCATGAAGTCGTATCACAGAGAGAGTTGAATAATGAATACACTAACACGTCCGAGTTTGAGTCTTCTGAGTTGAGTTTGAGAAGAGTGGTTTTCAAGGGTATTCTTCAATTATCAAAATGTGGTGAGGGTGAATAGAGACTCGAAAATATTTAATTATTGTGTCCAGAGCCATATTAGCCAATAGGCAAAGTAGGCCCGAGCCTACGGTGGCAAAAAACACTTGTTTAAAAAAAAAAATCGAATGGAAAATCTCAACCAAAAAAAGATCAAAAAAAATTTTTCGTTGCTTAATCGCAACATTTCACAACATTTGTCTAATATTTATGATGTTCTGACCGTGATACGCTTATGAATAGAAACGAGCGGGGATGAATATTGAATGCATATAATTATTTAATTTTATTATTTTTTCGTTTGTGATTTAAAAATTTGTTATAATGATTTTGTTTTTTCAAAAATATGTTTTACTTTGGCAGTTTGCAGAGTTCTTCTTGGTGGGGGGAGGAAGGGGCGGCGGAATTGAAGAAAGTCTATGGCGATAAAGACCCATAGCGCGGCCCTGATGGTGTCATATGGTGAAGTGAGTTCAAATAACACACTTAGTCGAATTTTAGCTTGGGGAGAAGAAGCAAATAAAATCTGATTTTGGAAGAGATATTCATATGAGCCATGATTATTTTATTCCCACCCAAAAACATAGTAAATATGAATAGAAATTGCTGAACATTTGGCGAAGGTATTGTCTATTGAAGATCTCCTTTTTCAGATTTTTGATACGGCTTAAGATGAAGTTTTACTCAAATTTTGAGAGAGGGTAGAGAGGGGGGCAAACGGTTAAAAAAAATTTGTTTTGGGTTTCATACGGAAAAGTAAGTCACGAACATCAACATATCCAAATTTCAGTCTCTCAAGTGCATTTGAAGGGGAATTAGAGCAAAAAAATGCCTTTTAAGGAAGTTTTGAGTCATGAAATTTCTTTAATCTCTCATAATGAGGGGTCTAGGTGCAAAAGTGACATATTCCAAAAACCATTTTTTTGGGAAAACGCGAAAAAATGATTCCTAAAATACATACTCCCTAATTTCGGCCGAAATTTTGTCCACACATCACTCATGAGGTTAGAAAATTTTTGACATTTTTTTTTTTTTCAAAATCGCTTAGGGGATTTGGGACCACAAAATGTGTTGGATCATGAAAATTTACCAATAATAAATCAATAAAATGCGTATAAATCAGCAAACAAGAACCAGAAAATCTCCGTTATCATTCTAAGAACTTGAACGAAGAACTTCGTACATGGTACTACACCATGCTTGATCTACAGCAAGATATTTAAACAGCATTTTATAATAAAAATAATCTTTATTCGATTTTCTTTGACTGAAGATATAACATTCTCTAAAATATTTATGCTTTAGGTATAAAAGGACATCTTCCAAATTTCATAAAAAATTTCTTAGAGAACAGAACGGTCCAAGTCAGAGCAAGTAATATATATTCTACTACATTTATCACCAAAAATGGTGCACCGCAGCGCTTCGTGTTAAGCTCTTAATATTGATGATATCACAAATGTTATTTCGGCCTCAATCGCGATAAGACTATTCGTTTGGCCGAAAAATTCTGCAACCAGCCCTTTAAAAAAAAAGATTAAAAATTGTGATTTGTTTCCCCTCATGTAATTCTTAACATAGAAATGGCGGTAATGATCATAATAGATGAAACGCTAGTAAAAAAAAAAAATTAAATAAAAAGTTGCGTTGGATTTTAGATTACTGATAATATGAGCTAGCCAATTCAGCTGATAGTCAAAATGAAGGTCAAAATGCTTCACAGACACTACATTAGAAAAGGTTTCCGCATATAAATCGATTTATTGGGGTAAAAAAAAAATTGTAAATAAATTTTGGCTATTTTGTTTTCTTGTTCATTTTTAGCTCAAAAAAAAATTTAGCATTATTGATAAATTATGCAGACTACACTTGACATCGCATAAAAACAATGGCCTGCAGTAGTCTTAAATATTTTGAAAATATTCCGCTATCGAATGAAATAATGAAAATGTTACGCATTGATAAGTGAAAAATTTTAAAGTATGTATTTTTTGAGAAATGTAGACAAAAAAATCTGTACCGAAATATTTTTTTGAAATTAGCCCCAGCGTATGGTGAAGTTCTTCAAGTAATTTAAATGGAAAAATCGAAATTTTTATTTTATTTTTCATTTTTGGATTACAAAACTCATTATTAGACTCCACTAACCATTAGGATCTATCATTATAATATTCAACAATAGGTAAAAATACTTATCAGCATCCTTATACGCTTCAAATTTTTGTTTCAGAAGTTTAAATGCGCCTATTTTTGAAAAATTGTATTTTTCTGCTTTTTTACTTTTTATATTGCTACTAACTTACCTAATTCAACTTGTACAAATTAAAACTTCAAGTTTTTAAACTTTCCACATTTTCACTGTGTTTAATACATACTAAGGGGCTGCACCCCCTGGCCGCTTCGCGGCCCAACCCCCTCAGCATACCTCGCTTCGTTCGTATTGCCTCCTCGCCCCTTCGGGGCTCGCAATGAAAACCAAACGAAGAAACGAAGTTATTTTATCAGACAAGTACTGCTACATTCCAGTAAACTGCACAACCAAATTTACTCTTATTGTTACCCAACTAAGAGTTCTTCCTTTCAGGATGGGCTCGCCCCTTTATACCTTTGTATACCTGCCATTCTAAACAATTTTACAACTTTACCCTCGGCCATATACAAAGCTTTTCCCCTTTGTATACCTGCTATCCTTTATACCTTTTATACCTGATATTTGAGACAATCGTATGACTTTATCCTAGCACATGTACAAGGCTTTCACTACAATTTACAACCTTTTTTCCCTTTGTATATCTGCTATCCTTTATATACCTTTAATGCCAGCTATTCAAAACAAGGATGCGCGCGCATCTCAAAACCGATTTCATTTTGATTTTAATATATAGAGAGAGATTCGAACATACATTATGATTGTTTTGTTTCCTTGTTTATTCATCGCTCAAAAAAAAATATGTGTAGCATTCGCTCTTTAGTTATAGTATCACCGTCAATTTTCTTAATTAGAAAATTCACTCTTTGAAACTATCGAAAACTCAAAATTATCGACTATTAATTGATTACCCTATCTACTAGCTATATAATACTTAAAATAGTCTCTACCTATTCTATTATATTTTTTTTAAAATTTATCTATTCTTTTCATTTTTTTACAAAAAACAAAATTTCAAAGATAATTTTTTTGCTTTTTCAAAGTATTTTTGTTGGGTACGCGTACGTTTTTTACACAAACAAGAACTTTTACTAAATAATGTTTAGGAAAAGTGAAGATCACATCAACACTTTCGTTAATAGTGGCTGAGATGAAGGGTGAGTTGAGAGGATTCCTTCAGGACGAAAGCTTTTGAAAGTTATGAAGTTTTTGCAAAGCCGGATTAAGAATTTTTACGCCTTAGGCAAATCGAAAACAAACGCTCCATTTTTTTGAAGTGGAAACTTAAACTTGTCTAGCTGAAGGGAGGGAGAGAAAATTTTGTAAAATAATCGATACTTTTTTTAGTTATGTTTCAAGGTAGGTACAATCTGGGAAAAAAATATTTATTAAAAAAAAAAAAAAGAAAAAAAAGAAAAAGGAAACAGAAAAGCAAAATAATACGTTAAATATAGGTTCCTTGTTGATTTAAAAACAATAAAAAAAGTAGAAAAATAAAAACGATAGGTAACATGAAACTAAAAAACATAATTATTAATGTGAGAACATTTTTTTTTCTTGATTTCTTAACCACAGGTGATTACATCGTCATAATTTAAATTTTGCGAGATGTCACCGTTCAAGTGTAAAACTGCAATATAATTCAACCGATCTTCAGACATTCTGGCTCGGAGATGATTTTTCACACGTTTCAGCAGTGAAAATGATCGTTCTGCAATGCAATTTGCAGCTGCTGTTGCCAGAAAAATTCTCAGAAGTATTTCAACGTTTGGGTAAAGCTCTTTCAAATCATATACGATGTTGTATAATGAATCAAACGAAATAGTCTCATTTTCTTTAACTTTCAAGTGTTCCTTCGACATATTCAAAAAAAGAAATTTTTCAATAAATCCCTTGTAAGCTTTTATCCGAAATTCCAACTGAACTAGTAATTTATCAATTTTTCTGAGAAACGTATTGATTCGAAAATCGTTTCTTGCTTTTTCTTGTCGTCTTTGGTTTTCTTCTCCTTCGTCGTCATCTGTTTCTTCTTCGGCTGTTTCATTGAAAAATTTTTTTTACTCCTTTTTTGGGACTGTTCGTAAGTGGTTTTATTACTGAACTGTATTCCTTCATTTTCAAAAGTATTAAAATCATGTCGGCAATCTGATATTAATCCAATTAATGAATCATACAGTTCTACTATGGTGCTCAAATCTACTTTGGGATTTTGTAACATTTTGCTCACTTTATTGAATGAGGTTAAAATTCTTCCAAAAAACGACATCGAGTGTATCAAGACTGTGCTGAAGTGCATGGGCGCACTCTATAGAAAAAATCATAGACACCTTTAGGCTTATTATGTATGGAAGTGGAGACAGACGTTTACGTTAATGTAGAACGAGGAGACGGAGTCGCAGTTAATTTTAGAAAACCTTTTTTGTAAGATGAAAATGAAAGGAATTTATTGCACCTTACGAAGAATATAATATTTTCATGATAATACTTTCTCTTTCATGACAAAGACGTTTCAAAATACCTATAATTTCACAAGTCGTTGCTGATTTCTAAGTTGTGTCATTTTTAATTTCTTCTCTAGCTGCAATAACCAGCTTCCAATTCTCTGCCAAACTAAAACATGCTCCTCTAGCTGACCATCTTGTATCAGATAATTTTTTTGTAGATACAGAATTTTTTAAGTTGATAGGTGTTTGTTTAAAATTTCCCAGCGATGAGTTGTAGTAGAAAAGAATACATAAATCTTTTGAGTAAGATCACAAAAAGCAATCGCGTTTGGACAATAATTAGCAGCAGAAGAACCAACCAAATTTAAGAAATGGGCCGAGCATAGTATAAAAAATGCAAGTCAGTAACCAAAAGCAAAACAAATAGATCATTATTTTTTATAATTTTTGTTTTATTCATCAAATTTATTTATGAAAAAATACAAATTTTTGAGGGAAAAAACGCCCCTAAAAATTTAACACCCTAGGCAATGCCTAGTTTGCCTAATGGTTAATCCGGCCCTGAGTTTTTGCCTTCATACAATGGTTGTTAAAATGACGTCATGAAACTCTCATGGACTTACAACCATACACAAATAAATACAGTACATATCCATATAATTATACTTCTTTTTCATTACAAAAAAAAAAAAAGAAAGAATGAATGAAAGAAAGAAATCACATATCTATTACAGAGGATTTTGGTAAGAAATGAAATATTAAAATGAATACAACAAAAAAATCTTACATTGAAAAAACAAAAATTAAAACAAACTCAATTCAAAATTTGAAATTATTCTTTTTGCTTAAAATGAAAACATAAAAGTACAGCGAAATGGTATAAAACGAGGATTAAAATTTGATTATTGGTCGCTATTTTCGGTACCAAACGCATGAATCGCATATTACTTATATTTTCACTGCTTATACATTATGATATTTGTCTACCATTTAATGTACTCATTACTGCTGAGGCCATTTATTGTATTCGAATTTTGACGATATATTGACATATGTTTTATTCACACCTTTAAAAATGTAAATAAACTTACTAGTACCATAACTTTGAGAAACATAAATATCTTCATTATTTACTAGGGAGCATTTATACATATTTCGTTCAATATTGTCATTTTCTTTGTGATTTTCACCACGATATGTTATTGTTTTTTTTGTACATTTGAAATTCTGTTTTGTTGTATTATCGAGGGTACTGCTGAGAGAAGTCGCAGCTACTTGGCATATTTTCTCTTTATCTTGGTCACTCAATTTACAAATGGGTTCACTGATACCACGTGAACAAAGACAAAGGCAAGAACAAATCATGCTCCAAAATGAATTTGAGCCTGAAAACATGAAATTATTTAAATACCAATTAGTACACTAGGCTCAAATGGAATAGCGCTAACTCCTTTATAAGATAATTCTTTACCTTTTATCAAACGAAAGTTTAAGGTGGTGATGTATCGCTGTGTAATTGCATTTTCCGAACAATCAACTATACCCACACACAGCCACCTTCTCAAAAAAAAGAACCGACTCTACTTCACTTCACCTGCAATACCCTCCCTCTGTAGACCACCTTCTTATTAACTACAATACATATCAGGCGTACGTCACTTAATTAACCTTCCTACAGACCTGTCCCAAATACTCTGCGACAATCACACAAAATTCGAATTCCTTCTATCTCTAAAACAAACTAACATCCCGAACCGTATTTAATCTACCATACTTACCGTACCTCTGGTCTAGAGGGCAGTACACGATACGTATAACCTAAGAAATAAGAAGTAAGTAACTATTCCTTTTTTCTTCGTGAATTATACAAATATTAGGTACTTTCTGTTATTGAAAATGTATTTTTTATGACTTAATAAAGATATTAAAACATATTCGCAAACCATATTTGTTGCCTTCAATATAAAGACTTGAAAATTCAAAAATTAATCTTGCTCATAAAATTCGCACTTTAAGGACTTTGTGGGGATATTATGATTTTAAGATTTCAAAATTTAATAGCCGATTCTTAATTTTTGATGAATTTAAGATCCTCATCCACACTGAGCGTATAAGTCTTAGTAATTATACACGTCCAGTATAATGAAATAATATTTAGAAAAAAGATTTCGTCGTATATATGAACGTACATTAAGTCAACTTGGCATTTAAAAACTTAAATTCAAGTAAATACAAATTTTTAGAGAAGCATTAAAAGATTTAAATAATGCAAAAAGCATCCAAAATAACTCGAAAAGTACATACAACAGACCTGTAGTGTATCGTGTTTATCAGACGAGTGGCGATGGATAAAAATTGAATGGGGTCATTTTATCATTTTTTTGAACACTCAAAAACATAAATTTCGGATTTTTATTTATAAATTTGAAAGAAAAAAATAAAGATCAATAAAATTGTAAAACATATTAATTAATAGTCTACAATCAACAAACGTAAAAGTGTTTATTTACTTAATTTAAATCTAGGTAAAAAAAAATTAGTACTTGAAATGCCAACGGGTGAAGCAATTGCCCAACCGCATTACAACCTTGGACTCGAAATAAGTACTTCAAATATGAATTTCGTAAGCAAGATTGTTTTGGGGATTCAAGACGTAAAACCCAAAGTTTCATAAAAATCAATTTCGCTGCTGGGGTTCTAAATATGAACAAATAATTTTAAAATTTGGTTACCGAACCAACATCGACCTATTTTTTGAGAATTCCCTCATACATACTAAAGATTGGAATAGTAAAAGTTTATCCTTTTTTTGGTATTTTGAATTTAGAGTCAAGAGAAAGTATATAGAATAATACTCTAATAAAATCTTTTTACAAAAACGGAGATTTTAAGCCATTTGATTATATTTAAGGGCTGCCACGTAGAATATTTTTTAAAGAATTTCTCTTGCAATTTTCAAGGCTGTTTGAACCACAAGATATACGTAGTTCGATTAAGAAAATTTTAGTAACTTTAAGAACACTAGCACAATCAAATCTCATAAGATCTCGTGTTTTGGGTTCTCATTCTGAGTTTTTCTACTGATGGAGTTTTTTAAGATTTCCTCATTTTGGGACTCCAATGTTGACTGTTTTCGAGGGGAAAAAAACAATTTGGGTTTCACTCATTCACTCTATAGTGTAATTTATGTACTATCATATATGTATAGAGATATAGGATACATCACCATCACAAAAATTTCTACTTTTGATAATAGGTAAAGTGATACCTCAAATCATCTATATATCAAAAATATTATTTTACATTATAACTACGATGTTAATATTTTCCAAATTAAACTTTCACTTGCTCAAACACCATACCGTAGAGGTTAAGGAAACTCGTTTTTTTTTTTAAATTTAACGCTCGAGATTTCTACATCACACAGTACTTAGTAAAACTTCTAAAAATCATTTAAAAAAAAAAAAAAACGGCTGTGTAAGAAAAATTTTAAACGTAATAAAGAAGTCTAATGTTGAAAAAATACGAAGTCAGTATTCGTAAATTAAAACTATGAAATAAGTAAACATTCTCGCGCCCAGAAAAATTAATGAAATTATCTAAATTACCCACTTTCTATTTCACTCTTTTCTATTTTGAATTGTTAAATCACAGTCACTATATAAGTAACTCAATCTCACTTGTACAGTATTATTAATTATTACACCAAATACACTTCCCATTCGATCTATAGTGAACAAATAGTGAGTTTTCCTCTACTGTGCTTTTAAAGGGCATGATGGGATAAGATAGTCGAAAATGCCCCCGAGAGCTTTTCGAACGGTTTCTAGGGCAAAAGGTGGGCCACATCAAAAAAAAAAATTTTGACCAAAATTTCAGGCTCCAGCTGCGCCTATTTTCGGAGATATAGGCAAAAACAAATTTTTCGATTAAAATTTTTTTTCTCGTCTTATTATAAAGCTGGAAAGTTGAAATTTTATTTATAGTATCTTGACAATAAAAGGTTTCTTCAGTAATTTTTTCAATTTTTTTCGATCAATTTTAAAAGAGTTATGCAGTTTTTAAAATTTCAAACCTCCACTTCTATGGCAAGTTTTCGAGGTGCAATTATGAAAAAATTACATAAAATGTACCTTTTACCACCAAACATACCATAAAAATTTTAGAATTTTTGGAGTGGTGCAACATAGTCAAAAAAAATAAAAACTATTGCAGCGCGCTATAAACCAAGCAGTTCGGTACTATGCGCGCTGTAGGCCGAACGAACGTTACACGACGTTGCGTTGCCGCCTTAAAAGTGCATAACAGCTTAACTGATCTTCTCGCGCTTAAAACATTACTTAGGCTTATATTTTTTCCTTTTTGGTTTACTTATAAGTGAACTACTACAAATGGACTGCATTACGCAACAATGTTCTAAGTGAAATGAGGCGCCATAGACTTGTTGATCGATCTTATTTTTGTTTTTAATGAGAAAAACTGGTAATGAATGAAATCATTCATGTTATTTAAATAATTTCAAAGACAAACAAGCGAAATTTGTTCAGTTTGATTGACTGGCTTTGTTATAATTTACATTACATCAGAAACTTTATGTAGTTATAGTTTATGGCGCCTCATTTCACTTAGAACATTGTTGCGTAATGCAGTCTAAATGATCAATCAACAGGCCTATTCGTCTGTTTATTTGAAGAAAAAAATTCTTTCACCATAAAAACAACCAATATTAAAAAATTATATTCTTATTAATATTTCTCCTTGTTATTGTAATAGCGAGGAATACCATTTCAATTTGCAAAACAATCATTATATATCATTACATATCATGCTTCTGTTTGCATGTAATATAATAATTATGTTTAATCCTTCACTATAAAGACACTAATCAAAATTTTTTGACTTTTATATAATTGTGATAAATTCTAAATTCAAATAATTAATTTCGAAAATGCGGTATAATAAAACATGTATTAGATGTAATTTATTTTTAAAAAAATAGCGACATTTAAAAAACTATCAATTCTGAAATGGATGCGAATAAGTTTTCAAAGATATTAGGGGAAAAAGTAGATGATGGTGATATTTTGCACGATAACTGCAGAAAGATAGTTTCAAAATGTTACTCAAGGCTCAAGCACTTGTATTGTTTATGTTCAGTCTTTCATTTCGCGTCATCGCAAACATTTCAAAAATTAAAATCTAATGGATATATGAAATTGGATTTTTAATATTTTTGGTTTCAAGTTTTTTTTTTTTTTTTTTTTTTTTTACATCATAGCAATGCTAAACAAATTTTTAAAAATCATCAAAAAGTTTTTAAACAAACGAAATTACAAAAATTACCAACCCTTAAAAATCCGATGTCATTAGAAAACATCACAATAATACTTACAAATCAAATTGCACCCCTACTGCAACAACACCACATTTCAAAAAAAAAATCTTCGACTGCAAAAACACATCTCAAAAAACTACCAAAAATAATTTGCGTTGCGAAATTCTGCCTTTACCATTGGAAAGAACGTGAAAAATTAGTAAGGATAAATGAAAAAAAAAATGAATTTGAATTCGTATTTCGTTATTTACAAAGCAAATAAAAAGCAATTTTCTTGAGTTTCGGTTATTTGACGTGTTTTGAGATGTGGTGTCATTGCAGTAGGGGTGCGAAATGTACTTGGCGGTCAAGGGGTATAGTGCATCGCATCGCGTCGCGTGTGCATCTGTAGTCATTTTTCAAAGCAGCTCAGATATATCTTAAATTAAAGAGGTCTTCCTTGCTATTATAATAAGGAGGAGAAAAATATTAATGAGAATATAATTATTTTCATTATAATTTTTAAATATTGGTTGTTTTTATGGTGAACGAATTTTTTTCTTCAAATAAACAGACGGAATAGGCCTCTATTGATTGATTTAATCAGTTGTAGTAGTTCACTTATAAGTAAACCACAAAGGAAAAAATATAAGCCTA
Source organism: Phenacoccus solenopsis (assembly GCA_009761765.1). Taxonomy (NCBI): domain Eukaryota; kingdom Metazoa; phylum Arthropoda; class Insecta; order Hemiptera; family Pseudococcidae; genus Phenacoccus; species Phenacoccus solenopsis. Next base: position 7,715,060 of record CM019752.1, on the reverse strand, counting down.
AGTAATGTTTTAAGCGCGAGAAGATCAGTTAAGCTGTTATGCACTTTTAAGGCGGCAACGCAACGTCGTGTAACGTTCGTTCGGCCTACAGCGCGCATAGTACCGAACCGCTTGGTTTATAGCGCGCTGCAATAGTTTTTATTTTTTTTGACTATGTTGCACCACTCCAAAAATTCTAAAATTTTTATGGTATGTTTGGTGGTAAAAGGTACATTTTATGTAATTTTTTCATAATTGCACCTCGAAAACTTGCCATAGAAGTGGAGGTTTGAAATTTTAAAAACTGCATAACTCTTTTAAAATTGATCGAAAAAAATTGAAAAAATTACTGAAGAAACCTTTTATTGTCAACATACTATAAATAAAATTTCAACTTTCCAGCTTTATAATAAGATGAGAAAAAAAATTTTAATCGAAAAACTTGTTTTTGCCTATATCTCCGAAAATAGGCGCAGCTGGAGCCTGAAATTTTGGTCAAAATTTTTTTTTTGATGTGGCCCACCTTTTGCCCTAGAAACCGTTCGAAAAGCTCTCGGGGGCATTTTCGACTATCTTATCCCATCATGCCCTTTTCTTATGTTTAAACTTCGTGATCCGATGTTTTCGAAAAAGAAACATAATTTTTTTACAAAATTCTGTTTCTCAAAAAAAATTTTAAAAGAAATATTTGCAATGTTTTACTTTTATGTCTTTCACGATACGAATATTCATATATGAACTGTGCCTCTATGTCAACGCCACTCGTGTCATCGCCACTCGAAACAAAAAAATCCAAGTTGATAATAATTATGCAAAAACAAATCAAATAAAACAACGAAAAATTCGATTCACCCAACATGATAAATCATATGATTTCTACTTGATACACAAACAACAGGCTGCAGAAGTCACTGAATATCTTTAAAATATGAAAATGTTATTGGTAAAGTGAAAACCGTATATGTACAAGTACTACATATCTACCGTCTCCTTAATGAACAAAATTCATAGAATCGTTTTAATGAGCATGTGTGCGCCAAGTGCGAGGTTCATTTACATATATAAAATGGGAGGCCAAATAGTTTCAACCGTCACTAAAATTTCAATGTTCTTCTCTCGCCTTCGTTTTTTTTTTTTTTTTTTTTTTTTTGTGAACTACAACTCGTAAAAATTCAACGACAAAACTTATAATTTTTCAAATTTGAAATCTTGTAGTACGTATGCATGAATAAGTATTACTTCATTGCAGTGAAATTTTTTGGGGATTTGGGGACTCATTAAAGACGGGAAACTTTTTTTGACTGGTTTCAGTTGTAAGTTCAGACGTCCAGTATACTCACGTGAAATAATACGTGAATTTCATTTTTTTTTCAATTATTATTTCTTCATAACTTCATGATTATAAATTTAAATTCGTAATTCGACATCTACAAGTAGCTCGTTGGAGGAAGGATCAGGTCCAAAAGTAGTTTTATAGACAAAAATTCACCAATAGCGTTTTATACGAAGTTAAGTACATTCTAATTGAGTTTATACCATTTTACATATTATTATAAAGCAAAAGGCTCACAGCAACAATTCTATATGTAACCTACTACACTCAAACATGCTCTAGGCTTTCAAACAAATCATCTTCAATCTTCAACTATTGGACTTGCAATACCCATGCGCCAAGAGGATGTTTTCAAAATTAAATAATATTGGAAAAGGTCATTTTGGGATAAAATAAGGGAGAGCGGATTTACATTTGCGAGAAAATTTCTATTCATTTTTCACTTAAAGTAGCTCCTCTCAAAAACGGAAAGAGTTGGAAACCGAAAACTTTGATTATTAACGATGTTTCTTGACGGTTCCCATCGACCACCCAATTATTCGCCCAGAATCGTTCCAAGGCAATTTTAGCATGCTCTTATCCACCTGTGCCCTCAAATTCTGGATTCCACTAGATGAAAATATTCGAGAATATCGGGATACCATATCAAGATATCAAATAAAACCTTTCGTAATAATACGACAGCGCCAGCGCGTACCCGGAAAATAAAAATCATCTTAATTATATCCTCGACCGAGCCGAAAGTGGTCGTTACAAACCGCTCGTCTGCGCTAATTGCGTCCACATAATAAAGCCATCCGCAAAACCGCCGCTCGATGGACAATAATTTATAAATTGTAAATAATTTCGATCCCTTCACCACCTTGAAAATTCAAACGAGACCTTCGTACTCGGTAAATCGTTCGTTTACACGAACGAAAATTGCGTATGCGACGAATTCGCAAAAGTATGTTATTCTCGTGAACTGTTACGCCTGAAACGTGTGATTTTTCATTTTCATTTCATCTACCGTATGTTTTTTTCTTTCGCAGCACCGAATTACTTGAGCAGTCATCATTTACCCGCCGAATATACGAAGAGACGATAAACTTTATTAACTGGTTTCTGGTTTGTGTGATTTATTCGTCGTATACCTGATTTCGAGAAAGTACTCAAGGTCGTTTATACATGGAAATTTTAAATAATGAGATACGACTTCAAATAGCATATTGACCTAATTTTTTTTTCAATTTACAAAATTTATTTAAAAAATAAAAATTAATAAAATTTTGGCGACGAATTGATGATGATTGTTTATTTACGGGCGCGTGTACCAGGATAACAAAATGATGATTGACCATTTAACGAGAAAATAATGACATCGCAATTCAATAAAATAATGGTTACTTCGATGGCCACATCTATCATCGCTACCATTAACATTAATATTTTATTGATAATGGAGTAATTTTTGACTCGAAATTACTCGCAATGAGGCTACTTTACGGAGTCAGATTAAGAAATAACATAATATTTCTCGTATATTTTTTGTCGTTTTGTATCATTTTTTATATTTCTATTCTTAGAGGTACCATTTTCTTTGTTATTAATTTTATATGTACCATTGAATTAACAATAAACTATTCCGCATAATAAGGTTATAATTTTTATTTTAAATTTTAAAATATAGGCTATTTGGAATAATAAATAATATTCACAAATCGTGAAATATTTGCTTTATCGTAAAACCGACATCGAATTTGCATTTAACATGTTCAAAAATCTAGCAATCGATATGTATGATAATTTTTTATCACTATTTCAGGAGGTCCGGACTTGTTAGAAAATTTTGTGATTTTAAGCTGAGTTTTTAATTAAAAACGATAGCTATTACAGCTTACCTGATTTGCAATGGATAGGTAGGGTGAAGGAGGGATTACGTATCTCAGTATTTCAGGTTATTTATAATCATACATATGACAAATGTCCAACTTTTTGGTAAAAATACATATTTTTCCCAATTGCGTGTAAAGATTCTTTGTAGAAATGCAAGATGGGGTAATTTTTGCATTTTTTATTCATCTCAAAAAGGTGGTTCACTCAAATTATAAGAGGGTTAGAGAAGGGCAAATTACTCAATTTTTTTTTTCCAGTCTCATCTGAAAGAGTGAGTCATGTGCACCAACATATCCAAGTATCAGCCTCCCAAGTGAATTTAAAGAGGAGTTACAGCCAAAAGCAGCTTTTTGAGAAAGTTTTGAGTCATGAAATTTCTTTAATCTCCCATATCTCCTCACAAAATCAACCTAGAAAGGTCAAATTTCGTATGTAGAGTTAGTAGGGAACTAGAGTATGATCCCTTGAATTTCAGTCAAAATGGATCTGAAATGGCGGATGGCCAAAATTTGAGGAAAGCTTGAGTGGGCTCAAATGGTTTAGATTTAATAAATGTGGACTTATATAATTATTACAGATGAAATGTGTCATTTATGCTGATTTAAGCTCCACACATGATTTTAGGGGAGGGGGAAAGGAGAGATTATTTTTTCGACGATATTACTTTCAAAATGTAAACAAGCTTTAATTAAAAATTCAGCCCAAGTGGTGCGACGTGGCTGCTTACATTTTTTTCATTTTAAGCTTCATTTTTAACAGCGATTCAATACACGAAAAAGCAGAAGTGAATGATTTGGCTAGCAAAAATTTACATCACCTGTCCCACATCACCTCGAGTTTAATATTTTGCATACTATCAATTTTTCAATCATGGCATTTTTTCTTTAATGAGCTAGGATTGATTTCTTTCATTTTATGTTTTTTTTTTTTTATTTTAATTTTTTTGCTTCATTATGAATTTATATTTCATTTTTTTGCTTTCCATCTCATGAGCTATTTTGAACTAGTAGAAACTGACTCTCCTCACTACTTCCCATGCCACAAAAATCTTTGCTCAAGTCACTCTGCTGTTTCAACTAAATATATAACATATAGTTCCTTTGTAAGCATTTTGAATCCTTCATCTATGAGGTATTTTTGGCTACGCCACTAGATCATTCATAATTTTCCTCAATTTCACTACCACCGCTCGTTGAGTCATACGACATGACATATCTGTACTTGGTACCTATATTACATACATAGTGGCGTAATTACAGGGGAGGAGGACCAGGGAGACCATGGCCACCTAAAAAAAGTCTGGCTTCTGGAAAAAATGGAATTTGGGTATTTACATTTAAGCACTAAACATGTTAATTTTTTATTGATAAAGAAATAATAATGCGTTTTTTTTTTCCAAAATACCATCAAGTTTTATAATATTCCAATTTTAAAATCTTGTATACTTCTTATAAACCTCACCTCTAACAAACTCAAAAATGTAACAGCGCTGTGTTACATTTCATCGAGGCTCCCATATGCCCCCTCCAAAAAAAACTAAAGCTACTGCATGTAACGGAAAAAACTTGAAGAATTTCGATCAAATCCACACAACATTCGATTTAATAGCCTTTCAGATTGTAGTGTATGGGCGGGGAGGTTGATGAACATAATGATAAGTTATCAGCATATTTGAGCATGCTCAATAAAAAACTCAGCTACAGTAATGTGGCATGTCTGTTGCCTTTTTTTCATATTTTGGCATAACTTAAGCACGTGCTATCATCGAATGATTTATAATCGTGAATTATTTTTTACAAGTACGATACGATGAAATTTAATTTTATAATCATTTGTTTAAACATCAAAGTGGAAATTTTCCACACTGAAAGATTCAGGGAACTATTAATTTCAACGAAACCGCCAATTCTATTCCTTATGTACGCACATTACCCTAGACCACACAATGCTAAAAAACACATTCCACTATAGGTAATAAATATTATTGCAGACCACGAATAAACAATATCTATAAATTAATAATCCCGCTGATTCAGGAAAAAAACAATCCCCTTCCTTACGTACCACGAAAGATCATATACCTCTGACAATGTCAGAACTGACGCGTTTAGCGACATACACACGCCGGCGGAAAAATTTTAAATGAGATTAACCACGCCGATTGCCCATAAGAATCCGGTTACGCGGCGAAAAATCCATATTCTGAATCACTAGAATTGTATCACGAACACAAAACATTCCGCATTACCGTTCAAGTTCAAGCTAATGGACTAACGATTGTTATATGATTCATCGTCGACGTCAGTCTATCAAAAAAGGCACATGACTGTTTCAGGGCATTTGCATTTCTGCTCTATGAATTTATTTTTACGCATTGTACCAGCAGAATGAATTTTTTTCGGAGCTATTTTCAGATCGCAATGAAACAATTACCGATTGATTCATTGTTACGTGCGATTTTAGAATGGGAGGTTCAGGTATCTTGAGGCGATACTGGTGGGTGTAAGTTATAGCTAGGATCCGGGCTAAATCCGGGATAGCGGTTGAATAAATCAAACCACGTATACGTTACCTTCCTGCAAGTTACACACAAATTGTTTACTTACAACGATCAATTTTCAATAATAAAGTTTATTTCCTCTATAGGAAAAAAATTAATTTTTCGATATCATAGAGCAATGTTTTAAATTAAGTATAATTCGATGCATCATTATCATTAAAATACTGAAACTAATTTTCTTTCATTTTTCTAAAAAAGCGAAAAAAATTCAAATATCAATGAAAATACGCTGAAGGGACTCATTACGCCCGAAAATCTAAATAACCATCCAAAGGTCCAAAAACCACAACTTTAGTAATTTGAACAAATATGACAGATGATGGAAACACCGCCAAATGAGCTGCAAGAAATTATAAAAATTCACACTTACCGTATGAAAATACTCAAGCAATCATTTAAAATTAAAAAAAAAGGCAAAACTGCTCATTCGCTATACAAGTACCTGCTTTAAAAAACACCAAGTGCAATATTAATTGATTAAATCCACCATTCATTCGTGTATTACTTTTCATCTACTCAACAAACACGCCTTTCACATGGGAAAACGCCAAAAACGGATTCTTGTAAAAAGCAGATAAATATTTACAGATTATTGTTATATGCATTCGCAATGAAACAAGAAAAAAACATCTATGTAAGCCTACGCAGTCATCTATTAAACCACACTGATACGGCGAGAAGACATAAAAAATACTTAAATTTTATAACCAAAATATAGCTGCGATGGGTAATTTTACATCCCCATTCAAATTCAGATTCGAAGTCGTATCATCGTACGTATAAAGTAAGTGTAATGGAAAAGAATTGTTTACTACGTGATAATGTACACAAATGGGTACGTATGCCTTGGTAGTATATACAATAAAATGAGATGATTTCATCACCGAACAAAATAACATGGTCATAAAAATTTAGTCCAGTTCTTTCAAATTACATGCGCACAATTATGTATTATTATGTTTTTTGTATGAATAAGTTCAATTTCCTATACTGTCCAAAATTGGAAGCAGAAGGTATGGAGTATAATTATGTCCAATATACGCTTTTGATAAAAAGTGTAGAAAAATTACGAATAAAAAAAGAACTCATTTCGATGGAAATTTTGGACTGCTTTGACTTCCCTATTCACTAAGGATATGAACCTGATTCCCCAAATAGGCAAAACATACTCTTTATAATTGCAAAAATGTCACACTTGGAAATTATGTACTGATACTTATTACGTGAATTTACAGGGTTACACCTCCCCTTTAATTTTGAGAGGTAGGTATTACAGTAGGCCGCATTTTGTTTTTTTTCCAAAAATTGAAGGGGCGAAGGTCACAGTAGTTCTTAAGTGATCTCAAAGGAGGTCATAAAAATTTTAGTTCTAAAACTAAATTTTTAAATCCATAAAAATGTAGTCGAAGTTTCAAAAATTTTCAGAAGAATTATTTTTTAGGGAATTAAAAATTTTTTCACATTCCGGAGTTGTATTTTGTCTTTCAAAATTGAAAAAAGTTGTCTCGTTAATTTACAAAAATCACCTGATCGCTTTAATGAACATGTGTGTGTCAAGTGCAAGGTTCGTTAAGGTGTATCAGGTGCGGAACATATGTTTAAAAGTTTGACATTTTTTCCTTCCACACTTTTTTCTGTTAAATTATCGCTACCTGCAAAATTTCTATTTGAAGCGAAAATTCTGCCTAAGCTCCATTCGGTACCTTCGTACAATTTAAATTATGGAATAGAGTACGTTTATACGTGCCTTAGTGATTTACACTTGGATTAACAAAATAATCAACGAAAGATGAAATAAAACCATGGCGGGTAGATGAGGGGCGAGGGCACAGAATGTCCTCTTGCCCGCAAATTAAAACTTTCACGTTTTCATAGGGTTTAAAAATATATTTTTCAATATAAATTATTACGATTGTTTTGTTTACTAGTTCATTAGTCGTTCATAAATATGTCTAGCATTGGTTTTTTACTAATGTTATAGTTTTACTTTCAGTTTTCTTAATAAGAAAATTCAATCTTTGAAACAACCGAAAACCCAAAATTATCGATTATTAATTGATAATTTTTTTTTTGCTCTATAGTTCCCTCTCTATCTAATGGCTATAATATGTAGAATTATCTCTACCTATTCTTTTATAATTTTTAGGCAATATTTTGTGAAATAATGTCCAGGAAAAGTGTAGACTACACCAGTACTATCTTTAATAGCGGCTGAGATGAAGGGTGAATAGATCGAGAGGATTTCTTCAGGTTATCAAGTTTTCGAATTTGTACCATGGCTGTTAAAATGACGTCATAAAAAACTTATAGATTTATAACCATACATGATTTTTTTTCATAGCATAAAAAAAGAAAGAAAGAAATCATAATCCATTATATTATATTATAGTGGATTTAGGTAACAAATGAAAACTTAAATTGAATGCAACAAAAAAAATTTTATATTGAAAAACCAAAAATTAAAACAATAATCCAAAACTTGACAAAATTCTTTTCGCTTAAAATGGAAAAATAAAAGTACAGCGAAATTATATGATCAAAGCGTTAAAATGTAATTACTGGTCGCTTTTTTTTGGTACGTACCAAAGGCAAAAATCACGTATTACTTGTATTTTGTACTGCTTATATGTAGATTATATTTGTGTACCATGTAATATATTCATTTTTGGCGAGTCCAATCGTATGTCAATTTTGACAATACGTTGACTTCATCATTACCCGCACATTTAAAAATGTAAATATTATCATAAAAAAAACCTTCAGAGACGAAAATAATATCATTATTGTTTCCAATAGGACATCGATACATCTTTCGTTTTATCTTCGGATATTCTTGAAGATTTTCATGTAGATATGCCACTTTTTTTTCTGTACATTTGAAATCGTTTTCTCTTTGATTTTTGTATGTCCATTCTAGAGATTTTGCAACTTCTTTGCATAAATTCTCTTTCTGTTGGATACTGAATTGACACATGGATGTGACATCACTACTTGCAAAAAAAGAAAAGCAAGAAAGGATGATATCCCAAAACCAGCCAACGCCTGAAAAAATAAAACTGGTAGTATAGTAGGTCCAGATGGAATAGTGTTACTTCGTTATAAGATGATTTCTCAGCTGTTATCAAAAGAAAGTTTAAAGTGGCGATGTATCGCGAACAATTAAAAATTTCTTTTTTTTCCCTGAATTATACAAATCTTAGCTAATTTTTGTAATTGAAAATGTATTTTTATAACATAATAACGATTAAAACATAATTCCAAATCATTTTTGTTATCGTAAGTACAAAGGCTTAAAAATTCAAAAATTAATCTTGTTCACGAAATTCGTATTTTAATGTCTCTGTGGTTACTTCTCATATGATTTTGAAATTTTGAGTATTTCAAAATTGAAAACACGATTTTTCAATTACTTGTTAAGTTAAAAATTCGGCGTACGGGTGAAGGTATGTTATGTTAACTTACTAGGCATTTAAACAATTAAATTGAAGGAAATTAAAATTTTATGGACAACCATTATGTGATTTAAATAATGCAAAAAACATCCAAAATTGCACTATATGAAAGGTAGCTCAGTAGGGCTGTAGCGTATCATATTTATCGGGGAAGGGGTGGTGGACAAAAAATTAAGTTGGGTCATTTTATAATTTTTTTTTTTTTTGAACACTTAAACAATATTTTTATACTTTTGAATAAAACATAAACATCAATAAAATTACAAGACATACTAATAATGATATTATTATTACGATCGGTTAAAATTCTTTTGGTTTTCAAAAATGATGGGAAGGTGAGAAAAATACACAATTGCGAAATCAGCCCAAGAAGAAGTGAGAAAAAAATCAAATTTTTAATTTTTATAGAATCACCTGTGAAAATAATGGGATCCAAGTTTTCCAAAATTTGAAAGCATAATATGCCAAATTTTTATCTCATATGGGGACCCAGATTATTGCAATATTCCTCCAAAATGGCATCAGTCGTGCTACAGCAACAATTTTTTTGTGGGCGGGGGGGAGGGGCGTAAGAGTATGGGAGAATTACTCAGTAATCATAGTACATATAGCTGATACATTTGGATTTTGAATGATGTTACCATCAACACTACATTATTAGCGGAGAATAACGTATGACGTGGTATGTTTTGTGCAAAGAAGAATAATGAATTTTTTTATACCTAAATGAAAAAATCTTCACTATTAGAATACCAGCAGGCAAAACTATTGCCCACTGGCACTACGGTCTTGGATTCAAAATAAGTACTTCAAATATGAATTTTGTTAGCAAGATTATTTTGGGAATTTTCAAGCCATGCCATTATGAAGCAATATAATTACTCACGATTATTTTTCACGTTTCTTATTGCTAATAATTTAAATTTAAATTCGATCAATATCTAAAGGATCCACCTCCTCCTTGAAAACTCAAAATCATTCATGAAAATGTATTACGCTGCTATGATTCTAGAAATCAACTAATGCTTTTAAAATTCGGTTGCCTAACCAATTTTTGACATTAATTTACACACATACTGAAGATTCATATGGAACTCATATATTATTGCATTTTAATGAAATGATACAGTTTTATCCTTTATTTGGTATCTTGAAATTAAAGTTAAAGGAAGAAACCTACAATGAAGCTTTAATAAAATCTTTCAACAAAAAAGGTGGTTTTAAGTCATTTGATTACATTCAAAGTCCTACCCCATACAATACTTAAAATTTTCAAGGGTGGCAGAGCCTCAAGATATACGTAGTTCGATTAGGAGAATTTTACCAACTTCAAGAACGTTAGCACAATTAAATTTTATGAAATCTTATATTTTGGGGTTTCATTTTCATTTTTTGTACAGAACGAGTTTTCTAAGTTTTTCCTCATATGTTGGGACTCCTAATGATATCAGTTTTTGGGAGGAAAAAAAACGATTTGGAATTCACTCTATATAGAGCAATTTGCCCTACATCACCATAATAAAGGTATCTACTTTTAATATATCTATAGATGAAGCAATATAGATTAGATTATTTTATTTATAATTATGATGCAAATATTTTTCAAATTCAACTTTCATTCGCTCAAACTCTATACCGTAGAGGTTAAGGAAACTCTGTAATCACGACATCACGCGCAGCACTTAGCAGAACTTATAGAAATTATTTTATTTAGAAATATTTGTAATTTTTTACTTCTTTTTCCTCCAAATTGTTTATGTTCAGTTATGAATTCTATCTCTGGGTTCTTCTCATCCGGAGCAATAAAATCTAAGTTAAAAACGATTATGCAAAAACAAATCGAACAGAATAACGTAAAATTCGATCTACCCAACATGATAAATTATATGATTATGAACTCTACTTGATACAAAAGCAAATAGCCCAAAGAAGTTACTGAATATTTAAAAAATATTTCGCCATCGAACGGAATAACGAAAATGTCATTGGTAAAGTGAACACACGCACACACACACATATATATATATGTATATGTACAAGTACTAAACTAACCCTATAGCTTTAATGAGTAAATGTATGTCTAGTGCAAGGTTCATTAAAAGGGATAAAATATGTACTTATGCAAAATTTTTTGGTCTACACTTTTTTCTGGTGAATTATGGTTGCTAGCAAAATTTCAATTTATTGCGAAAATTTCGCCTGAACATCGTTTGGTATTTTCGTAAAATTTATTACGGAATAGAATACGTCAGTACGTATCTATTAGTCGGCAAAAGATCAACATGGCGTATAAAATCAAAAAAAATCTCATAAATATCCAACAAAGTGGATTCCGAACTAAACGTTCCACTCTCGACCATGTCCTTGATCTAGAGCGAGATAAATAATTCGATTTTCTTTGATATCTCTAGATCTATGATAAGGCATGGAGATATAAGATTCTCCAAAATATTTATGCTTTAGGTATAAAAGAACATCTTTCATTTCATAAAAAATTTCTTAGAGAACAGTACGGTCCAGGTGAGAGCAAACAATACATATTCTATTACATTTATCTCCGAAAATGGTGTACTGCAGGGCTTCGTGTTAAGCACTTGACCCCATTTATTTTATAAATTGATGATATTACCAATGTTATTTCGGCACCAATCGTGTTAGGACTATTCGCTGAAAATTAAATTACAATGTTTGGCTCGAAAATTAGATTTTAAATAAAATGTTCGTCATAACATTAAAATTCACTCAAAAACTTCTACAACTTCAAAGTTATTTTGGGTTAGCTGGTCTCAAATCACATCGACAAATACGCTATTCATTATGGCTGTGCGGGGAGGATACGGGGAGGGGGCATTATTTTCTTGAAGTGACTTTATTTGCAAAAGTGTTTAATACATTCTTTAATAAAAAAAAATGAGTAAGTTAAAATTTGTTGAGCCAAAGACCACTATACTTTTGTCAATAGGGTAGGATACGAGTAAGACATCATTTATTTCACCAACAAATGTCTCATTCTCAAAAAAACAGTTGAAGAGAAAGAAAAATAATCTACCCCCCCCCCCGCCCCCAAATAAAACTGGCGATGAGAAGTTACTCGTCTACGAAGTATACTCACCGCACAACTGGTGGGTGTTACTCGGTATAATTTGGTAATTAGGACTTAAGCAATTAAATGAAGTCATAATCGAAATTTTTGACTTTTTATTTGCCCCATCACATTTTGAAAACAATAACCGTGAAGTGGATTTGGTATATACGTAGTTTTCTTTTTGTTTCCATTAATTATATGAACCAAAATTTTCCTTATTTCAGCTATGTGAGACTCCTCAAGCCTTCCTTAAATTTGGACCATTCGCCATATTATGTACATCCATTTTGACCCAAATTCAAGAGATCATATTCTGGTCTGTAACTAACCTCAAATACGAAGTTTGAGCTTTCCACATTGATTTAGTGAAGAGATATGAATATTAAAAAAATTTTATGACTCAATACTTTTTTAAAAAGATGTTTTCACGGTGATTCCTCTCCTACTTCACTTAGAAAGGTGAAATCTAGATAATATGTTTGTATTATCAACACTCAATCATTCATATGAGACCATAAAAAAAAATTGTTGAGATATTCACTCGTTCTTCAGCCCTTCACAAAATACGAGTAAACCACCATTTTCAGTGGAATTGGAATTCCAAAAAAGTACTTTTAGATACTCATAATCATATGAATATCGTCTGACCGAATTTTTAATGATTTTCATCCTCAGTCATCTGTACTACGAAGTGGAGAGAGGGAAATACATAATATAGCATGATTGGAAATAACTAAATGAAACGCAAAGGTGTGAAGAACCGCTTCTTCTCTTTTACCTCTCCTTGAATCACACAGGCATTGATGTTATCGGTTTAACTAAAAACTTAGCTAAAAAAGGAACCTAATCGTATCAATAAATGATTAAATCCATCAAAAGGTTCATCACTGCGATCATAGCTTTCAGCCAAGCAGAATATGCCTGAATATTGAAAAACGCCCAAAACCTAATAAATTGATTATAAAAAAATGTATTTTAATTTAACAAATTAATGTTGTTCTATAATTAACTATTTAATAAAATAATAGTGAAATTTAGAAATAAAGTTTAAATAATTATTTAAATTAATTTGAAAGATTAATTTTTTTTTAATTTAAATTAATTAATGAAATCATTAAAATTAATTGATTCAATTTTAATTGGTTTAAATCTATGATTAATTCTGCAAATCTCAGAACATTTGCCAAAAATAATATCGATTGTAGAAATTGATGAAAATATCATCAGAATAATTTTAAGTTTTAAAATTACCAATGAACCATTTCAATAAATTTACACTGTGCCTAAGTGATTTTAGACCCATCGAGCGCTAAATTTCCTTCACTGAGAAAGAACAATCAATTATTCCATTCCTTTTGATTCTTAAATTATTACCATTTTGTTTTTCGATAATTTCCAACTATAATTCTTTGGATTAGGTATATTTTTAAACCTTTAGCTATTCTATTACATTAATTTGGCAACACTGATAATAATAAAATTGTTTCAAATTAATGAATAACGAAGGGAAAAAAATCATTAAAAACGTAAATTCATGTTTCACAAGTTGAAAATTATTTATTATCCTAAGATAAAATCAAAAGAAATGGATGGTTGTATTATTTCAGCAAAGGAAATTTGGCTCTCGCCAGTGCTTACATATTTTAGCCCAGAGTACTATACGAGAAGGCATAAAAACCGCTTAAATATTATCACTCAAATGGCTGTAATTAGTAACATAAGGTAGCCATTTTAATTTTCATTCCAATTAGGTATGTTTACAATAGTATAAGGTATACTGATAAGGATGAGTAGTAGTCATGTTTGAAACGCAACAATTAATCATTTTAGTCAGAGCTTTTTGTTTTACCCTAAATTACACGGCGGTAAAGATAAAATTTCGAGCACCACTACGTTCACAATAGGTAAATACGTAGAAAGAATTGTCAACGTTATGGGCAACATTTAGCGTTAATTATCACAAACGGTGAAATTCAAGTTAGACGTCAATGACCATTTTATAACATCAAGTATTTTGTTCTGCTGGTGAATCACACGAAAACGTATAGTATAACTGCTGAACACTTACACAGTGCACAATCGATGTCGTATTCGTTGAATCTGTTCACGTATAACAAATGGCAATCATACCTACCCGGTTAATTGCAGCAACGGGCGCTCTTGACCATCTCAAATCTCAATTAACTTTCAAAAAAATATTCCAAATAGGCCTCACATTAGGTACACCATGAGCGAACATCACAAGCGTGACATTTGAAACAATAACTTCCATCGGTATTTTCCAGTCGGCCGACCAAATAAAAATACCTTCCGGTTCACCGAAGCTGTCACGATCTTACGCAATCGTTTCCTTTTCCACTGGCAAAGGATACGTCAACGAATCGGTGCGAAGAAATTCCTCGAGCATCGATTCGCACATCCTATCGGACGTTTCCTTTTTCAATTTTTCGTATACTTGAAGAACACGAGCGGCTCGCCGGACCGGTAATTAGGCGGTATTAACAATCGCATTACGAGTTCCCGAATACTCGTTTCGTATACAATAGCGTACGCAGAAGAAGGGGTATCAGGAACTCCTTGGGATTGTTGTCGACGATACACGTGCTACAATGCGACATATACAGGTGATAAAGCGTCCATTATAGTGAGATATCTGGTTTAAAAACCGAGCGGTATCAGTATCATTCGCAGTGTTTATTGTTTTGCCGGTAGCGCCAGATTTTCTTACAAGTTTAACAAGGTAAGACGTATTTCGCATTTTATCAGACATCGTATTTGTTTTATCTCGCGACCGAATAAGAAATTACGAATTATTATTTATTACGTTCGCGTGTAAACCTATACTTAGAAACTGGAATCTCCAACTTTTTCTCGGGCAAAAAGTTTTTCAATAAACGGAGACTTCTTCGTTGTCCGCGCCGCCTACTATCTTATTTGCTTGGCCAAATTTGATAAAAAGTTTTCAAATTTCTTTAAAATCTTCTCGAATGATCCGCGTATAAATTATCTTTATAACTGAATACGATCATTCTCGACGTAGAATAATTTTCTCGAGCTATTTGTATTTATCTTTATTAATTTAATTAATTTCGAAAACGGGAAGGCCATCTCGACTCTAGTCACTGAAATTTGTTAAGAGTAGGAATTAACTTTCGTGCTCCAATAATGACTTTTTTTTGTTTAATAGTCCATTAACGAATAGCGAAAAGAAAACTCCTATAGGAATCCTTGCATGTTAAAATTGCCAAATATTTTTTAAGAAGATTAAAAATTTTTATAAGGATTTACTCGATGGGAAAACCTCGAGCATCTTGATGACAACAAAGAACGACGAGCTATTGTACGTGTATTCGTGAATTTCAAACGAAATCTTCCCCTGTTTGTGTCGAGTTAGGAGTGACCTTATAATTAATTTATTAATTGGCTATTAGAAGCTATTCGATACTTGTACAGCCATTAACCTTTCATTGTATTATTTTTTCATAGTAAACGTATAATAAAATGATTATTTTTTCTCTGAAAAATATGTACCTCGTAGAATTGAAAAGGTTGCTTTCGAAGCCACCGGTATTAATAAAATAATTTAATATAATGAGACGATACGATGGCTGCTGTTACATCAAATGCCATGATCTCGGAAACCTTATTCTTCATCCGCTTCTCTCAATATCATGATTAAGATATCGTGATTCTGTATGTACACACGATCTTCCCGTCTATGTGGACCGCGTAAACAAACCAAACCGTATTACGTTCTTTGTAAATGTATCGCAATACTGTCGTGACTTTTTCTTCGTATAGTTGTCCATTCGAATTCGAGAATCTTAATCCATCGCAGATCATGAATTCGCGTCTTCGAATGCTGCTGTGTGTTTCACGGTGCATTATTTTTTTTTCTCTCGCATTTGTTTCGTGGAACGAGAAATCCTTGACCAATAATGATCAGTTTGTTAATTAATTTTTCGCGAGGGGCGAATTAACGATT
This sequence comes from Phenacoccus solenopsis, assembly GCA_009761765.1. Classification (NCBI taxonomy): domain Eukaryota; kingdom Metazoa; phylum Arthropoda; class Insecta; order Hemiptera; family Pseudococcidae; genus Phenacoccus; species Phenacoccus solenopsis. The sequence goes on along the minus strand of CM019752.1, from coordinate 7,698,791 downwards.
TTTTTTACGAGATGGGTATGTAACGCGTATGACCCTGATGTTTTTTAATTGTTATCACGATGGTTGAGATTTTTAAAATTATTTTTTTATTTCGAAAATAAAGTAATTATTCGATATTGATGTAACGATTCGCGGTTGCAGAATCATCGAATAAGTAGATACGCATTTGGTTAAATTCACGTACAAAATTTTTAATTATAATTTGAAAGCTATTATTTTCTTCATAAGCGAATAAAATTACGATTTACAAAAAAATATACAAACCCATGTACAACATGATAACATCGTAAGAAAGAAACAAAACAAAAAATCAATTAAAAACGAGTGAGGTTTATTGATTATTTTTAAAATTCACTATTCACATTCTTTGGTTAAAATGTGACGTAAATAGAATGATCTAAACTTCAAATGTTACAATGGAATATTCCATAATTACGTTCGCATAAGCAGGGGAAATCGCGTATTTTCAGTGGCGTCGCTAAGGAGGGGCCTGGGGGGGCCTGGCCCCGCCTAAAAAATTTCTGGCCCCCCCCTTTGGACCCCCAACCAAAAAATTGAAATTTTCCATTATTTACATTTACGCGATTGCCAAATCACTAGATTTAGACAAAATCATCGAAGAGTTTGCTGTTGCTCATAAAAACATGAGAATTATTTTTTATTAAATATTTTTTTGTTGCATTTATTCTTTGTTTTTATTACTTATAAGTACCTATCTTTAAGATGAATTTGACTTGGCATTACCTACCTACACAAAACCTAAGAATAACCAAATTTTTCACTAAATAATTTTTTAATTTCTTTTTTTATTTTATACCATTTATACCTGCTTACTTACGTTTTTTCAAGTTCGAAGAAAATAATAAATTTGTTTTTATTAACCCTTGTACGCTTTTTTCACATAAAAAAATTATTAGACCCCTCCCAAAAAAAAACACATATATTTTTAATACGAAAGACTAGAAAAATCTTAAATTTTTGGCCTTCTTGGCCCCTTTTGTGCCCCCCCCCCAATTTTTAATCCTGGCGACGCCATTGCGTATTTTGAAAGTGCATTTTCATAAATCAGTTTTATGCGTGACAAATTTTAGTCACCAAAAATGATTTATAAAAGTGACTTTTCGACTCCCAGAAATCAGTTTATACTATACAATATGCTGTACGTATATATTTATGTATACACATAAAAAATAAAGCTCTGGACGAGTTGAACCCCAAACCTTTCTCCGTATCAGGGCTTGGCAAAATCCGGAACAAAACGATTTCAAGTTCAAAATCCCAAATTCTGCAAAAATAGATTTCAAATCTCAAAATCCGAATTTTGAGATTTTTTGGATTTTAAATCTAGAAGGATTCAAATCCTGCTCAGCCCTGTCTCATACTTACATCAATGTAGGGATCTCTCGCGAAGGCTTCAGTTTGCTGTTTCCATTTTCATTTGTTTCCTCATCATTTTTTGAGGTTGAAAAGGGTGAGTTCATTCGATTTCTTTTTAGATGAATACTGAATAAAAAACAATAACTGTTATATATCCTACATAATTTAGAAAGAAGAGGTAGAAGGAAAGAGGTCTCCATATCTTCGCGTTTCAGACCATTTATATATAATTAAATAGGGGATATCTAACTTTTCGGTGTATATATATATTTTTTACCACTTCGCAAAATGAAAGGATAGGAATGAAAACCACTCAAAATTTGGTCAGAGAATTTTCTCGTCTATATCTAAAATGAAACCTCTCTTTTGGACTTTCAATTCGAATCAAAATGGCAGTTTAATCAAATTTCAAGAAAAGCTGTGGGGAAAATATGTCAAAATTTTTGTTCGTGCTCTCACTTAAATAGTGAATTGAAAACATCAACATAGCTTAATTTTAGCTCCTTAAGTAAATTTGAATGGAAGTTGAAAAGAAGAAACCGCTATCTAAAGAAGTTTTGAATTTGAATCTTCTATTTTCTCTCACGTCTTATCAATTTATAAAGCTCAAATTTTGTATGTAAAGTTAATTGCAGGCCATAATATTGACTCTTGCATTCGAATCAAAATGGCCCAAAACAACTGATGGACAAAATTTGTAAAAGACTTAAGGAGTCCAAAAGGGCTGAAAATTTGATAATTATGGACTCATACGATTACCGAGGTTAAAACAAACATACATCTCAAGTCGACCTTCATAGTAGATGTTTGAGGGGAAGAAGACTGGAGGAGACTTTAGGGTCGTCAAAAGGTGATAGTGCAAACGAAGAGGCCAAAAATTTTCGATTATGGTTTCATATAGCATAGTAATCTCAAATTATCAACATATTTAAATGTCAGCTTCTTATGTACGTTTGGAAGGGGAATCACACACCTGAAATTTTATGAATCACTCTTATCTCCACATCACATATACTTAGAAAACTCCAACTTCGAATGTAGGGTTTACTGGCAACCAGAATATCAATATTTGAACTTATATCGAAATTGATTAATCGTAACAAATTGAAGAAGACCATAGATGAAACATACATAGATAGCCCACCGTACGTTAAATTTTTATCACTCAAAAACAGAGCTGGAATCGTTTTTTGCTAATATCTTGGAAACAATTCAAGATATAGGGCTTGCAAATGACTCATTTTAAAGAGATTGGAATAGAGAATCATTTAATTTTTCTAAAGTTACTCCTGTCCGTTTACTTTTGCAATTAATTTCGAAAAACGATTTTTTTACTTTACTATGAATTATCTCAAAAAGTAAATCAATAAAGATTGTTTTTTAATAGTGAAACACATTCAGAATTTTATGCTCTTTCGAATGAGCTACTTGTAAAGTTTCTATCTATATTCTTTCTTGAGATATTTGCAAAAAACCGAGCAATAAGTCTAATTTATTCTTAGTACTGGAGCTCATTCATAGAGAGCGCTCTAAAAAATGAATTAGTTTTATTAAAATAACTCGAGACTCACATCGATGGTAATAATATTTTAGTATTGAATCATGTATAAAATGTTAAGCTCTTTCGAATAAGCCATTTCCGAACACTCTAACTCAATTTTTTGCCTAAATATTAATAAAAAACTTTCTGGCTCCTTTTTCAACATTTATGAGTGATAAATTCGATATACCGGTGGGCTATCTATGTATGGTTAATCTATGAGAAGACTTAAAGAAACTCGAATATATGAAACATGGTACATAAATACGAGTTCATGTGTTTCCTGCGAGCACAATGGCGTAATTAAAGAGAGGTCATAAAAGGCCACAACCCCCCAAAACTTTTTTGATCTTTCTGCAGGCCTCTCCATTGGCTTACCCAAGTATCTAAAACATATGTAAAGAGCTGAGAGGTGACAAAAAACTTTGATGAGAGAAAATGTTGAATCATGATAATTACGAATTCTGACATTTTGTAAAATTGCAATTTTTAAGATAGCTATAGAAGGAATAAGTGGGGCATTTTCTTTGTCTGCAAATCTCAAAAAGCCCTTATAAACTCAGCTTTAGCAATGGGGCATAACTGGTTACTTTTTTTTTGTTCTTTTGGGATTCTTAGTTTTCTAGTTTCATCGATTTTTTTATTTTGTCCTCGTTCCTTTGAAATTATCAAGTATAGACAAGACTGGGAAGACTTGGGTTGGTCCAAGGATGAAAATAATTTGTTGACCTGCACTCCCTTTTCCATTTTTTTAAATTTCCAATGAAAATCGTTAAAAAAAATGATGAAAAAAATCAAATTCAAATTGAGAAATTTGGACAGTTTTTGGGGAAAAATAGTTAGTGTCTTCCATTTCCCGCTACTCCAATCCTAAATTATGGAAACTATACATACATCTATCTAGCTTCGATTTTTTCATAACAATTCAGTTTTTTAAATGATTGTGAGTTCAGAATCTGGTCATATAGATCCAATTACTCATATTAGTACAATTCTTTGAGGGGTGGGGGGAATCTATAAAGCAAGTATAAAAAAAATAATAAGTTATGTTTTAATAACATCTTCGAGTTTCTTCGCATCTAGTACAATCATGATGTACATATATAGGTAATTTATTTAAACTGACATGATAACGTCTTAATCAAATGAACAGGTAGCCCGGTACTTAGTACTGAGTTGACTTAGGAAAATCTTAATTTACAAGGTTAAATGAAATATCTAAAAATTATTCATTTTAACAACAATACAATTAAAATAATGTATTTTTCGAAACACAGTTGATAAATTAACTTATTACAAGTAAAGTAGGCCAATGACATAATATCTACTTTATAATAAAGTTGTAAACACATATTAAATTTTTTCTTTAATTACAAATTATTTCTCGTTCAAATTTGCCTATATAAAGGTTATAGGAAAAAAGGAGTCGCTTGAAATACTCAGCTATACTTACGCTGAAATCTCAACGAGCCCAAAAGTAATATTTATCGAGCAATTCCAAGCATGAAACCTACCTTCGTGTTTGTCTACATTTTACATACGAGTATTGTACTCTCGCTTTCACAAGCAAAACGATAAAGAGAGCAGTAAAATCAATTACAGGTCATAAGCCAACGACAATAAAAAGAATTCGAGGAGTACCTTCGAGACTACAAATTGCTACGTAGATAATAATTCCTGCAGCATGGATTAAACGTAACACAGTAGTGTTTGCATGTTTTATTGTAATAAATTAAAAGATAAGTGTATCAAGAGATAATTTTTCTTTGTTAAGAAAGACCTGTTACTCGATGTTAAGTCTGGTAAATCCGTACGGATACACGTACGTCTAAACGTGTTGCGAAAGACGCCGTCGAACATGATCGAGAATATTGTTCGACTTTAATATATAAATACCAAATATATTATCTCACTGTGCATGGTGTGTGTAGTGTACCTAGCTACCTACATTGTGGTATTCTACATCTTACAGGCATTCTGAAGCGAAATTTTATTAATACCACACTCGTTTTAATTACAAGGTACGCACATAGCGAGTAAAGCTTTATTATAAATGTTTATTTAAAGCCCGATTCCTGCGATAATGTTGGCGTATGGAAAAAAATCGTGAACAGCAATTTGCTGCCATGTAATTATTAAATTCACGATGTCGTCCTCATTTCAGATAGACTAATATTTACAAATAAATGGTCAAGGTTGATTCAAATTCTCACGTTTGGTTTGAAATTTCGATTTTTATGGTTTTCGTAGTTACTTATACCGCTTACTATCATTATGATTCGAGTCGAAAATGCGGCGCCTTTAGGCTTGCGTGCTACAAATAGTTACTCATTCTTGAATTAGGCTAGTGATGTACCTTAATTTTTTTACGACATGCAATTAATTAAATAAAACTTATACAAGTACATAAGAATCCGGATAGTTTTATTGTTATACGAGATGTTTACGCGGGAATATTTAATTATCGATACGTGAGTTAATTATTAAAAATTCTCTTCCTTATTGCCATTAAAAACATGCGAACTTCATTTGTACAATGAAAAATTTTTACGCAAAAAAATTATATTCGTGATTCAAAATTTATGATATAGCAACATTGTACATCTGTAAAGTAGTCATTTGGAAATTTTTCATACATAAATTTTCATTAATTCTTTAATTTATATCTTCATTAAAAAAGAAAGAACAAAGAAATCGAAAGTCACTGCACCGCATTGTTGGAGCTGAGTTTCTAATGAGAGAATGATCAAACTCGTAGATCTGTTAACCTTTTTGAAGTAAACTTCCACCCTCAGTATCATAACTGAAACCCCGAGTGCTATCTATCCTCTTTAAAATTAACTAAAAAGTTGAATTCGGGATATGTAGTACTTTTTGCCCACAGCAATTATCATATGGGGCTATACTCGTTAAATTTGACTTATTTGAGGCGCATCAAATATTCTTTAATATTTTGGTTTCATTCGCTGTTTTCGGTTCATTTCGACTTAACTTGAAGAATTATATTTCAGTTCTAAACTGATGTTTTATACACAATCTGAGTATTCTAGGTACATTTGATGTAGACTGAGGAAATATGGACGACTCACAGTGGGCCAGCAGACCCCCTAAAACGCGCGTTTTATTCAATAAGATGTATGAAGGAGTGAAAAGTAATTTATATTATGTTTTTGATGTCGTAGATTACGAATTTATTACTAAAAAAATTGTGGGATGAGGGGTGGGGCAGGGGCAGGGGGTTAAATTGAATTTTAACTATAGTATCGTGTGATATATCATTAAATATGTTTTCGAGGATGCAAATTACGAATTTAATACCAAAAAATTGTGGGGGAGGGGGTGCACTAGGGTGGGTCGATTTTCACTTTTTTTGGAAAATTAAGAATGTACCTAGTTCAATGGTTGCAAAATGATGCCAATAGAATGTAAAAAAAATTTCAGCCCTCTAGGTCAATATTTACCCCTCCCATAATTGAGTCAAAGTTTGTAAATAAGCGAATTTTTTCAAAAAATTTCAAAAAATTTTGTTAGACTTATTTCAATTTTTTTTTTGCGTTTAAACATCATGTTTTGCCTTCCCAACTTCGAAAAAAAATTAAAATGCCGATTTTTCCTCCATCCAGCGGTTCCAAAAATACCTAAAATATGTGCTAAAATACCTTATTTTACCTGTTTTTCCATTTTATTTAATATCATTTATTAGCTCTTAATAATTAATTGATATTGTGTAAAAGATAGTAGCTGAGTACAATTATGTGGTATTCCTCAGTATTTAAGCTCAGACAATACATATATTGGTTCATTTTCACAATAAGGGGTCTCCAAAATGGTCATTGTATGAGTAATTACAATTTACCATTTCTACCTAGCTAAGAGTTACTTAATACTCATACTTACAATATTCAATGATTCAATTGGCAAATAATTGCACAGCTCTTTGCTTTATACCAGAACTCACCACGCGGAGGTGGCTGTGCATCGAGTTCCTCCGGCCAGCCGGGTAATAGGCAAGAACTTACCGAATTATTCAAATTTTGAAATCTTTCTTAAATTCGAAAGATGGCATCATCTAGAAATGAAAATAAGGAAACGGTTTGTAGCGGAATGAATATTTGGTGTGAAAAGGATTTAAAAATGTAAGAAAATCTAACCTGTCGCGATTTCAAACGAGATTTACTTCCTACTGTGACAGAGTGGGGGCGAACATCAGCTGTTAAGCAGCTCAACGCATATGACTGATGCACGTCTATCGGCTAGACGTTGGATAATTTAAATATACCTACGTATATAAATGAGTATTTGAAAATTTGTAGTTGATATAACAGTAAAGAGCTGCGCTATATTCGTCATTCAAAATTATGTTGTAAGAATGAGTATAAAATAGAGCTAAGTTATTGGCTATTTTGGGTACTTTTCAAATTGTAAAAATGAACCAATATATGTATTGTCTGAGCTTAAATACTGAGGAATACCACATAATTGTACTCAGCTACTATCTTTTACACAATATCAATTAATTATTAAGAGCTAATAAATGATATTAAATAAAATGGAAAAACAGGTAAAATAAGGTATTTTAGCACATATTTTAGGTATTTTTGGAACCCCTGGATGGAGGAAAAATCGGCATTTTAATTTTTTTTCGAAGTTGGGAAGGCAAAACATGATGTTTAAACGCAAAAAAAAAATTGAAATAAGTCTAACAAAATTTTTTGAAATTTTTTGAAAAAATTCGCTTATTTACAAACTTTGACTCAATTATGGGAGGGGTAAATATTGACCTAGAGGGCTGAAATTTTTTTTACATTCTATTGGGATCATTTTGCAACCATTGAACTAGGTACATTCTTAATTTTCCAAAAAAAGTTAAAATCGACCCACCCTAGGGTGCACCTGGGGGATGGGGTTGAAAGTAAATTTTGGCTATAGTATCGTATGATATGTCATTATATATGTTTCGAAGTTGTAGATTACTAACTTAATACTAAAAATTGTAGAGTGAGGAGGTGGGGCAGGGGGACCAGTTGGAATTGAAATTTGGTCATAGCATCGTGCGATATATCATTACATAAATGTTTTCGAGTTTGTAGATTACGAATTTATTGCCAAAAAAATTGTGAGATGAGGGGGTGGGGAAGGGAGAGGTGATTGGAAGTGACATTATTGGCTATTGCATTGTAGATTACCAAATTTGTATTTAAAAAATAAGCACAAGAGCTAAATTAAACTAAAATAAAAAACTAGTTTCAAAATAGTAGTCAATCGTCATCTTCCTCATCTTCGTCATCTTTCTCGTCGACGTAATCTTTCTCGTTGTCGTCATCTTTCTCGTTGTCATGGTCTTACAAAGTATGCGTTGTTGTATAGGTAGGATAATATAATGCGTTAATTTCAAACATACTGTGTAAAACACATTAAAATTTATCGTGATTTCGCGCGGAAATTGCCCGTACAAAACGCTGCCGCAAAAAGTAAAGTGATATTCGTGTTCAGCATACTTCAAAGCATTATATCAACCAGAAGTTATTATTTTCCCTGATTTTCCAAAAAAGTTTTGCTCTGATTTAAGTTTTTAGTTTCACGAAAATATGGCCATCTTCAACGACTTATCATAAACTTATAAGCAATAACAACTTAAAACCAAATATGTGATTGAATAGTACTTAATTTTCTGAATATTTTGCGCTATTCGACATTTCCAAAATATGAATTACAAACGGAAATATAAATCACTAATTACAGAGCGTATAAGGAACAAAACTGGTGGACTGCGCGTCGACGACTTGTGAGGGTGCTAGGAGGAAGAGGGGGATGAAAAACGCAGTTCGGTTGCTCGTCATTTTAATCAGAGATAGGTTTTTTTAAGTAAAACGCGCGTTTTTGGGGGTCTCCTGGCCCACTGTGCGACTCGAGAAATTTTTCCACTCAATTTCTCATCCTTTTTAATGCACTTTACTTAAGTAAAATTGATAAAAACCACTTATGCGTTCACTAATAATATTTGTTTTTTTTTTGTATCTTTTCTTCAACGTCACCAAATTCTCAGGATGATGATTGGGGTTTCCCCAGAGTATGATTAGAGAAGTTAGATTCGGGGTAAGTTGGGCAAAGTACATAGTATAAAGCAAGATTAATTACTTTGATCTAGTCAGTCTAGCTATCAAAAAATTGCTCAAAAATTTATTAGTCCTAACTGATCACAAATAAACGAATCGTATGTACTACGATATGTGACGAGCGGTAAGGGGGAGGTGATGATGAAAAGTCAATCACTTTTAAAAAATTGTTTAGTGGTCAGCGAGAAGTGATGGTTTAAACTCTTTTATATAGTGATTTATCCACATTGAGTGATAATATCCTTTTGATGTCTCGGCATGGTAGAGAAAAAAGTTGAAATTTTCAACATCCGAGTTCGATTGAAAATTTGAAAAATATGGGTACATAGGAACTGAAATTTGAATATTTAGGGATTTGGGTATTTCCCAACAGCTTTTCCTTCCTACTCCCATTCAAATTTACTGAAGAAGCTATTAAAATAGAGCTATGATAATGTTCCCAATTCACTGTTTTACATGACACCATGAACAAAAATTTACCCCTCTTTCAACACCCCATCTCAAAATTGGAAAATCTAAAATAGAACTTTAGATATTGCTATGAACATTCTCTGAGTGAATTTTGAATAATTTTAATTTCTACCCTTTTGCGCTACGAAGTGGAAAAAAATATGCGGGCATAAACACACAAAAAAATCTGAAATACAAGAATAAGCAGAAAACCCTCTTCCTCTCCTCTTCAAATCGGGTAGGTAGTAAAATGTAGGTATTCTTCTCGTCCAAAACTCAACTGAAAATAATTAAAGAAGTTACCTGCATTTAAGCATAATAAATAAACAAGAATAATAATGCCGTACTTACCTGAAAAATGAAATTTCAACTTCAGATTCCAACCAAGAAGAAAACCACAAATTTAAATTTACATTTACAACCTGGTAAAATATATTGTTTATCACTTTAAAAATCACATATTCTTATTCATTACAGATTATCAATGTACAACACCTCTTTATTAATTTAATTGCAAAATAAACCTTGAACTCCACTAAAAAGGCTATTTATTGCACGAATGTCTTAAATTTTAAAGATAATTGAAGTCAACAAAAACATCTATTGTTGCACAACTCGCACGTAGTAAAATTGAATTTTTTCGTGACATGGGTACAATACGAGTCAACAAACATTCGAAATTTTACAACTACTTAGTTCACGATACTGTAAAATATAATTTATCGCAATAAAATCCGATAACGAGCTTCCAACCTAATTTCCTTAGTAATTCGTTTCAAAGGAATAGCACACCCTCAATGAACAATATGATTCAGCACGACTATACTGAAAAAAATGTATAAAAAAATAACGAACGCAGTTCACACTCAAGGCAACAAAAAATTCACGAACCTTTACAGAATATAGATGCCTTAGGCTTCTGCAGCTCCGGACCAATGAGCAATTTGCGCACGAAATAAAATTAGATTTTTTTTATTTTACTTATGTCACAACCTTGGAAGTAAATACGATGATAACACCGGATTTATAGACTTCATTCTATTATTCGTATCGTGACGATCGATCCACGCAGCAAATGAACGGGGCTATATTACATATTGGTACCGAATGTAGTACCTAGTAATTATTGCATTAGGTACGAATGTTTGAAAATTTATCGGCAGTGATGTTGATACAAGTTATCTAATACGTAGGTATATTATGAGATTTCAAGTTTACGGCTAAGTACCAAAATCTGAAAAAACTTAGATAACATTCTATGATTCGATAATTTGTTTATTTTATGCGAAGCAGCAGGGATGATGGAATGATACAGATAATCATGAACTGCTACATTCATCGACCTAAATTGCAAATCCAAATTGTGATTTCGAAATCAAAACCGACATTTCAACTCGTAATGTCATTTTGCTTAGACAAATATGGAGGATTTGAATGTCGAAAGTTGTTTTCATCCTCATTCAAACAATATGTTCGTAACAATGAACTGTATCATAAATCTCAAGTTTGCTTACCTTGTCTTCACTGCATAAAAAAGCTTTAATAACGAAGTAACTTTCGTCTTCCATAGTTCTATGTCTCATTAACGTAAAGAATAGTACCAAGTTGACTCACTACTATTTAACCACCAAAAATATGATGAGTGATGCTTTTGCGTTTCACAAACATCAACCATATCAACTCAAATTTAAATGATTAAATTTTAACATTATGTCCTGCAGTGTTACGCGGTAGTACGTTTAAACGCTCTGCAAGCTGCAATGAAGGATAAAATCAAAAACAGATTTCCAGACGGGTTTTTGATCGGAGCATCGACAGCATCTTATCAAATTGAAGGTGCTTGGAACGAAGATGGTAAGTTTGATATACGCATAATTTGAAAATTTGATGTAGTATGAACACAACGAACACAAAACTAAATATCACTAGCAAATTTTAACCTTAAAATAAATCAAAATCAAAATCAAACGACATTAAATTGCTGCTCGGAAAAAACGATAGAAACACATTATATCAAATGTGAGCGCGAATAAATAAAAGTCTAACAACGGGATTTTAGTCCTTTAGATGTTGTTTTCATTCATTATTCATGTTATTGGTTGAAAATATCAGTCAGGTACCAAAACTATGCAACCAACTCAACACAAAAATGTGCAACGAGCAACAAAGATCAGTGATCAATGATCATTGATGAAGGAATCTAGCAGGCTAATTTAAATTCAGCGTCTTTAAAAAAGCTTCCAATTCGCGAATTTACCTATGCCTATGTTTTCCAACATTTCTAGCTACCTAAGTGAAATCGATAATCGATTCCATTAACACTTTCAGCGATTTTGACATTACCTTATAGGCTCAAACGATGATTTCAGACGATTCAAACAGGATTTTAATCACAATAAAAAAATTAATAGTTTATCGATTGTGATACAGACAGGGTGTCCTCAAGGATGCAGCAAAAGCTGCAAAGAAAAATTTTCAACTTTCATATTTTTCTGCTTTAACAATTTCATTCATCAATTTTCGAGACGCAAAAATAATTCAGTAACCAATGGCCGTGTCCTGTACTACTGATCTTTGAAAAAAACAACTAATTTTATAGAAAGGCCTTTCATTTTCGTTAAAAATTTTTCATCGAAATTCTTATAATCTTCAATATTTTTCATTTTAATAGGAAAGGGAGAAAATATTTGGGACAGACTGACTCATAGTAATCCTGAATCTGTTGATAACTGCGACAACGGGGACATTGCCTGCGACTCATACCATAAATACAAAGAAGATGTGAAATTAATCAAAGATATTGGGGTATTCACTGACTCTAATACTTTGGACCATCAGATAAATCTTTTTAATATTATAAATTAGTCTCTTGACCTCTTTTACTTCTGTTTTAGTTCAACGTTTACAGATTTTCAATAAGTTGGTGCAGAATTCTACCAAATGGCGATTTAACTTGCATAAATCGAAAAGGAATTGATTACTATCATCGCCTAATTGATGAACTTCTCAATAATGGTATTGAGCCAATGGTAAAGAATAGGAAATTTCTCTGAAACTAGAATCAATATCTTTTCACCTACGAGTATGTAACAAAAATCACGACAAATTTTCAGGTCACATTATATCACTGGGATTTACCTCAAGCTTTACAAGAGATTGGTGGTTGGTTGAACCCACTTCTTGTCGATTATTTCGAAGATTACGCTCGATTAATTTTTCAATTATACGGCGACAAGGTACGCATTTGTACTGAGGCAAAAATTAATGAAACTACTTTTATATGTATTTTATTGGTCTGCCGAATTTCAGCAATTTTCAATCAACAGCATATTTGATATTTTAATTTTAGGTGAAATGGTGGAATACTATCAACGAGCCATTGGAAATTATTCACGGGTACACGGAGGGAAGATATGCTCCATACTTAAATTTGGATGATTTTGGAGGCGACTACATGGCCGGTCATACTCTATTAAAAGCTCACGCTAGAGTATATCATTTGTACGATAAAGAATTTCGTAGTAAACAGAAAGGTATTTTTTCCACCCGCTTATAATTTTTTATCGTATCAGGTATTGGTAGGTCAGCATTCAGCAAAAAAAAAAAAAAAAGGACTTCTAATTATATGAGTAGTATATAATTACCTACTCAATACTCAGTGCCTATCATAAATGTTTACAGGTAAATTAAGTATTACGCTCAGTGGGTTTCAGTATATGCCCAAATCCGATTCTGAAGAAGACAAAAATGCCGCAGAACGAGCTAATCAATTCGAGGTATTATTCATCATATAATTAACATTAAGTATACGTATGCCGTCACTTCCCGAATTTTTGATTTTAAAAATATACATTGAGTAGCTTGGTTGGTTCGCACACCCAATATACAGTAAAACTGGCGATTACCCGGCAATTATGAGACAAATAGTGGATCAACGGAGTAAAGAAGAAGGAAGAACAAAATCTAAATTACCATATTTCACGCAAGAAGAAATTGAAGAAATTAAAGGTACGTAAGTCTTACGTTTTCTGCAACCAAATGCTGAGTATCTTGATTTTAATTTCGAGCTTTTTTCAGGTACCTACGATTTTCTAGCCATGAATCATTATACTTCCCGTTTGTGCTCATCAGGATTAGACCCAAAAGCAAAATCTAGGTATCGTGAAGCAAATTTCATCGAATATGTCGACAAAAGTTGGCCGTCTTCTCATGCTGTGTGGTTAAAAGTGAGCATGAGTAAATATATCCTATAGATATTCACTTAGGCAACTGTTTTCGCATTGCGAAAATAATGCGTGAATTTCGTGCGCGCGATACTGTAGTATTCTACGAGTCCTAAAGGTATGAACTTTATTTTTGAAATACTAGGTTGTACCTCGGGGATTTCGTGAAATGTTCCTCTGGCTGAAGAAAGAATACGATAATCCTCCAATATTTATAACCGAGAACGGATACTGCGACAGCGGAGAAATTAACGATATTGACAGAATTAATTACTATAAAGTGGGTATAGGAGAGTTATAGGATCTTATTTATATACTATATTATTATATTTCCATACATATTCTTATAGGAATATATTGGAGAAATGTTCAACGCACTTTATGATCACGGGTGCAACATCATAGGCTATACCGTTTGGTCCCTCCTGGATAATTTTGAATGGAGGAATGGATACAAGTAATGAATGCTTTTTCTCGACGAAAATTTTTCGCGTTAGTTCTCTAGATTTTACAATGTTTTGACTACTTACTATTCTAGTTACAAATTCGGGATAGTGAATATAGATTTCAAAGATCCAGATCGAAAACGTACTCGCAAATTATCCAGTAAATTTATTCAAGACATGATAAGATTAAGAGCAATTCCCAACGAAGATTACACCATTTGTAACTAAGCATTTCCATGTTCCTCAAATTGTACTATTTCTCACAACCAAAATAAATAAAAGCAGAATTCAATGTAGTTTCTTAATTTTATTAGAAATTCAATACAAAAATGAAATTCCTTACATATATTCAACAACAGTCTCATATCAACTAGATTAGGTTTCAATACAATAGGAAAGCAAAAAAAGGAAATAATATAGCATAACCATCACCACAACTTTTTAAGTTTCCATTCCTTCTTGATTATCTCCACCAGCCTTCTTTTCCTTGATAGCAGGTTGCTTCGTCTCAACAACTTTGATCTCACGTTCTTTCTGTTTTATAGCTTCGACCTGCAAACAAAACAAGATGAATTAATGTCTCGTTCAAGTAAATAACAATAACCTCACGTCAAAAAGTGGCACCTTATTCTTACATTTTTCGGACATTGAATGGAGAGAATACCGTCGGATGACAAGCTACTCTTGATTGCTTCCGTCCTTACGTTTGGAGGGAGTCTATACTTTCGACAAAATTCACGAGAAACATAACCATGTTTATCCTGACGCTCTTCATGTTTACCTTCAATGACGACATAATCATCGGATACTTTGACTTTGATATCTTCTGGTTTGAATTGCTGAACATCCAATGTAACGTTAAATTCATCTTTTTTGTTGGAAACCGTCGACACTCCACTATCTTCAGGTTGAAGGTGACGCAACGCTCTCAAGTAGCCAGAGTGTAAGGGTGTAGCTAAACTAGAGAACGATGGTGGTCGAATAAACATGTCATCATTCAATAAACCCAATCCGAAGTTTTGATCGTATAGACGAGTGGAGAAATAAGGATCGTAATCATCAAAAACGCCGTTGACCAAGTATGGTAACAGTGCCATCTGCAAGCATACGAACACATTAAACTCTAAATCTCATAAAGTAAGACTAACAAATAACTCATCGAAATCAAGAGACAAAATAACAGACATGTTACACAACAAATTCAACTGAGCTCAAGTACCTTACCTTCTCACTAAAAGATCAAGTAGAACACGAATACGTAAATATCAACCAACACCGCAATTCACGAAATAAAACTCGCAATTCGCGCTAAGAGAAACGCTATAGAAAATGTCGGAGTAACTTTGTTCGCTTGGAAAAACTTCGAACTCGTTCACTTTCAAACAACAACTTGTCCCTTCGAACGTTCTCTCCGAGTTTATATAGGGAAAATTCATGATTCCAGATTTTTCTAGTCTCACAACAGCCACGAAAATTCGAAGTTTTTCAATTTTCCTTTCTATTTTTCTTATCACCGAAAATTCTACAAATTTCTGGAAAACCATCATAGTAAAACAATGCCTCACATTTCTATAGTAGTGTCATCGCGATATTTTAATGTCAACAATTTTTGTAATATTTTTAAAGTGAAGGACAGGCGAACGACATGGAAACAGAAAACTCCAAAATTCTCCTTTGAATTTTAAACATACTTTCAATTTTTGTTTTTTTTTACAAAAACATACGTTTATTATTCTTTTCAACTCTCGTTTTGTAATGTTCAACAATCAATAGAGAAAAATATGCTAATATTTTAAAATTACAATGATAAGTCAAGTTAACGATGATATTAAGCCTCGAAATTAAATTTTTTATTACTATACAACATTGTGTTAATTGAAAACTCAACATAATCAAAATTTAATTTTGATAATGCTGAAAATCAAATATGAAATTTGTGTGAATTTCGAAAATTCAAATATTTTTTCATAAAAAGTCTTTCAAATTAATGAATTTTGAAATGATAAAGTGAGTTCGACTCTATACTCACTATATAACCCCTTAGTCAATTGTTATAAATTCCATCGGTGGTTTCAAAATGATAGATTGGAACTTATTCCTGATTATCTCAATTTTTGCAATTATAGGAGAATTTTCGGCAGATTTACTACTGATGGTAATTATATACCTGAGAAAATTCTACTCCAGTTTCGTAGCATCTTAGCTCATCTTTAGGTATTTCACTTTGTTTATTTACGTTTAGGTTTTAGTATTTTTTTGCAAAAAATCTCAACTAGAAATTGACTTGGAGAAAGAAGTTCAAGAAATTAAATCAAAAATGGATGAAATATCTATGGTAGATGAATTCGCTAAATACGCTAAGCTACAGAGAAAGTTGAATCGTGTACAAGAAGAATTGAAAACAGAAAGTGAGTGCGCCAATTTTTCTTAGTAATGACTTCATATCAACTTTACTGTTATGATTTTCTCGCAGGTAAAGAAAGTAAAGAAATGTTTAGAAGTATGAAATATATAACTTCGTTCGCTGTAGATTTGTTTTGGGTACGTATTGCCTATCTCTTTGTGTTTTCATACATCGTACTTCATTAAAATCGATTCTATTTTTACAGAATGGAATATGTTTTTACATAATTTGGAGCAATCTTAGTAAGCCACTTCTTCATGTAGATCCCTCGTGGCTCACACCCTTCAACGGTTTAATAGGTTGGCCAAGTACTACGCCAGGTGATATGGGTATTTTACTTTGGTATATGGTTGTTAAAAATGTCGCGAAGAAAATTAGATCTGAATGTTCAATAAATGAACACGATATTTTGAGATTTTAAGCATTTGACGTTCTAGTCAGTTTGTAATGCCTTTAAAATACCATTGTTTTAGAAGTTACATGAACTTCGACATTAGAAATCGGTTTCGGTTTTAAATTTTGCTGGGCAATTATGTTATTGTGATTTCTTACGTGCATCGACTATTTTTCATCTCCTTTTGAATGTTATTATTCTGTTCGTTAAGTGGAAATTCCGAACATGGTTACGTCGGGTATATATTAAACATTCCTAGAGTGAGGAAATTTTCATGGGAACTGTGGTATATGTTTTTTTTAAATTAAAATTTCGGTTTATCGGATATGTTGAATGTTGGGTCGTTGTCATCTATATTTTCTTTGGTTATGTTCTATACGGTATTTTTCTTTCATTTCCCCTTTTTTTCTCTTAAGACATGATTTTAATGACGTGGAATTTTATTCTTCCACTTTGGTTCCAGTTATATTATCTATTAAGAGGTTATAAACCCAGAACTGTTAATTTTTTGATCTTAAGATATTGATCTGTGATCTCATTGTATCGCTTGTATGTACATGCTGTATTTTTTAAGTGTGTAATTTTTTTTTTGTTTTTAAGAAAATGTATAAATTACATTTTGTTTTTTATTGCATTACTATTCACGAGATCATTGTACCTAACGGATAGAATATTAAATTGGTCGTTAAGAGTCTCCTTCGAATTATTATCCCAGAATTTCCTACGAATTTCGCGAAATTGAAGATTGATTCAAGATTTAACTAGTTAAGGAACCTGCGATGAATTTTATGAGTCTGCTTATTCCAAAGAATGGAGTTCTAGTTCGAACTATAGATCTGGAATAAAAACACTCAAAACAGAAAAATTCCTGAATTAGCTATAAATACTTCTAAATTTGGAGAATTGCACCTTGAATTACCGCAAAAATGTCGAAGAAACATTATTCTGCGTGCTTTTTTTTAGAAATGATTCATACCTTACTCTCTCCTTGAATGTGGTGCTAATGTCTCGCAAAGGGGAGCTTTTATGATGACAATAGTTTAGTGCCAAAATATTCTTAATTTTTATTTCGAGCATGCCCAAAAAAAGGAACTGAAGGCTTTAACTCAATTGTCCATTAAAATTAAATTTCATTATTTTGAAAGCATTGTAAGTGGTGGAGTATTTCTCAGCAGTGATCTTAAAAATCTATATTTGGAGAAAATTAGTGTTAGGTAAGGTCTTCGACCATATACTATGGACTGCTAATGTTCGTGCAGAAACGAACACCAAAGTGAAGCAAACAATAACAACATCATAGATGCGCTCGCGCATGCGTAGTGATATTTCAGAAATGAAAATGACAATTTTCAATCATAAGAATGTTAAATCAACACCAACTACAGATTTAATTTCATTAATAGTGCTCAATAATTAAAATTACATTAAAGAAATCATATTAATAATCATTTCAGTGAATCATATCGGTATAAGTTGATAAGGAAACTGAAACTACGCATGCGTCAGCGCATCTAACTACTGTTGTTGTTGGATTCAGTTTCTACCATTTGAATTAGCAGTCCATAGTATATGGTCGAAGGGTAAGGTATGTAATTTTCTGCCAACGCTTGAAAACCTCTATGCAAAATACACAAATTGGGGAAAAATTTTGGCAGCCAATTTCTCACACTTGGGGCCAGCGCGTATTTATGAAATTCGGTCAAAATTTGATGAGAAACTATTCTTGAAAATGCAAAAAAAGGAACTATTTCATTTTCTTGATACACTTGAAAATGGCGGTTCACTCAGATTTTGAGTTGGGTTGGAAAAGGAGTGAATAGCTCAAATTTTTCGTTTTTCATCTCATATGAAAAAGTGAGTCCCAGAAACCAAAATACCAAAATTTTAGCTTTCCAAGTGCATTTGGAGGGGAGTTGAAGCAAAAAATGGCTTTTTGAGTAAGTTTTGAGCCATGAAATTTCTTGAATGTTCTATATCTCATCCCTAAATCAATATAGAGAAGTCAAACTTTGTATGTGGTGTTAGTTGGTGATCAGAGTATGACCTCTTTAACTTGGGTCAAATTGGATTCAAAATGGCGGACTATCAAAATTTGAGTAGAGTGTGAGCAGCCTTAAACTAGTAAAAATGTAATTAATATCAACTCTTATGGTTATTGGAGATGAGAACTATACCGTATCCCAAATTCACTTTTATACATGATATTCGAGGGGTTATCGACCTCAAGATGTGGTAAGGGTACACGAAAGGTCGAACATTTTTATTGTGGTATTATATAATGAAATGAGCCCAAGTGACTAACCTGTTCTGATTTTAGCTCCTCAAGTGAATTTAGAAAGAATTAGAATAAAAAAAGGTTTCAGGAGGGGAAGTTGCTACAGGGAAATTTTATAAATATTCCATATCTCCTCACCATATCGACCCAGGTAGGGTTAGTTGATGACCAGAATATAAACTCTTAAATTTGGATCAAAATGGTTCCAAAATGGCGGATCTTGGAAATTTGAGGATAATTTGAGCAGCCTCATGAAGTAATAATTTTGGAAAAATATTCAATATTATATTTGTTCTAAATTTAACTTTTTGGTTGGTTTTTGGAAAGCATAAGGTAGCGGTTTTCGGACTTGGTATTGGATGTGGCCTGTAGACATAAAGCAATTAGCTACGTTATTTGCAAACCTGAACAAGCCTCAGTTAAAAACTCAGCTCCAGTAATGCGGCAAAGCTGTTCACGTTTTTTTTCATTTTCAGATAGACAAATTATGCCAAATGAATTCCAAAATTGCTGAATTTTTCAGTAATGAAGTAAGTTCTACGTTTTTAGAGTAATTTTCATATTAAATGTTAAATGCTGATTTCTTAATCCCAATGTGCCACCTCTAAATTGTTTTTTTTTCTCTGTATTTGAGGTAAATTTTTTTTATGAAAATATACAACGTTGGAGATTATGAACTTGAAATTCAAAACATGTGAAAGTTTTACTATCCTAAAGGTCATTAGTTTCAACGTAGGTCCACCATTATAGGGAAGATACGAAGGTAAGGATACGGATGATTTCTGAAAGCATTTCAAAATTTAATCAGGGTATGCATCAACACATTTATTTCAACATTCGTAATTAATCACAAACTGCTATCATCATTAAGTCGCCCTAAGCAACGCTGATTTTGAAATTTATTTTTTAATATAATTATGTACAAAAAATGAGTGAACTAGAAGCGAGCATTCTGTACGATTTAAAACCAATTCCAGTTTGTTAAGTAATTTTTTGTTTTATTTACAAGATCTCTGGATTATTTTACGTATTCATCATTCTTTCAAAAAAATATTCTTGGTTTCTGGTTACCTATAAAGAAGATTTATGATTCATTAAAAGTTTGCTAATTAATTATTCACATTGAAAAATTTAATAAAAATTACCCTCTTAACAGAGATTAAAAATGCAAAATTTTACCGAAGTGCTTATGATTTTAAATTACAACATATTTTCTTAATATAATCATAATTCAAAAAAAAATATATCAATAAATATTAGGAAATAAATTCAAAATATAAAATTTGTCATGTCAACGGATACATTCTCACATAGTGAGTATATATCTCAAATGTTAATAATTTAGGAACAATGAGAAAAAAATACTTGAAATGACAAATTATGTTAAAATGGTTAACGTTTCGAATCTGAAAGTCAATTACTCTTTTTTAAATTATCTGACTTTAAAATAGGACTGGCTTCCGTTGATGATATTTTCACTTCGGATTTTTTTTCCTCTTTGACTTTCGTTACAGTATTGTCCAATTTCTTCGGCTCTCTTTGATGTTTTGCTTTATTATCACCAATTTGTACGAAGTGCGTGGTGTCCAATTTCTTGACTGGAGATCTCTTATTATAAAGTTTATCCACACTTTCTAATTCGTCTATAGGCTCACCATAGCTTGTTAGATCTTGAATTGTGGAATAAGTATTTTGTGGTAAAGCGTATATGGGGTAGTTAACATTCTCGTGGTATGGGTAGTCATCGACTTCTTCATGTTCTTGACCACCTTTGAAAAAAAAAGTAGTTATTAAGGATTTAAAGAACATTTGATTTACTAAATAAGGTGCTATTTATATCGCCAGTAAATGAATAATTACCCAGTCCGTAGTGATAATACGCGTTATTATGATCGTTGTAACCATAAGGGTTCGGATATCCGTGATTAACATGATCATAAACATTGTACCCGTACCCTTCGTCTTCTTCGTCATGATGAGGATACGGTTGAGGGTAATGCGTGGGGAAATAATTGGATACCTCGTGATGAGGATAATGAGGATAATGATGGTTGTCGTACGGATAACGATGACCATCGTGCGGATATTGATGATGATGCTCCTCCGGATGATGAGTAGGTGGTGGTGGCGTATGATGTGACGGACCGATTTTGCGCACTGTAGCTTGAAATCCGTGCTTATCGTCGGCCGTATATTCTACAATACGAATCGAACCATCGGGTTCGACTAAGCTGTAAAATCCTCGTACCGTATCACCATCTCGCTCCTCGTATTGCTTTTTGATATCACCGGTGTGCGGATCGTGAACTCCATATTCGAATTTATATCTCGGATAGGCCTGTGAAAATTTTTACGAAATTACCAACGAAGTATTCGAATGTTGGAAATTTTATCGCATAGCTCTTACGTAATGTTCGTGATCGTGTTGTGGCGCGTAGCTGGCGTATCCGTCGTAACCAGGGTAACCATCGTACTGGTGATGATTGCCGGTATCCAGGTACAGCGGCGAACCGGTGTTGTGTGTGTGGCCTAAGTGAGGCAAATCGTCGTCTTCTTCATACTCGACAGGAAAAGACGCCGATTGTACAACCAGGTAGAAAAATGTGACCTGAAACAACGTATAATAATTGAATTACCATAATTGAGGGCACGATTGCAAAAGTTTTCTCCAAAAGTTAAAATACGAGTATTCGAAAAATTATTTTTTGTAATTTTATAAGAAGGAAGTTATTAACGCCTCGGTCTCGTACAAAGACCGTACTTGTGATACGAAGTGTGACAATTTTTATGAACGAAGTTCATATGTATTTCCAAACGAAGATGCATAGATTTTAAAACAATCGGTTGAAATGTCGAAAACATATTATATAAATAATTAAAACATGCGTCTCATCGACTTGTTCCACGTATGTAACTTATTTCTGTTCAAACGAATTTGTAAAGCGTTAAGAATAATTACTGCTCCATTTATCTACATCTGTAGGTATTCTGCCATTTGTGAAATAATTGTTGTTTCCCTGATTTTTGGTATTGTTGTTGGGAGTAATCTCACTAACGTAAAATACAATAAGAATTCTCGATGTATCGCTACGACCCCGCCAAGGACGCTTTGAACTCTTCAAATCTCATTTATAAAAAAAATTCATTGTAATAATCGATACGAAAAAATTACTTTTGTGAGGTATTAATCTACCGCAAATTACCTTTAAATTATATCTATTACTTTTTTTTCATATAGCCCATGGTTGATCTGCGGAATTACTTTGAAAATTAATTTTTATGGGTTGAACAGTTTATTCGTAACCATCAATTTTTAGGAGCTTGAACTCCACTAAGAGATTATGATACGTTGCTCAGAATCGTCAGAATTTTCAGTATTTTGCTCATGAAGGTTTTAAGTGATCCTTTAAGTCATGTAAAAGTGCTGAATTGGCTTGAAAGTTACAAATTTTTTATTAAAAAAAAAAAAAGTAAGAAGCTCTGCCGCATTACTGGAGCTGAATTTTTAATTAGAGCTTGTTTATTTAGGCTCACTTTATAATCTGTCACCATAATCAAAATTTTCAATCTCTCACTCACTCCAACCACATTTTGAGGACAATAAACCCTCCCCCTCCCCTTCAAAAAAATATATGAAGGTGAAATTTTAGTATTTATATAGCACATTGTAGGTATCATAAGAGTTAGCATTTATAAAATCTGAGCTATTTTAGCCTCCTCAAGCTTTCCTTAGATTTTGGCTATTCGCCATTTTGGATTCATTTTGAGTCAAATTTCACTGGTCATAAAAACTGTAAAGTGAAAAAAAAAACGTAAGCAACCATGCCACATTATTAGAGCTGAATTTTTAATTGGAGCTTGCAGAGTGTTATTAACCTCTTCATACCTTCACTCAGCACTAGATTAAAAACCCTCACCTATCGCTTCCAATACCACCTGAGTAGTTAAATTCAGCATATATACTATTTCTTATCCCCAGGAATCACACAAGCCCATATTTATTTAGCTTTAGCCGTTTGAACCTTCTCAAGTCATTCTAAAATTTCAATCATTCGCCATTTTGAATCAGTTTTTGTCCAAATCAAACACAAATCCCAAGTAGAAAATTTCAGCTTTCCTCGTAAGGTAAAATACCAGTTATGGATCAGCGACCAGTTACGGGCCGGCAACTTTGGAGGCGAATAGCAAGTTCCCTAATTCACCAACAAAGTTGCTCAATACACCAAAATGTAGCCAAGAGTCTTCTCTCTCTAGACATATATAATGCTTGCATTTTCTACATCATCAACCCATTGTAAAATTCGTTTTTCTAAAACCCTCGTTTTTTTAAGCAAAATTTCGAAAAAATTTTGAACATGTGTTTGTGTTTCATCATTACGGAGAAAAAGTGGTAAAAATATATATTTTTAGGAGCTTGAACTCCACTAAGAGGTTATGATACGTTGCTCAGAATCGTCAGAATTTTCAGTATGTTGCTCGTGAAGGTGTTAAGTGATCCTTCAAGTCATGTAAAAGTCCTGAATTGGCTTGAAAGTTACAAATTTTTTATTAAAAAAAAAAAAAAGTAAGAAGCTCTGCCGCATTACTGGAGCTGAATTTTTAATTAGAGCTTATTTATTTAGGCTCACTTTATAATCTGTCACCATAATCAAAATTTTCTATCTCTCACTCACTCCAGCCACATTTTAAGGGCAATAAACCCTCCCCCTCCCCTTCAAAAACATATATAAAGGTGAAATTTTTGTATTTATATAGCACACTGTAGTTATCATACGAGTCAGCATTTATAAAATCTGAGCTATTTTAGCCTCCTCAAGCTTTCCTTAGATTTTGGCTATCCGCCATTTTGGATTCATTTTGAGTCAAATTTCACTGGTCATAAAAAATGTAAAGTGAAAAAAAAAACGTAAGCAGCCACGCCACATTATTAGAGCTGAATTTTTAATTGGAGCTTGCAGAGTGTTATTAACCTCTTCATACCTTCACTCAGCACTAGATTAAAAACCCTCACCTATCGCTTCCAATACCACTGAGTAGTTAAATTCAGCATATGTACTATTTCTTATCCCCAGGAATCACACAAGCCCATATTTATTTAGCTTTAGCCGTTTGAGCCTTCTCAAGTCATTTAAAAGATTTTTTCAAAATTCAACTCCACAATGTGAAAGATGAAGCTTCATTCTTTCATTAAAAAAAAAAAATCCAAAATCGGTTAATAATTGACCCCTACAGACCATTTTGAAAAAAATTGATCCATAACTGGTATTTTACCTTATATTTGGCGAGGAAATGAAAACATTCATATAATTTCCTGATATAATTTCCTCCCTCCCAAGAGCCATTATTATCTCTTAACTCCTATCCAAATCCACTAAAGAAGGTAAAATTCGAATGTTCATCACTTGAATTAATAACTTCATCACTTAATATCATAATTGAATATTTTTTACTTTTTGTTCACCTTTACCGCATTTCAAGGACAGTTCTCCTTCCTTCTCCCCTCACACGTCACTCGTGAAAGTGAATTTGGAGAATGGTACACATATTATGTCTAATTATCACATAAGCTGATATTTATCTCATATGACACATCTAAAGTTCCCTCAAACTTCCTTCAAATTTAAACGATCCAAAATTGTGAATTCATTTTGACCCAAATTCAAGAGTTAATATTTTTCTCTTCAATTAATTTAACATAAAAAAGTTTGATCTTTCTAGGCCAATTTTTGTGAGGACATCAGTGATGTAACTGTAAAAAAGACAGCATGAGCAGCTATCCCTAAACATTTTTTGGTCTCTCTATTGGCTTACTTAAGTATTTAAAACATGTCTTAAGAAATGAAAAGTATTAAAAAAATGTGTTGAGAAAAAATTTTGAATCAGAATCATTAGGAATAATTAAAAAGTAAAGTATTTTATCCCTTCTTAATCCCTTAAAAAAAATCCTGATTGCGCCACTGAAGGACACATGAAAATTCGTGAAAATTAATGATTGAAAACCTATCAAAAAGCCTAGAATTTATTTCATACATAATAGGAAGAAGTATTAGGTTTCTAATTTTGATTTTTTTCAGCTTTCATAATATCAGCGAAGCAACAAAAAAAAAAAAAAATACTCGGAAGAAAAAAAATTATGTGTGTTCTTTGTACTTGTATAATAAGAGGACGACCAAAGTCCTGGAATTATGCAAAATAATCTAAAGCCGTCCTTTGAAATCATGATTCACTTTTTTGTACCCAGCAAATTTTCGTTATTTTCTAGATTTCAATTTTGAAAATTTTTATCACACCCTTGGAACTATTTCAGAACGTAATAATAGTGATTTTAGGTAGAATAGGGTGAGTCTAAAAATACATTCCTCCTAATATCAGCTAACCGTAGGTTAGGTCAGAGCGATTAATTTTCTCACATCTTGCTATAAGGCTGAAAAAAGCGAAAACTTAGCTAATGTACTAAAATCAAATCATTTTACTGATGAGCCATCTTTCAAGTTATTTCGCAGAGATGAACGGTGGGCAGTGTAAAATGAAATACAAGACCGAATTTGTAAGTACGTAATTGAATGAAGAATAATTTATTATGCATCTAATGACTTCCTACATGTTATTGTGAGTAGAAAAAATTCAAGAGAACTAGTTTCCGTGATATTCAAACTGTCCTGGAGTACACTTGCCGCATCTTCATTTTTTGAAAACTGATTTAAGAGTCAATGGCAAGGAGTTGTAGCACGTTGTTTATGAGATTAATTCGTGGCATAACTGTACAAAAAATCAGCTCGATAACCCCATCAGATGTTTTGAATCAGACTTTTATATTGTGTGACAATACTGGCGATACGATATCTACGCAAATACTCGAGATTTCTGATTTTATTCGGAAATCGAAGCGTTCAAGCTTGACGGAACTATATTAAAGTCGGCATAGTGATAATACAGAGTAGATAATTGAGTTTCAGTAATTATGAGATTAGTGTGGGTGATAATTGGATATTTATTTTAGCACGAGCTGTACGTAAAATTATCAACTTCGTAATGCTAACCTTCGACTGATTTTAGGCGTTACTAAAGTAATTCCATTCTTTTGTCAAAGACACCTATGGTGAGTCATTAAATCTTATTATTAATATTGACCTTTGATTTGATCTAGATTGAATTTTTGTGACCGCTTATCGCTTTAATTAACACAAAAGGGTTCATTGTACGCTGATTCATAGAGTTCCTACTTTTGAAATATTAATAAAATAATTCTGCGGCGATTGTTGTAAATAAGATTTTACGATACCGGCGACCATCTTATATTGTCCACCTATTCTACTGTACAAATCACATTTGTACCGATGAATTACATTCGGATACTTCCCTTTATTGTAGAACTCGCACGTTTTGTTCCGCGTTGCCAATTTAAACTTACTCGCTTTTCAAAATACCACCATCTCGCTCCCCATTGGTGTTTTCGTATCACGTAAAATATTACTCAAATTTAGGTACCAGCAGTCTTCAAATACTTGACAGAATAAGTTTTGCATTAACCTTCGGGCTTTTTGGATTCTTTCCAGTTTTTCATGATCGTGATACAGATACTACAGATAGTCACTATAGCGAATCTGTACGTAATGGAGTAAGTAGTAGGTACTTGAGTAGGATTCTACGAATACTATAGATGGGTGAGTATTCTACGCGTTTGACAATCATCGACATATCGACGCTTTCGTAACGTAGTTTTGCTCGACGATCGCTCTTACTAGGATAATTAACACCCGTGGTGGTTTCTATGGGAGATATATTGAATGCTTAGATTAATTGTTACATTTTGTAAATGGTTGATGAAAGAAGATGTTTATCTTTTTGTTAAATTCTTTTGCAATTTACTATGGCATTTGAGGTTTATCAGTTGAATTAATATCATTTCGACAGCATTGTTTCGCCGATGACAGAGCCATTAAATTTGCCAGTATGATTGGTCAACTTTCGAAAATTAAATCGATAGATGTTGAATTATTTGAATTCATTCGATATTATAAAATTTTATTTATAAAATTAGTATTCAGTTGAGGTTATATTATGTGCACATCGTTGCATACGAGTATTTACATGCTAAATGACCATTTTTGGGCACCTTATCTAAAATGAAAATTATTTTTGATTGATCAAGCCAAGTAGGATTTTAACTTTGGGGAGCGCTTAATCGAAAAAAGGAATGAAAACATTTTTTATTGGATATTAAATAATAATAGTTTTATGTATGCTGGTTTTTCTCATAAATTCCAAATTTAGTCGAAGAATTTGTTTTTGCTCCAACTCCCCTTCACATTCGTTTAGGAAACTGAAATTTTGATATGTTTGTTTCTCTATTTTACTATTAATACCACACGATACTACAGTCAAGGAGGTAGGAGACAAGGGGTTTTAAGGCTCTTAAATTTCCCTTGAAATTTTAATTTTATTTATGACTTTTTCGAAATTTTAGTGAACTGCAAAAGCTCGTGTAATGGATGCGTATAATAAGAAAGGTTTTTAACATTGGGATGCTTTTAATCGTAAAAATCGATATAACTTTTTTTATAGGAAATTGAAAACTAGTTAATTTTGTATACGAAAACTTTTTTTATAAATTTCATATTTAAAGGAAAAAATAACAAAAATTTTTATAAAAACTGTGTGGGTATCATCTTGTTGGTATTGTAGGTAAATAAAAATGATAAAGTAGGAAAATTTTTAGGCATTTCAGTTTATAGTACACAAAAAATAGGTTGAACCTTCCTTGTAAGAAATTGAATGTAGAATAATTGGAGATAGATGAAAAAAAAAATACCAAAGTTGACGAGTATGTTAAAATGACGTCTTTACCTACAAAAATAAGATGATGAGTGATTTTTTGGGTCTTAAGAAGCATTTTATTAGAAAAATAAATAGAACTTTTTCTATGAAAAACTAAAATTAATTAATTTTGTTCCCATTAATTTTTCCTTTAAGCGTTATATAAGCTGAGATAAATGCTAAAAACTCATTTTTAGGTGTTGTACCCTCCTTTGTGGTTCATATTAGAGTTCGATCATGTGATTTAAGGAATTTTTCCAGTTATTCGTGACTCTTTATAAGTTTATTTTGCATCTTTCATGGGGGCTGGTACCTCATTGATGCAAGTTACGATGGAAGATATTGCATTGTTTTCAATTCTGAGATGCTTTTTGTTGAAGATATTAGTGTTCCCACGTCACAACAGGAAATATCAGTGAAACCACATTTTGACCCTTTATGAACCCCCCCCCCCCACCTTTATCGACCACAGTAGGCGATGAAGATATTGTTTATTTCAATTTTGAGTTTCCTTGAGTTAATTAATTTGTATTATGAGAAATATATCTTAGCGTATTCTTTCAATAATAACGATTTCTCGAGCAGGGCAAAACAGAATCTTATAATTGATTGATATTTTATTCTTAATATTTATGTTTACGTGAATCGACCTTTTTTTGATTGTAAAATCTGTTCTTTAAATGCCATCATCAGCAACTGCATTTCAAAAATTCTAGCGATTATGTTTGATCCTCTTCAAGAAATTATTATTGAGAAGATAATAGCAAACTAATGAGGATATATATGTGCTTATTCATTTATACATAATTTTTCAGTATTCTCAAAAGCTTAAAACTTTTCGATTTCACTATCACGTGACAAAGTGTAGTTAAATGACTAATATATTCAAATTTCAGCTACTTCAATAAAACGGGAGGGGAATTGGAGGAAAATTGAATGTTAGTAGCAATTTCGTATTACTAGAGGTAAATTTTTAAGGGGTAGAAGGTGGAGTAGAAGGCATGTTTGAAAGTTTGGAAGTGTAGATAATGTTGTTAATTTTCTTAAGCCTACCCTTATGACCGAATACAGAGGTAATACTTTGTGGAAATTATTAATAAGTATTATAACTTGTTATATGCATATGTTCAGAGCCACAAGAGGGAGGGGCAGAGGGGACAAATTGTCCCAAAGTTCGAGTTGCTGAGAGGAACTTGCGATCAAAATTCTATGTTTTAAAATCTTCCAGAATTGTAATTAAATTTTTAAAATTAATTTTGATTTTTTTTCAAATTTCATTTGAAATTTTTTCAACTTTTATATACGCTGGAAAGTCAGTAAATTCTAAAAATTTGCAATCTCAAAAACTGCAATATTTCATTTAAGAAAATTCATCTGTCTTATTTTTAATATTCCTTTTTAGTGCGAGTTAACGCTAAAACTCCAAATTCACGAACTTTCCAGAAGCCCAAGGGGGAAGCTCCCTTTCCCCTTTCGGTAAGTTTTTGAATTCTCGTATCTCCGACCCTGCATATCTTTCTTTTTTTTTGGGAGCTTGCCAACAAACATTCATAATGTAGAATTATTATCATTTTTGTAAGTAGACGATTTTCGCAAATGGAACTCCCAAATTTAAATATTGCTCCTCCGTCCCATTTTGAGGCTATGGATTTAAATTTTCGCCAAGAACCGTTACCTACTTAAAGGAAAAGAATTCTTCCAATTTCAACAAAACGGTTGATTAGTTCTATTATGTGCATATAAATTAAAATTTTCACTCAATTAAACGCAACATACTCGCATTTAGATGGGAAAATTATATGGGCTTGAAATTCAACTTTCATATTTCGTAATATATTTGAATATATTTGCCCATAGTGTAATATGAACTAGTCTAATGAAAATTTGTTTTGAAACGAGTTCCACATAAATGGTTAACTTTTAATAGACAGAATTAAAAAAATTCCCCAGTTAATTGTTGTGGTTTTCTAGGTGGTCAATACATCTGTTATGACGATGGCGTAAAGTTTGGAAAACCCATGCTATTGTCTTATATATTTATGTAAATTTATTTTAAATTACTTATTTTTACCTTGAAAACATTCGTAATGAAGATCGATTAAACGAAGAGTAAAAATTAAATCGTTCAAAATCTTAAACTGGTATAATTACTAATGGTGTAATGATTTACTTTGTATGGTATATTTTATGGCAAGAAATGTGTAGTTGTATAATTATGATTCAATAAAAATAGGATTTTTGAGAAAATACATAGATAAAACTAAAACAGATAAATATAAATCTTTTGATGGTAAAAAAATGTACGGGTATCGGGATGTAGTACAATATGTGTTTTTTTTTTTTTTTAATTAAGCTTAACTATTTATCGGAATTAATTAATTAATTTTTCCTAATAATTAACTTTTAAAAATGAAATTATAATTATTTATCAACATTTTATTGAATTAATTTGAATTATAATTTATTTACTAATTTATTTATCGAAGTATTATACATTGAAGAAAATGAAATTTTTTTTCATTTATTAAATAATCCTGATTCATTTAATATTTAATACATTCAATTCTTAATTCAAGATAATTTTTGAATAAAAAATATGCTAATGTTTTCGAGATTTTTTTTTCGAGCTGAAAAATTCTACAAAAAAATCTTCGAATAAAATAAACTCCTTATTAGTTATATATCAAGAATTTTACATTTTTCTCAAAAAATAAAAAAATAAAAAAAATATGCATGCATTAATTCAAAATTTACTTCTCCACTCGATTCTTTTAATTTTGTTTTCACATCGAGATACGTGATACATTAAACATAAACGTGTTTTATGCAATTTCAAGAAATATTAAATTATTAAATTTGAAAATCGTATTTAATCAATTTTTTGCTGAATATTTATTCAAAAAAAAAAAAAAAAATGAAAATTATTATTTTTCACTCAATAAACATAACGCAACGAATATATACTTATTCTAAAAAAGAAATCAAAACTTCACTTACCTCAAAGCACGCGATCTTCATGGCGAATATTATAACACGAGTGAGTGAACATGAATGAATGAATGAATGAAATACTATAAGACACTGATAAAGAGTACTGTTGCACCGATCCTCAACTTGTTCTGCAATGGTTCATTATCTTTTATAAGAACAAGACCTTCTTATCGTTCGAATAGCAAGGTCGTTACATCAGTGGCTCTTACAGCCGGCAGCCCTACCTGTACCTGGTATATCCGCGATCGTCGTAGGGACGGGGCGTTTAATATTTGAAATTTTGTCATAAGCCGTGAAACTGCGTACGTAATTTATTATTATGGGTGACACAATTTTTTTTTTTAATATTTTTGAAATTCTTTTGTTGAAATAGAAAATATTGGAGAGGTATAAAATTCAGAGTCGTTTGATGGAGCTTATTAGATATTTTTTTAATTGACGAAATAATTGATAATATTTTTTTATTGTTAAAGAATACAACACGAGAGTTGAAATTTAATAATTTTTTTTTGGTACAGACATTTTTTAAAAAGGATGACAGAAATGTAAAAATGATATCTAATTCTAATTATTTTTTAAATAGCTATCTTTAGCATTCATCTGTAAAAGTAGCTCCAAAATTTCAACAATATTGTAATATTTACGTTGTTGGAGAAATTATAATATGAACATGCATTATTCCAAAGGTGCAATAATATTTCTTTTTGTAACGATCCAGTTAGCATAAGGAATAAATTATCCATCATAGATATCTACGTGTGCGATTTCACTCAGATATGTAATGTAATCGAGGAAATGGATGCAATAAGTACCTAATTATTATTTTTTAAATTAGTAAAAGGAGTTGGTAACCTATTCAAACAAAGAATTTTAATTAGGCTGCTAATATTTATTCTAATATTTGTAAATATAAAGTAAAAGATAAATGAAATCATAGAAAAAAAAAAAATTATAAATAATTGGACTCAATCTGGACAAGTCTATTTTATTCAACATTGTATGTAACTTCGATTCCCATTTTTAGTATTAAATTTAATTCGGCATAAAATATAGGTCTCAATGGATACCGATTTACCTACGAACCTACTTCAAACGGATGACAGATGACCATTTTGAGCATTAGCCTGTTTTGATTTGAAGCAAGCATTAAACCTCTCGAAAAATAGAATAATCGCATACCTCGGTATTTTACACCTATTATCACAACTATTTAGAGATTTTACCGTTAATTCATCTTGGCAGGTATGTTTCCTTTGGAATCGTCTCGTTCGAGAATTAAATATTTCTCCTCGCTGCAATTACCAATGAGCCACACATGACAATACCGGTATTGCCTAAGGTTTTAAACGTTCACAAGCGTTAGATTCGTATATTGAAGATTTAATTGAGTGTATTTGTACCTTTTGTCGAATACATTTAGAACTTATTAGTTGGAAATTGACGCCATTAGATCACGTTTAAGGGCATCGAACTTACGTGCCTGCGAACAAGCGGAATTGAGTTTTAATGTCCAAATAACGCGATATTGGAAAATTCGAAGGCGATAACCGCGGTGTTCCCATAACCGCGTTACGAAGTATCATCGTTTCATAAGCTTTATAACTATACGTAATTGTTGGCACCAATTTAATTACTTATACGATCATACCGGCGGCTAACGACAACGCTAATTGAGATCCCGTTGCTCCACTTCGATTATTAGATTCACCATATATTCGTTTGGTCAGTGAATTTAACTACCAGCGTCCGCTACAAATTAATCCTCGCGGCTTCGTGTAATTATTTGTAACAGATTTGTATTGTAAAAATAATTCATTATGTATAACACCTACGCAGGCGTGTTTGTCTTCTATTTAAGCTCCGTAGAAGTTTACATGGATACTTTTCCTTCCTATAGTTACATGCTGTAAGAATTAGGAAAAGGATTTTACCAGTGCAGTTCACGAGACCGTGAATTTTAAACAAATACATTTAATATGAGGTTAAAGTTATTAAAATGCATTTAATCTTTACCGCATAACGATTAACAAGCAGACATGTTTGTTTACATATACCGCAGGTCAATTACCAAAGAAAACCATCGTCATGCAGCAGTCTGCGGTGACTATGTCTGCAATGAGAACATCGCCTAAGTTCATTGTGATTCTGACATAGATTCGCATAATTAAACATCGCTGACAGCGATTTTAACAGTTATCAATAATATATAAGTATGAATTCATCCGCTACCGTGGACACTTGCGAATAAACGGTATCGTAAAGAATGTGCTTATCATTTTTTCACATCGATAGTTTATAAATATTGTATAATTCTGGCATAATTTTTTTTCACTTTTTAAATCAATGAGACGATTTTTCATTAGATTTATAAGTCAATTATCTTTTCTTAGAGCCCTTAGGAATAAAATAAAATGGTTTTCAAACATTATTCCTCCATTACAGTTATCCTAAAATCTTAGGTTGGCCATTGCAACGTACAAGATTTTCGATTCTCCGACTCAAAATATGAAAATAATTAGAAAACAGTTGTACCTAGTGATAGGTAAGCAAACTAATCTTTTCCACATTAAGTAGGTATCAGTGATAGGTAATTAAATGAATCGGTGAATCATTAGTTCATCACTTTTTTATTGTAAATTAAATAACAGTATCGGAGTCAAAGCAATAATAGGTACCTATCTAAGATTTTTTACTGCCTAGTGGATGTTTGATGGTAGAGACAAAAAAATATATATGAACTAGTGAATGTAGTCACAGGCATTACAGGTCTTTAAAAAAAACGTATTACTGGTAGAAGCTAGAAAAAAATAAAAATTTGAGATTTTTAAGTACATTTGATGAGGAGATGTGGAAGATTCATGAAATTTACTGACTTGATTTCTCCTCCTATAAACTATTTTCGCTCTAGCTTTTTTACGAATGATCTTGGAAAGCTGAAATATTAATAAGTAATGTTGGTAATTTATGCTCACTCTGTGATATGAAACAATAATTAAAAATTTTTGGCCTCCTAAAAACAAAGAAAATAAATTTGTTACAAACGATCAGTTTCTAAGTAAGGAGATACTAAGTTGTTCGAATGATATTAAAATTGAATAAAACAAGATAAGGAACAAACTAGCGAAGGTTAGAGAGAAGGATGAGAAAGGCTAAGAAGGCGAAGAAGATGGATAAAGAATTTTAATCACTCACGTTCGGTATTAAGTTTCATTAAGAAGGAAAAGCTACTTACACTTGGTAAAGTTAAGATATTGTTGTCTGTTTCCATGACAGCTGGCCTCTCTTCTTCTATGTGATTGTCACCTCCGCCAATTTCCATACTTTTATTCCGATTTTGTTTTTTTTTTAAAGCTGATATTGTTTTTTTTTTTAAATATGAATAAGTCTAAAGTCAGTCAATCTTGTTTTTTAAAATTTATCTAGCCAGATAAATTTAAAATTCTCTAGCCAGAGTGTAAGAATAACAGGAAAAATTTCTTTTTTTTTTTAAATAGGTAAATCCTATCTAAAATGTGAAAAGTCACAGAGTCGAAAATTTGGAGGAAGGAATTCTAAATCTAAGTGGACTGTGATACTCCATAGGCTTCAAAAATTAATTAACAAATCTTCGTATAAATAAATCAATCAATCAACAATCTCTTTGTGAATAATTTAAATACTTTATGAAAGTGAAGTGCGATGAAAAATACTATGTGCCAGAATCATACGTACACCTTTACTTGGGTAATATATTCTCAGCTATACTCATACCATTGGATTTATTTAAGTATAAAATCCTCGATTTAAATAAACGATATCGATATCGTAGTGATAGATTTTGGCGTTGACATTGACTTACCTTTGTGTTTTTAATTTTACTTTCCCGGAAATTAGGTACTACGTACGTTTTCGTGATAAAAGATTTTCAACTTGTACTGAATAGCGGATACCTTCGTTAGCGTAGGTAAAGTGTTCTTGAATAATAGACAGTATAACAATTGATTTTTCATGGGCGTAAATTTATGGAAGTGAAGTATGACGTAGTGGATATTTTCATAAGGTGATATAGATATTATGTTTATTTATATTTATAGGTATCACCCATATCGATGTCATGAAACGTGAGATTTTTTAATTTTGCTTCGATTATAGCCAAAAGCAGGGTCACCCAGAGCCACTATATTGGGCCCGGGGCACGAATATGTTCTAATCTTTGGACCTTTTAGGTATGGAGAATGTTCCTTTCTCTAAACCGATACTTATATTTAATCCATTCTCGTGTTCATCTTCATCTTATGGAGTAATGGGTGAAATGGACTACCCCAGTGCTAGTTTTAGAATTGTTGTTTGGAGTAGGGGGGGGTCACTTGCATAAAATCAAATGCAAAAGATAGTGAATTGTTTAAAATTACCAAAAAGTTGATATATATCAAAAAAGTTTCTGGGTTATTCCGCTTGTTATATTTTTAATTGGAAAAAGACCTAAATAATAATAATAATAAAAAAAAAAAAACTTGAAGTTAGACGCAGACACCCAATCCATACTGTTCTTTTTTTTTTGAATAAATTTTCAATATAAATGAGTGAAAAACTAGGCTTTTGCGGATGCTTACGAAAAGAACGCAAAAAATAGTTCAAAAAAATTTTTGATGATTTTTTTAATAAATAAAAAAGATTGTTATTGGGCAAAAAAATATTCAGAATAATATAGACCCTAAATTTTCATTATAACTACATAATAATGTTTTTTTTTCTCAATTTACTTATATGAAATCGTTTCATTCGAATAAATAATTTTTCCTCTCAATAAACCGATTAATAAAGATGACCATTTTCATGATCATATTTTAAGCTAAGTTAATAGAATAATTTATATTAATTGAAAATAAATTCTGGTAGTATACTGCAGCGTTTGGTCTTCTTCACACAAAGGAGTAAAGCTTATTGAATTTTTATTATTGTGAAAAACATATTTTTCCCTTCATACCATCCAAACAAGTCGACAACGCAGGTAAACTCTCGTGTTCCATTATAAGAGTAGGTATATGACACAACAAACCGTAGCAGCTTACTTTTGAAAATCAACGAGTTGTAGTATTTTGGATGAAAAATTTAGGATGTTCGCCCCCCTGACTCTCTTCAACCCATTTTATGATACCAAGTATTTCTTTTATACACATTATGTGGACATTTTTCTAATTTTGAACATCATTCATTTCTTTTAAAAGTAAAAATTTTAAGCTTTCACTTTCAGTCGTTTTAAATAAATCCTATCTAGAAGCAAATCCATCTTGGCATACCTGTTAATAGGTTTGCAAAGGGTATGTATAATACATGAATTATGATTTTAATACAGGTTCAACATGAATAGCTAATCAGTCATTGAGGTGCAAAAAACATGTTGTAATAAAACTAACAATCATGAAAATAATTTTGTTCCAAATGTGATGCAAATATTTCAAAGAAATGAATATTTCAAAAAAAAGGATTACCCACAAATAGTCAATAATAAATAAATAGTTATATTCCTGCCCATTTGAAAATACGGTAATATTTCTGTCGTTGGTGAAAGTAAAAAATCAAAATGCTTAGTTCGATTTATTATTTAATAATTTATAAAATTATTCAAAGTATCAATCGAAGTACCACAACCTTCAGCCAATGTTTATCATTCGCCTCTACATTCTAAACAAATCCGTGAATAATTTGATAAAATACGGTAATTTTGTAAAGGAAAACAATAATAACCTCGTCTTTATCCAAAAATATAGGTTAGATAATTTAAAATTGGCATTGGAAAACGAATTTACATCTCATAAGAATTTGATTTCATATCAAAGTTAGTAGGACATTAAACGTTGACTATTACCGTTATGTCAAGAAAATATATTATAGAATTGGAAAATTTTGCATACCCTCTCGTATGTACTACCCAGGTGTCTATACTTGAGTATGAAACATTTCTTCATTATTATTTTATTTAAATTTTTTCTCATAAATCTCAAATATAACATTAGTACTGGACTTTAAAATCAATCTCAATTTGTTCTTAACGATTCGTCGTGTGATTTTAGGAATTATTGAATCCTTGAAAACAGAGCCTGAAGGTAAATATTTTAAATGTAAGTTTACAACGGTCATTCATCTTCAGTGAATTGAACAAATGAAGTTATAAAATTGGACACATTACGCTAAATTATCTTCGATTGATGGCGATAAATAATTTGGCATGATCTGTTGATCACTTTCTCTTTTCGTTTTGAAGAATTTAACGTCTTGAATAATCCATGTACAAAATTTTAAATTAAAAAAAAATTACTTTCCAATTTTTTTTAGATAACATATTTTCCAATGGACTAGGTAACTTGTTCAGAAAATATATGTACAGTATGTTGCCTTCAGTTCATTGTGTATGCTATTTGCATGACATTAGGTTGATAATATTTGAATAAATAAGCTTTGAAGGAAAATGAATTTAATTATACGTAGCAAAGAAGATTTTTAAAGAAATAAATCAATAAATATAATTTATTAAATAATTAAATATAGCACGTATAAAATATATAATATTTTATATCCTTGAAGATGTACCTTCATAGTGGTTAGTATTTCGCTAGTCCCAATTCACATGAATATAAAATTGAAAAATTGAAGAATGTTGACATGTTAGAATGCCAAATGTCAATATTTTTCAATTTTTAATTTTTTAAGTACTTTGTAATTTTGTGTTTATGTGAATTTTGACTAACAAATTATTACAAACCTAAACAGTGACTAATTCGTACAAATATTGTTCGTAAATATATCGGATAAGAGCATACATTTCTTCACATTATCAAAATACCCATTTGTATTTTTTTAATTCTTGGAAAACGAAACTGAGATCAATTGGAATTTTTTAAATTAATAACTTTTGGCAGTACCAGTGTATACTTGTGAATTTGTGTTTTGGTAAACATCTCATTATTTACGTAATCTAAAATCAGCGCTTAATTAAATTATTTATTCATACGTATGGCCAATAAATAATAATCGATTCTTATCAATTAAAATGTGCAGTGCAACTACAATTGTATCGAATTCATGACTAGCTACTCGTTTATAAATAAAATTAAAAATTAATCAAAGATAGTGCTGTGAAGTGCATTAATCTTAAAAGTATTTACACTAAAGGACAAATTTTTAAAAGGTAACTTGAATTTTTTTATAAATAATTTATATAGGCAATTCCATAAACCATTTCACAGTCAAGGAGCTCTCATTATACTATGATACATTTTACGAAGAATTCAAGCTTAATATTTGCTGCTTTCTACATCAGTATGGTAATCTTGCGGATGAACGGCGTGCCCACTTTTATGGACAACGGCGTTGAAACCATTTTCTTTGTCAGCTGTGTATTCAACAGTTCTAACTGTGCCGTCGGGATCGTGAACGGTGTAAGCGCCCTTCAGGACATCACCATCACGATATTCGTGTTGGCTTTTCACGTCACCTGTGTTTGGATCTTCTACTCCGTAGTTGAACGAGTATTTTGGATGGGCCTATGAAACAATACTTGGATGTAGTGAAATTTGATAATTAATTTAATATATCGAAGTGTTAATAGCCTACGTAATAGTCCACATGTTCTTCTTCTTCTGGGGCTCGGTTTCGTCTACCGGTGAATTCAAATGCTCCGTATTCGTCGGGGTAGGGAATCGCTGATACAGTATATGATGGCGAAGACTAAAACTATGGCTACTTTCTGTGAAACAGATAGAATTTAAAGTCAGACGAATAGTAGAATATTAGATTCATTATTTGATCGTAGTTCCTTTCGTCGTAATTAATTTGATGATGTGCACTGATCTCATCAATTGTATCTTAGCTACGTAAAGTTCATATTCAGCATTTACCAAAGTTTGCCAACATGAACCAGGATCATTCTTCTTCCATAAATACTACAGAACATCTCTCCAAAAATTACAATTTAATTGCGAATACTTCGTATGCGAAGCTCTCTCGATTTATGAGTTCCAACCTCCTAAAGTCTTTCAAGTATTTCACGACAATAGGAGAAATTTTTTCAAAATGAAGGAAATTAATTTTTTTGATATACGCCCAAAAAAAGTTCGGTTGATATAGAGACCTTAAAACAATATTCTCGTGATACACTGCCTTCAATTCAATCGATATGCAAATTTATTGACATATGTTCTTTTATGGTGAATGCCTAATGAATTTTGGTAATGCAATTTTATTAACATGAGATGGCGGTAAGGTCGCTTACATTAATCAGTGATCATATTAAGATCATGTCCAATTTTGTGATTAAGTTGGGGAGGAAGAGGAAGTCGTTATAAATGTTGAAGAAATTAGCTATATTGTGGTATTTATGCATAATTATAGTTATATTTTGAAATAATATAGTGTAAATTTAATTTCCCTCGACTTCGCTTAATTTTTCTATTATTAGATAAGAAAGTATTAAATTCTTAGGCGCAATGAAGCTATGAATTTAATGATGAATGTTATGAGTACCTAAAAAGATACTTCACCCAGTAGTGACTAATTTGCGCTAAAAATGTATTTATTGCATCTGTGTGTTTTTTAATTTGCAAAGATGCGTAATACATTTTTTTTTCAAGCCAATAATTTTAATATCTCAGTAATGAGAATCGACAACTCGATATTTTACTTTTTACTTACCCAATCCCACTTCTACAACGTAAAAACACACATCATAATAGAAAATGTAGGAAAAGGGCCATTCAATAAAAATCAAACACGTTTACCTTTACATTTGTCATCATTTCTAAATACCAATAATTCGCCCTTTATACCACCTAAACACAAGAATATATACAACTACACTAACACAAAAATAAATTAAACCACTACCTTAAACATATCTGCTTTGAGTAGTTATCGCACAGAAATTATACAAACACTTCGCTTACACCCAACACAGCACTACGTAAATACATAAACTTCGTACACAATAAATACCCGATTGTAAACTGGAGCAAGTAAATGTTGATGTATTTATATTCCAGTGGGGGGTTACGGTAGGTATTTTACATGAAAAGGGGTCTCCTACTAATTGTCCACATATCACACCTCTGAATAACAGAGAAAGTAATCTTACGTTATCTTAAAGAATTTACGCCCATTCAATTCGTCGGTATATGCAACAATTAAGGTTTTATGTGTTTTTACGGCTGTCAGTGGTTACATATTTCCGATTCTGCACCGATGAAATTCAATTTTGGTCTATTAAAATGGTTTAATTAGTATTTTCGGATAAATTTACAGGAAAGGGAGGTTGCGTTATGGGAGAAGGTTTGTGGAGAATGTGGTATTTCTTCGTTGTGGTGTAAGTGAACCGTGAAGAATTCTTTTTAGGTTTCCTAAGAAGAAAATTTAATGGATAGATGTTCGTGTCGATTTAATTTATATTCAAGCGTATTACCGTTGTACCGTAATGCTATGACTGTGTATCATCTTTAAGGATGCATTGCGTGTTTTCCTTTTTCATTATTGTTTTGCTGATACATGTGATCGAGCATTATTAATATGGATTTAAATAGTGTTACGTGAAATGAATATAGGTATTATTCCATTCAAGTATTCACTCACATATTTTTGAAAATATCTCAAATTAAATATTTGTTTGAAAACGAATTTTGTTATTATTAAATTTGAAAATAGTCATACCGATGGATTATTTTTCCACTCAATGAACAGAGTTTTCTCATTACTGTAAAAAAAAAATAGCATGAAATTTCCACAAAATCAAAATGATTTCTATCAAAACGATCTAGAATAGATATTGTTTCAAGTCGGAGTAATGTTGAGTCAAGAACAGTGATGTAGTCAATAATTTTTCCGGGAGGGTGAGGAGAGGGTATGAAAACAAGTATTGAAAAATCCGTATATTTTTGCTAACCTGCTCTCCCTTGATTTCTTCAAGCGAAAAAGAACAATAATTTAAGTAAATAATAATCTAAGATTTTGTGAAAGAACTTCATTTTCGAAGCATTACAATTTTTTTCCGCATGCATACTTCACTTATTTACTTTTTTTTTCACTTTTTTATTTAACGTGCCGTGTGCTGTTACAAGGCCAGAGGTACGGTGTTGAACTCTTAGGTGAGCAAAAGGAAGTCTAAAGAAGCTAGGAATTAGAAGGGGTTGAAGATGATACTTAGTTTGATTATCTTTTAGAAGTTTTGGAAGAGTATTCAGGTTTTAAGGAAGTGCATTTAGGACAATGAATTAAAATTGTTTTACTGTGAGGTTAACTATTTTTGTATTTCATATTTCTCAAAAGTAAAGAAATTAGTGATATGTTTTTATTTTTCAGATTTTCTAATTACATGGCAGAATTACATGAAAAATTTAGTACTGAAGAAATTTAATAATTAGTTATCTAATGCTAATTTTGTCTACCTAAAACAGTAGAATTTCTGTGTAGTTGAATTCCTGAAGAATATGAAGGCTGTTACAGCCTACTTAATTTTGTTTAAATTTTTTGTGCTTAGCTTCTGAACATGTTAAATTGATATCAACTTTTAAAATATCTTTAAACTTGTGCAAAATGAAAAAAGTTTAATATTTTTTTTTGCTCCTAGCATACATAGATTAACCATACCTAAACAGTCCACCGTTATAAGTTATAAACATTTATCACTCATAAGAAATCAGAAACATTGGACAAAATCAGTTTTGTACTTTCAGCATAGATAGTGTTTAACTGTTTACCATATTTTATGTGATTACATTGATGTAGAAAAGAAGAGAGGGGGATGGAATTGACGTATTCGCTATCTGTCTGCTACCCGCTTCCTCACCAAGTTTACAAGTTTAATCGTTGAGGTGTGAGCGAGAATGAACTGAAGCGCCACCTTTGAACGAACTT
Organism: Phenacoccus solenopsis; assembly: GCA_009761765.1. Taxonomy (NCBI): domain Eukaryota; kingdom Metazoa; phylum Arthropoda; class Insecta; order Hemiptera; family Pseudococcidae; genus Phenacoccus; species Phenacoccus solenopsis. Next base: position 7,656,877 of record CM019752.1, on the reverse strand, counting down.
CTTAATTAACTCAGTTCTACTTACTTTTTAACAAAATTATGAGTGATCAATTTTTAGGTTTTGCCGATCTATATGGTGTTATATAATCACAGTTGTGCAGTTAGTAGAAAGAAATATTTCATTAAATATGTATTTTAAAAAATTGTTATTCGATTCATTTCCATTTTTGTAAACATTTTTATTCTATAATTTCGCCAACATTCTAGAGACCAAAAGAGTCATCCCCTACCTCTCCAGTAATGGTTTCTTGAGGATATTGAATTTTTTCATTTCAACTTACACTAATTTTTTTTTGTATCCTATTTCTTATATGATGCTATTTTTTCATCACTGACATAGCTGCAGGTAAAATTTCTTGAGCAGTAGCTTAGCCAAGGTATAGGCGAGCTAGGTTTGAAAACTCTTTCGTCCAGCCCCAAAATTTTAATTGATTGATGTAAAAAATTACCAACTTTTCCTGCATTTACCTATATTTTAATTTGAAAAAATTATTAAAAATTTTCTTTTATGATTCGCGCCTCAGAAATTGAGAAAGTATTAGAACTCTCTTCAATGCCTCCTCTCTGTGTAAAAATTCTAAACAGATGTTTTTTACGCTTTGAACAGTGTATGGTAGAGTTCACTAATTTAAACATTTTATGTCTCCTAGAAGCATAATTTAATCATATCTAGATAGATCATCACCATATAAAAATTCACCACTCATAATTTCGTTGAAAAGGAGCCAGAAACTAATTAGTTCAGAAGCTCGTTCAAAGATAACGCTTTAACATATTTTTCCTCACTCCACAACGATTCAACTTAGTGGGGAAATGGGTAGCAGGCAGATAGCGGGTATATGTCAGTGTAATTCCCTCTTCTTTTGTAGACCAATGCAATCAAATGTTATGTGGTAAACGCTATCTATGCTGAAAGTACAAAACTGATTTTGCTCATTGTTTTTGAATTCTCATGAGTATAGCGGTGGGATATCTATGCTATTATTTAATAAATTGGCAAATAATTTTTTCCCTTTTCGCTTTTCTGAAAAATATTTCAGCATCTACGTCAGTAAGTCCCTGAATGTCTCTATAATAAATTGCACGTAATACCTGAAAAATTACTGACGATTTTTGTGTAAGAATATTTATCACTTTCAGAACTACTCATTTTGTTGACTTTGTCGGAATATCGATCTTGTCAAAATTTGTTTATCGTTATTTACATTAAGATGTGAATTATTAAGTAATGTTCGCAATCCTTGATTAACGTTTCGTGTTATAAAATGGAAATAAATGAAAGCGTTATTCATACGGTAATGGCATACATAATATATGGATATTGAGAAATGTGAACCGCCTAGTGAGTTATGTTGTATCGTGAAAAATAAAAATGATAATGGAAAATATAGTACCTGTGAATCAAGCCTATCGATAATTATCAATTTTTGCCAATTTTTAATAAACAAAATTAACCTATATATTTCGTTATCAAGTATTCATAGATACTTGAGGTTACGCGTCCAATGTAAATTTGCTTTAATATGATACCACATATCCAGAAATTAAATCCAGTTGCGTTATACCAAGTACATTGTTATCAGCAATAAAAGAAGAGGAACTCAAACACAATATCTCAAAAACATTGATAAAACAAAATTTATTATCAAAAATGTCAATCTTATTCTAAGACTAGGCACTATTACGCAATTTTAGGTTGCGGGGCAGACCCGCTAGCATAATAGACATTCTGATTACCATTAACATTACCAGGTGGTTGATTATAGGCATTCGGAGGCGGTTGATTGTAAACTGGAAGATTACTAGGAGGTGGCTGGTTATAAACAGGAAGATTACTGGGTGGTGGTTGATTATAAACAGGAACATTACCAGGTGGTGGTTGACTATAAACTGGAATATTAGGCGGTGGTGGTTGATTATAAACTGGTATACTATTAGGTGGTTGCTGATTAAAGGGTTGTAAGTTTTGGGGTATTGGAGCATCATAAATAGGTATACTAGAGGGGAATGGTTGGTTAATAGTGGCCGAGTTTGGTACACTATATGGTGCTGGCGCATTGAAGCCGTTAGCAGGAGGAAATGCTTGTTGGTCAAAAGCTTGGAAAAACATCGGTGGTTGAGCAGGTACATTTTCTGGATAAGGTTGTTGGAACTGTTGAGGAGGAACTTGCTCGAAATAATTGGGTGGAGGCTGTTGCTGTCTTGGGTAAAGTTCTTGAGGTGGTGGTACAGGACCTTGAACGTCAATTGGTACTTGTGGAGGGGCGTATTGAGGTACATTATAATATCTGGTATCTTCGACTGGAGTATTATACACGTAATATCCGGCTGGAGTGTCGTCGTGGTAACGAACAGAATATGGGGTTTGATATTCGTTGTATACACCATGCAATTCCATCGGCTTATCTCGAACTACTTCTGGTGGGCATTTGCCTCAGGAGGTCTGAATACATTTGGATCGAGGACGCTTCGCATACGATGGTATTCATAGTTGCGTTGTACTTCTTCAGGAGATGGCCGGTAGTACTTATGAAATAATGGGGATCTAGGTGCGTACTGGCTCACACTGGTAACAGCTGAATGCAAAATCGGTGTCGTTGGAATGCCACTGCCTAAATCAGTTTGCGAGGGGATATTGTACGGTGAAAGAATATTCGGTATGAAACCGAACTGATCGTTGCCTATAGGGTTGATATCTCTTCGAGTAGGTTGATTGTGACTACCATTATTGATGGGCTGATTGCCAACGTTGCTGTTAGTAACAATGTTGATATTAGGAGGCGGTGAGGGATTTGGTGAAGTCCGATGGTGATACTGCGGATGGTGGTTCTGTGCTGAAGCTTGCGAACCTGGTTCGCCTACTTCCGGAAATTCTCTATAAGAAAAATGAAAATATTAAATTCACGAAACACTCAAGATCATCTTCGAATCATATGCACGATACTTACTTGTATCCTTTATCATCGGATACGTAATGCATCACTTGTAACTGCCCTTTTGGATCTAAAATAGCGTAACTTCCAGAAACACTACCATTTGAATGTCGTTGCTGATGATGATATCGCAAACCAGCCTTGACATTTAAATTGGGCCCATGTCTATTTCGATTTTTATTGCTATTATCGATAGTTCTTTTTTCCCTAGCAGTTTCTTTGTTGACGGTGACTATTTCAGACTTCGATACGAATGTTTCCTCAGTTCTAACATCTTCTGTTATGCTTCGTTTAAATTTACCTAATTGTGGAATATCGCTGTCATCTTCCAAATAAAAGGTATAACTGAATGGCATCTAAAGATAGGTAAATCACAGTAATGCAACGGAGGAACGAGTTAGTCTGTGATGATTGAGAAGTGGAGTATCTAGCACTATGATAAAGCTTGAACCTACCGAAATCGATGCTGACTGACTGCTCAACCATTGCTGCAACGAAGGTTGAGATTTTATTGGCACACATTTGATAAGCAGTATTATCAACGTAATAATTTGGGACATCTGTAATGTAATACAATATGATTTCAGTTTTTATCAGAATAGATGGGTATTTTCTTTCGTCGGAAATCAATAAATAAAAGTATAATGCATTTACACTCTAAAAGTAAGTATCTATATTCTGTCTACTTCAACTTATTACCTACTCTCTATGCTGAGGTAAGGCGTAAGGGTAGAATTTAAATAGTTAAGAACAAGCATATAAGTGATAATGCTTATATTATATCGGCTATGTTGTGAAAATTTCAAGCAATTTCGTTTTGGTTTGATACTGAGTATAATAGGAATATATAGAATCTTACCTATTACAAATTTATCCTTATGTCTATGAAATAAAATCATTAAATTAATATCATCATGTCACTAATACTAAAATAATAAATCTATTTATTCGCGCATTATCACATAATAATGAACGTTATACGGTATACCGTTTAGTAACTCGAGCAACATATTTTAACGCAACGCAAGTATTAATTGTCCGATAATACGTAAATAAGTAATATCCGACTTTCTAATGCTACATAAATGTATACAAGGTCGCTTCAAAAATCAAGGAAAATAAGCGTGCGATTGTTCACGCTACTGTGGTCAGTCGCCCAATGAACTGGTATTAATGTTGAACTCAGTGCAAGCTTATCTACTTGTCATAGCATATGAATGAATGTGTCCATAATATTTTAACATTGGGTTTATACTCCAAATATTTTTGTGGAAATTCCACTAAAAGACATAAAATAAATGGAGAAATGAAAAAAAAATCGTACACCTTCATGGCTGCCAAAAAGCTTGTGGCTTCCGCAATAAGGGGAGTATATGTGACACATAGGAGTTCACGTTTCAAACATAATTTTTACGTTAAGCTGACTACTACTAGTACACACGCTTCTATAAACGGGTTTTTTCATTTTGGAAAGAATGTTAAATAAAAAATTTCGTGTTTGTCCTTGTAGACTTTTCATTTCCATCTATCATTTCAAAAGATGAGTGCTATGAAGGTAAAATTTTCGTTTAAAATATCATAGGAAAAAGTGAGTTAAGAACACAGACATTTATCCATAATTTCAACTTCTTAATGAATATGGGAGAAAGTTACAGAGAAAAAAAGTTTTTTGAGGAGGTATTCAGGCTCTGATCCAGCAGACGAGTTACCGAGAAAATCTCGGTGGGCCGCGAAGTATTTGGGCCGATTGAGGTAAAAATTGGGCCACTTTAATTTCCAAATTTTGGTAAAAAAAAAAAAAAAAAAAAACGTAAGCAGCCATGCCGCATTACTGGAGCTGAGTTTTTAACTGGGGCTTGTTTTGATTTAGTAATAACCTTGCTTAACCGTTCATTACTACAGGCCACACCCAATACCAAGTCTGAAAACCCCTACCCTATCCTTTCCAAAAACACTTAAGAAATTCAATTTGGCACAAATGTAGTATTTCTTGCCATGAAATAATCATGCGAACACATATTTCTCAAATTATAACTATTTGAGGGTCCTCAAATCATCTTCAAATTTTGTAAATCCGCCATTTTGGATCCATTTTGACTCAAACTTAAGTGGTTATATTCTGGTCACAAACTAATCCTACACACAAAGTTTGACCATTCTAGGCCGATTTGGTGATGAGATATGGAAGATTCATGAAATTTCCTGCAGCAATTTCCCCTCCAAAAGCCGTTTTTTGCTCTAACTCCCCTCCAAAATCACTGAGGAAGCTAAAATCAAAATACGTTTGTCACTTGGGCTCATTTTATCATATGACACAGCAATAAAAAATTTTCGACCCCTCCTGTACCCCCACCACTATTTTAGGTTGATAACCCCGCCTTCCCCCTCCAACATCATGTATGGAAGTGAATTCGGGATATAGTATACAACTTATCCCCAATAACCATATGAATTCATATTAATTACATTTTTACCAACTTGAGGCTCCTCAAGCTCTACTCAAAATTTTGATAATCCGCCATTTTGAATCCATTTTGATCCAAATTCAAGAGGTCATATTGTGGTCACCAACTAACCTCACACACAAAATTTGACCTCTTTAACTTGATTTGGTGGGGAGATATGGAAGATTCAAGAAATTTCATGACTCAAAACTTCCTCAAAAAGCCGTTTTTTGATCTAACTCCTCTCAATATGCACTTAGAAGCTGAAATTTGGATATGTTAGTATCCGTGACTCACTCTTTCATATGAAATCAAAAACGAAAAATTTGAGCTATTTGCCCCTTCTCCAGCCCCCTCAAAATTTGAGTGATCCGCCATTTTGAAATTTATCGAAAAAACAAAAAAACTATTTTTGCGCATTTTCAAGAAGAGTCTCTCACCAAATTTTGAGCGAATTTTATGAATACTCGCCGGCGCTACGCGTGGGGGAAAAAAAAAATAAAATATATATATATATATACCAAAAAGTTGGACATTTGCCAGATGATTACAAATGGTCTGAAACGCAAAGATTTGAAGACCCCACCCTCCCCCGACCTTCCCTTCCCAAATCAGGTAGGCTGTAATAGCTATCGTTTTGTTAAAAACTCAGCTAAAAAAAAGAAATTCTATAAATCCATAATTTGAATTCATGTCGAAATGAATCCAAAATTAAACATTGTCAAAATTTGAAGAAGGCTTGAGGAGCTTCAAATAGCTCGAGCCTAATAAATATGAATCAACATGTAAGAAGTTAAATACCTACATACATAATTACATATATCGCAAACTTATCTTCATAAGTGATATTGGAAAATAGAGGAGGGAAGTGTATAGGCGGAAAACTTTCGATTATGATATCACAGGTATTATAAAGTAAACCCAAGTGACGAGCATATTTCAATTTCAGCTTCCTAAACGAATTTAGAGGAGAGTTGAGTAGTGAAATTAAGGATAAGAAATCATCTCTCCTCATCAAATGTACTCAGAACGCTCAAACTTTGTATGTAGAGTGAAGTAAAGACTAGAATACGAACCGCTGAATTTAGGTAAAAACGGATTCAAAATGGCTTCTAATCAAAATTCGAGGAAGGCTTGAAGAGCCTCAAATTGATAAAATTTGAAAATGTCCGCTCATGTGATTCTTTGGAGCCCAACTTCATCTCCTTAGATGGTATTGGAAAGCATATGAAGGGTTTGCAGACTTAGATGGTGTTATAACTTTTTCTCGTTAATCTATTATACATATAAATATGAAGCGCTCTGCGAAAAGGTGACCTATGTCGGAAAAATAAATCGAAATTCTTTTGAGAACGCCTATTTTTTGCAAAAAGTCTACGACAGAGGAGTAAAATGAGTAAAATGATCAAATAATCATGCGGAATTGTAAGATTTTGAAAAAATGCAAAGAATGGGAAAATTTGCAGTGAACTTTTTGAGCTTTCTATCATACGTACTTTTGTATCGAAGTATTTTTACGGTACAAGTCCCTCTTAGCGAGATATTGGTAAAAATCTCTTAGAAAACAGGTTCAACTCCCTTTAAAGAAAGGAGCACAGGTTGAAATTTTGGCAATTTTTTTCTGGATGTCATGAGATTATTCTCGATATTTTAAAACGATCTAGCTTGTTGGAAAACTTGCCTATTTTATGTCATTTTGATATCTAATTTGCCTTGATTAATAGTTTGTATCTAATAATAAGTTAAAATGATAAAAAAAATGAAATTATTAAAATTAAAAATCATTTGGAAAAAAATAAATTGATAATACAAATTTTTCAAATTTTTGTCGAGAATTTTTTTAAATATCCAGTTAACAGTTTGTGAATAAAAAAAATTCCTAAGAATAGGTGTCTATACATAAATCAAGCAGTGTTTGTCGGGGCTTCTCGTATGAAAAAAATGATGCGAAACCATTTTTGCTGTAAAATTGAATTTTGAGGGAATGAAGAGATACTCGCGTTTTTAAAGATATTTAATTTGTCCATTATGAATCTAGATGGGACTGCTTAGAATGATAATGGAAACACTGGCATTTATGGAGTGACGAAATGCTGGAAATAAATTATTTCAAGTATCTCAATCGATGGTAAGTCAAAGGAAAATACAATAAAAAGGACTCGTAATGACCTTATCTTCAAATCGTTGAATGAGCATAAATAATGTACTCATGCTAGATAATGAATTTTTGTATGAAAACCAACGCGATGTCGATTAGTGGGGAATAAGTAAATAAAGTGTTTACACTAAAACAAATATAATTTTTTATGCTTACTTTTGGATTCATCAATTGCCAATCCATAACAGAATGACAACAAAAAAAGAGAACTGAATGTTAAGAGGGTCTATTCGTTGTTTTCAGTTACTTACCTAGTGAAAGTATATTTTTCAAGGAGTGTTTCGTTTTATATTTTTAATCAAGTGAAAATGATTCGCGTCTCAGCTTTTTTCACAACTATCGAAAAGTGCATTTTTTCTCAACAATTTCTTCACGAGGTTAAAAAACCAGTTATGAAAATATTATTCATCTTGTTCGGTTTCTTGGGCGGCTTTTGGTTTGACGATCGCTTTAATGTTGTTTTTCGAAAACTTTGGGGAATTTACTTCATTTTTTCATCTCTGTTAGTTATCGGATGTACCGCATCATTTTATTGCATCGTTTCGAGCAAATTCGATCTAATTACTTCACTCATACCATTGCTGCCTATGGGTGGAATGTTTTTTACGCTGATGATTTACTATTCGATGTATTTAATGAAAAATCAATTCTCGAAATTATTTATCGTTTTGAATGACGATACTCATGAAATCTCATCTGATATCTTTTCAGAAACAGGCATACAAAAAAAATTTACCAATATGAAAAACATTCTAATGAGAATAAACTTCGTATTCATAACAATATATTTCGCTATATTTCTTTCTGTCGATTTCGAATTTCTTACTAAATTGTACCCAGATTATGTGAAAAATAATTTTGTGCTTTTTTGTTACTTCATGTATTACCCATTCAGAAGGGCTTCAGCGCTAGATTTCTTTATTGGCGTTTTGCAGAGAATTACGCTGCTACCATGCATTATTTTGGCATCAGTTATACACATTTTCTTTTACCTTGTCGCTACTGAAATTTTTCATAAATTCTTAAGATTGAAAGAAGATTTCGAGCAAACTTCGCAATCCACAATGCTGGAAATAGATAAAACATATGAATTAGAATCAACGTGGATTGAAAAAAGAATGAAGAGGAATGCAAAACAATTTAGGGAACTGGAAAACAAACGATTTCATTTGTCCGAAGAATTTGTTTCCTCGTTGAAGAATTACATAAGACGTTATCAAATCTTGAATTCGTAAGTTCAAATCATTCAGTATTTTATTTCAATTCTGACGTAAAGTAAACTACACAGTAAGAGTGACTAGTCTCATGCATGTTTAATCTGAAGCGAATTTCTTTTCGATGGCCAGCAGGATCGAAAGAAGAAAGGGATAGAAAGAGTCGATTGCTCCCTGGCTCGTATTCATAATTAGATTTTTAAAATTAATTTTGCATTTTATTTTGATTCTGATTTATTTACAATACCATTCGAATAGGTAACAAAAGTATAGTGTCGGTTTCGATGTCAACCATTAAGAGAAAGGAGGAAAAAGGAGAACTGGATGTCGAGGGAGAGCAATGAAAAAAGGAAAGGGTTGACTGGATGGGATGAACTTTGAAGAAAACGATTACAAAGAATAGGAATAAGGGAAATGATTAATTCGGCAAAAACATACTGCTGCGTTGGGAGACGTTGAGCGATGGTTTGATGTTTCACGAAACTAAAAATAACATATCAGGTATTTACAAAATACCTAATTTGAACAAAGAATCTTCGACATCTTAAACTAATTCATAAATCTAACGTAAGGATAATTTATAATGAATGAGACGAATATTTCCAAATCTCAGCAAAATATCTTTGGAATTCACAATTTGAATGCAAAATTTAAAATTTCATTAAGAATGTCGTTAGCTATTTTCAGAGATATTTGGGTAATTCTCCAAAAAGTGACATATTTCAGTCACCAGTATATTTTTTGTATTTTAAATTGCTAAATATTAAATTTTTTTTTGCGATGTTATGTAGTACCATCCCCCGAACTTTTCCATTTGTAAAACATCTATGAACCCCCCTCCCTTTCAGTACATACTGCTCAGTAAACACCAAAATCTTCCACGTCGTGGTCTGTCACCAGGTACGTTTACAATTATTTGACTCAATAATTAGTAAAAAAAACTCGATTTATTTGGAAATGAAGTACACAATGTTGATAAGATGGCTTCAGGGTACAAGCTACTACCAGAAATAATGCCTAAGGAAGCTTAAAGCGGCATTTAAATGGCCTGAAACTTGTGTCACCAGGTTTTTTTTCCACGTCGTGCCGTATTTTTTGTTATACCCTCCTGGTGCACTGGTTCAATACTTCGCGCTCAAAAGTGGCTGCACTGCTTCAGCTATGCTATCAGAACACTATGCTGATCTTAAATCTTGGATCCCAGTAAACTTGCTCTGTGTAGTACTTCATATCTGTGAAATTTTCTCATTCTCCACTTATCAAATTCCTCGTCGTGTTGGTGGTTTAATCAGCGGCAAATGTAGGCGGGTCATCTGAAAAACAAAAAAAATTGTGGTTCGCAAATATACTATATAGGGTAAGTGCACCAATTATTGACACCCTTAAGGATTTTTTTACATGTTTTCCAATATTTCCCCCAAACTATGAATGGTAGCAAAAATCTGAATATAGCATATGAAACTACATCATTTAGGGAATATTTTGACCTATTTACATTCGAGTCTACCCTCATTGGTAACCCCGCTAAGAACCCCGCAAAGTGAAAAAGTGAGATGTCCCAATTATTTGACACCCTAACACCAGTTATTTCGCACCCCCTTGTACCAATTATTTTACACCCCAACGATTCATGTTAAATAAATAATAAATTGCTAAAATTGTAACAAATACAAATTTATTTAAAATAATTGGTAATAATGGCCCAAAATTGACAAAAAACTTTATTTTGAAGAAAAACGTGTTGGTGTCAATTATTTGGAGCATGTCAACTAATTGGTACACTTGCCCTAAGAACAAATTCTGCAATCTTAAAATAATTTCTACAATTATTAAAGGTGAGAAATCAACTGTTTTTCCTTATCCTTCTATCTCAATATTCTTTCCACGTCGTGGAATTAATGAAATGTTTTGTTTATGATGTGAAATGATATGAACTGTTAGAGACATTTCATTAATCCCACGACGTGGAAAGAATATTGAGACAGAAGGATAAGGAAAAACAGTTGATTTCTCCCCTTTAATAATCGTAGAAACTATTTTCAAGAGTCCAGAATTTATTCTTGTATATTTACGAACCACAATTTTTTTCTAGCAATTAAATGGACTTACCTGATGTCCTAGATTATCACAACATCCCGGGCAGCTTGTCATAACTGGAAGAAACACAAGATAAATCGAAAATTTGCCTCATTCCTGCCAGCCACGACGTGGAATTTTCAGCAATTTTCAGCGTCGTAGCTCACTATACTTTCAGGACTCCCCACCTCCTCCCTTATCATACATGACTTGGGCCAAATGATGGAATACATTTTAGGGGAAGGTACTTAAACCATTCGCACTGAAAATTCAAAAAAAATAAACACTTTGCGCGGTCATTTTTATAATGTCGAAATTTGTCACTTTCTGGAGAATTACCCATTTACCAAGCACACAAGACCATCTTCTTTGGGGTGAGTCTCGGTAACTCTGGCAAGACTCATTGTTGAGGATACATGATACCCTTTAAAATGACAATATCTCTGACTTTTATAATACATTTAAAGGGCATTCTCCAATTAACACGTTGTTGGGAATTATTGGAGATAGCTTGATTACCAATTCTTTCAAAAATTTTCGGTGGTAGCCTTTCAAATTTCCATCTGCTTGTCGGTTTCGAGGGAAGTTGATAATGATAAAAGCGAATCATCTATTAAGAAATGGGCCAGTGTGAGTACCAGCCCGTCTTTTGCGTTTTCTGAAATGGGGTTTAGAGTTTCGGCTAGCTTTAATTTTGCAAAAGGGTATAGAAATGCAAAAATATGAAATGCACACTCCATTGCCCTCTCTCTTCCCCAAATTAAGTAGGCTGCAATAGTTATCTTTAAAAAGTCAGCTAAAAAAAGTTGAAAAGCAAGGCTTAAAAACTATTTTTGCCCCAATGCCGATTCTCGCACTCTACTGCCCTCATGGTCAGTATCGGTGTTTAAGGAAATAAATTAAAATACTGATTACATTGTATTGAATATTCGAGTACATTATACAGTACTGGAGCATGTTCAATAAAAAAATAAAAAAGCAAGAATAATAATAATGGATTGGATATTGTGGGGCTGAAAATTTTTCAAGAATGGATGTTAAGTACTCAAGTCAAAATGTAAAGTAATCAATAATTATTTTTGAACTTTTGAACAGATGTTCTGAAAATCCTTCAGCTATAACAGGTCTTATTCAAGCCCATGTTTACCAATAGGAATGAAAAAAAGCTTTTGTAGTACTCATTACTAAGTAATCTACTAGATGCTGTAGGCACTTATAGATACATTCTTTAAACAATATTTTTTTTTGTATTTCTTTTCAGGTACACAAAATTATTTGTTGAATGCGCTCAATACCTCTTCTCATTTCCACTCTTGGCAACTTTGAGCTTCTCGATCGGAGTCGGATTTCTCTTTTTAAATGTGAAAATATTTGCTTTCGTTCGTTTTATTGATAAAGTTTACCATAATATCCATTATATAATCGTAATAATTATCATGAAAGAATGGTGAATATATTGTTTGCCTATATATCCCAAAAACATTGAGATGAAACACCCTTGTATGCTCGCATTGTTATTGTCATAATATGCTTAAACTCAAAATAAAAAGTTTTCCAAATACATTAATCAGACTCCTTCTGATGGTAAGATACCTCCACCAACAATGAGCCTGAGGTCTCAGGACCCTAAGTTCTGAAATTAGGCTCTGCTAATAATGCCTTGTATCATTTAAATGGTAAACTTTATCAATGGTGACTGAGGAGTAGTATTAGACGCTGATTCTCATTTCATAAGTAGGAACGCAATAAGCGATAATCCAATTTATTTTCAGGATTACCATGGTCAGATTAATGATATGGGGATGCAAATCATATTCCTCGGAATAATAGTGTTGATCAATTATTTATATGCATGGTGGTTAATTTGTTATATTGGAGATATGTTCGAAAAAGCGGTTAGTATAAGTACGTCAAAAATATCAATTGAATAATTGAATATGATTGTTAATTTAATTTTCGTTATTGCTGTAGAATGATCTAATTGCTGAACAGATTTATGCTTGTCCATGGTACCATTTGTCTCCAAAGTATCGTAAAATTGTTCTTACATTTTTAACATTAACTCAACGTTCTATGAATATTAAGATTTTGAAAATATACAATGTGAATTTAAGTTCATTCCCAAGAACTCTAGACACCGTATATTCGCATATTAATATTTTACGAACTCTTCAAAGAAAAGTATATCCCAAGATGTAATGAGAAGGGATATATCCAAAGAGGAAAATGAATATGAGCATGAGTGGAGAGGAATTTATTATCATTAGATACTTCTATTAATTATATTAATGAGTTATCTATAATGGGTAATGATAATGATTTACTGAGTTCGACAAATTTGAAATTTAACAATAAGTAGAAGTTGAATGCTGAAATGAAAGTAAATTTCAATATTGTAAAATGTTTACTTCAATTTGGGTGATCTAAAAATTGAGTAGGAGAGCTGAATTTTTTATGACGTACTTTCATAATTGACTGAAATTTGAAAACCACAAGAGAGAGTGAAGGAGAGAGGGATTAAATTTAGAACTGACGAGTACACTTTATGCATAAGTCGATATATTATCTATACGTATTTTTCACATTTTCTCATTTTTTAGTACCTAAATTAGGGCTTAATCATGCAAAGCAAGTATAATCAAGTGAATGAGTGGGTAGGTAATAACAGGTACCTATTTAAATTTATGCTATACATATAAGTATTGGTATCTATACCTATAACATTAATTCATGATAATAAATTAATAAGTGAATTATTTTGATATTTAATTTAATTAAGTACATGTATAGTTAGTTACTCACCTATTTGTAAGTTTATTATATAAGTGCGTTTCGTTTCATTATTTAAGGGTAGTTTTTAAAGTATAGGTAGCATTTTATTCACCATGCTGTATCCATTATCAACGCACAAGATCTATTATATGTTTTCCTTACTTTTAATTTTTCACAACATTCACACTATTCTGTATAAATCCTCATTATAAAATCAATTATCATAATTGTACGAATTCATTTGAAATATTGGTCAAAAATATCTCTGTAGGAGCTTACATTTGGGAAAATTGACTTTTTAAATTCAAGAGTACCTATGGCTGTAAAATTCCATATAATGCGTTAATCTGATATCTATCAATTATTTATTAATGAAGAACATCTCAACTTCATGATAGGAAAAGAAAAGGCTTCTGCTTTCGTGAAAAATAATCTCGCCATTAGTGAATAAGAATACTAAATCTGCCTTGGAGTGATTTCGGGCTGATACTCAGTTGATAGGTGAGTATTTTCAAGGAACATCATTGACCGAATTTTGGATTCTCAAGTTCCCCATCCTCTCTTCAAGGCCCTACTTCAAATGATATATGGATAGAAATCTTTTTACAAGCATTATGTGTATTCATCAGTTTGAACAATTTTTTGCCATGATGTACATCCATATGAAAGACAGTCCTTAGAAAATATAATACCTCTCTCTCCGTACATACGTTCTTCACCAATACTCTTTTCTAACTTAGTTCACTTTTTTTAATGATGATAATGATCTGTTACAAGTACAGGACTGCGGTTTTCGCATGCATTTTTGACTCCTTAATAGCATAAATATACATGTGTACTTATATTATAATAATTAATATGGATGCTCAATGGTCAAAGTTTGAAAAACTGAAATATAGGGACAAATACAAATAGTTTTGAAAAAACGGCTTTTGAGAACTTTCAATTTTAAGAAAGAAAATATGGGTGGAAGTCATGAAAGCTCATTTATATCTTTTTATATCTGGGTTCACCTTCGTAATGTACTATTCACAAAAATGTGATTATTTTCGATGTGAAACTCTTCGTTTCTTCCTTTCAAAGCTGATTACAAAGGTTCCGAGGAATGAAAAGCTGAAACCAAGTATGCTTACAGTTTGAATTCTCTTGAGAACGCCTATAACTTTTATAGAAAACATTTTCTTCAAAAAGGCTATAGGAGAGGAGTGAAATGATCAAATAAGTACCTATGTGCAATTAGGTGTAATACCATAGCTATATTATTTTTATTAAACAAAATTTAGCTGCCTAACATCAACACGACATTCTGTGATAATCGGTCGACAAGGTATCTACTTAGAAGAAAACAAACATGAATTTTTCATATTAATTATTGTGTTCATTATATAACCATAAAAGTATGAGTTGATAGGTAAATAGAAATTTCAAGCCGTAGTTATTATGGAAAGGGGTTTTCCAGTTACTGAAACAAATTTTTCGGACAGTGCGTTTGTTTTTTGTTTTGTTCGTTTGTTTTTCTTTTTTTTTTTTTTTATTACTTAGGTAACGATGAAGTACATACCGGTTTTCTTCACAACTATAGAGAAATGTGTTTTTTCCGAACAATTTCTTCAAGAATTTAAAAATCCAGTTCTTAAAATTTTATTCACTATGTACGGCATCTTAGGAGGATTTTGGTTCGACAATCGTGTTAATTCTGCTTTCCGTAAAGTATGGAAAACTTATATCATTTTTAACTCGTCAATCGTTTTCGGATCGTGTGCATGTTATTTCATGATCATGAAGAAATATGACATAATGACGATTATGCTACCTTTATTTTCAGTGATTGGATCGCTTTTTATGCTGACGTATAATTATTTAATTTACTTAATGCGAGATAGATTTTCTAAATTATTTACATTTTTGAATGAAGAAGCGTGTCAAGTGACCGATGAAAATACAGTGGAAATATGCGATCGAAGGAATCTCATAAGCACAAAAAATACCTTCATTAGAGTGTGCCTAATATTGAACATACTACAAATGGCTGATTTTTTGATTAATGATTTAGAATATATTGTTAAACAATATCCAAAACTTTTAGGGGATGATTTCCATTTCTTTCATTATGCCGTATATTACCCATATGAAAGAAATTCAATACTGACATTCGTTATTCGTACATTCCAAATAATCACATTACTACCCAATTTTGCAATTCCCATAGTACTGCCACTGTTTTTCTATATTTTTACGGCTACAATTTTTAATAAATTTTTAAGCCTAAAAGAAAATCTTGAACGGTTCTCGCAGTCGATAATGTTAGAAATTGATAAAACGTATGAAATGGAATCGACATGGATTGAAAAAAAAACTTTGGTTAAAAAACAATTCGCAAACGTGAAAGCAAAACGAATTAAACTGTCAGAAGAATTCATTTCGTCGCTGAAGTATTGTATAAGGCGATATCAAAAGCTAAATTTGTAAGTAGTAATTTATGTAGGTACACATCAAGACATTAATTATTGTCAGTAAATTTTTTTCTCTGCGAATAATACTGCGTGCGCAAAAAATTACGATACTGTTACAAAAGTTTCATTCTATCTGCAAATCATTAGTATCACTGCATTATATCTAAGTGCATTGGAGGCGAGTCTAAAATAATATTTTTAAAGGGTGTATGATGTTTGCTAAGGAGCTTTCTACTGTTATGTGCAGTTAGTATGCTTATACATTATTGATTCCTCTCTGGCATTCGGACATCAATGATGGAACATTGTCTTCCTCATTATCAGTAACCCTTTTACGAGGGTCTGGGTTGTCATTACAATTTTTGGTTTTTTCAGTAATGATGCTTAATTCTTACCTAAGAGCATATTTTCAGCGCTGGTTCTATATTTCTGATTGCCAAAGAAATTCAAATTCGCTCTGACGAGCTAGCCCGTCTTAATAGGATTACTGTCAGTGAGGAAATATTTTCCTATCAGTGAGGTTCCAAAATGACACGAACTACACATCACTCATGGTAGAAAGTTGTTGGAAGAAACCGTACACGTTGTAGATGCGTTATTTTAGACGTTGCTTCAATAAAACCATAAAACAAACCAATGGCACCAATACTTTGCAGAAAAAACAATGGGCTTTTCAGAATGAACGTCATTTTTAGCGTACGCATTGTTATCCCAAAGAAAATAATTCACTGACAGTAGTACTTGAATGCCTTGTGTATTTTACATATTTATAGAATCACGTTTTTGAAATTAATTATTTTTTTTTTTAATTCTAGGTACATGAAATTATTTATTGACTGTGCTCAATACCTTTTTGCACATCCCTTATTCTCGACATTTTTCTTCGCAATTTGCTGTATATTTGTTTTTCCAAACGTAGAAAAGGTCTGTTTCAGTCACATGTCGATTTTTGTTGACGAGTGAAAGAAGAGACGACATATTATAATTATTATTTATCTTTTCAGGAAGGTTCTCGTGGAAATAATAGTTTCGATATTCTGATTTTCATTCATACGATTATTTTTACAACTCACGTTGTATTTTCATTTTGGCTGCTTTGTTACGTAGGCAGTATGTTCGAAGAAATGGTTAGTAGGTTTAAGCCAATGTTATCGAATGACATAAACTTCATTTCATTTGTTACTCTCTATTATTTTTGTTGACTTTACTGTTACAGAATGAAATGATCGCACAGACAATTTATGCATCGCCATGGTACCATCTGTCGCCAAAAGATCGTAAAATTGTGCTCACATTTTTAACACTGGCTCAACGTCCATCAAAAATTAAAATTTTGAAAGTACAAGGGATAAACCTTTCCTTCTTTCCGGAAACAGTGAATACAATTTATTCGCATCTTAAAATTTTGCAAACACTTCAGAAAAAAGCACATCACAAATATTAATTATGCAGGAATGCTAGAGAAGGAAGGTGAATAGAATGGATGAGTTTTCATAAGAATCATCCAATGTCGATAAGTGACCATGCATTTATTCTTTATTTTCTTGTAAGAAAGCTTACTTAATTTTATTTTTAGAATAGTTACCAATGTACTTACATTCCTATACATACATGTGCATTGTACAACTATGTTTGCAAAGCATCGGTAAGAAGGTCTCATCAATTCACGAAGGCTATGGAGGTCCTGAATTATTTACAAAATCTCTAATTTTTCATCAGCGTATGGACTCGATCACATCAAATAATTCTATACAAAAGATTGCATTTACTGGCAAAAGGTACAATTAATTGAGATGAAGAAAGACCTTCCTAGCTCATGGCGAAGTTTTATGTATATTNAGGAAGGTGAATAGAATGGATAGTTTTCATAAGAATCATCCAATGTCGATAAGTGACCATTGCATTTATTCTTTATTTCTTGTAAGAAACTTACTTAATTTTATTTTAGAATAGTTACCAATGTACTTACATTCCTATACATACATGTGCATTGTACAACTATGTTTGCAAAGCATCGGTAAGAAGGTCTCATCAATTCACGAAGGCTATGGAGGTCCTGAATTATTTACAAAATCTCTAATTTTTCATCAGCGTATGGACTCGATCACATCAAATAATTCTATACAAAAGATTGCATTTACTGGCAAAAGGTACAATTAATTGAGAAAGACCTTCCTAGCTCATGGCGAAGTTTTATGTATATTTATATCTGTATCGCACATCAAAATAATTTTCCGATACACCCTAGTATAAAGAGCAATGTAGGAGATTAATCATAATCGATTCAGGTCTGAGAAACCGAAAGGAAACGACAAATATTCAACTCAGTAGTGAGGAAAACACTAAAGTATATTACGACACTACTCATCGGTAGTATTTTTGAGGAATAGGATGAATATTAGTATATACCGCTCTAATATTTACTGCGTTGGTAATATAGCAGTGTTGTGTTACTATATTATAAGTCAAAAGTATTAATGGTGCAGTAATACACCATTTTAGTAGTATATTTATGCGTTCTTTCTTTTCCCCTTAATCTGAAAAAGGAAAAATTATGAATGTATTGTCCTATCACTACACTGCTCAAAAGTAGTATAATGCCCCTCAACCCTATCATAGTACCAACACAGTAAATAGTGGATCGTATATCCTATTATTTAGCCCATTCGTCGTAAATACTAGTAGTGAGTAGTCTAGTAGTATAGTAGTATTTTTCTGTATTGGAAGTTGATATATGCTTAGGTGTCACACACTGTAGTGCTAAATAGTATCACAAATTCAAAATTATTTCCTAAATTATAATTAGCCCATACCTTATTTGATATCGCACATTATTTCTTATAACACGTATATTATAAGTTTTTCCAGTCAGGGGCATATCGAGGACATTGTTCAGGGGGGGGGGGGGGGGTGAGAAAACCAAAAATTGCCAACTAATACCATGAAATTTTACCAACTGTTGCCTTTTTTTTTTTTTTTGCTCCGCGAAAATAAGATGTTAAATAAGATGTCACAGTCTTCTTGTTAATCTTAAAAAAATGTAAAAATAGCTGTAATAATACTGCACAAGTGGTCAAATTTACCAACTTTACGCTAAAACTCCAAATTTACCAACTTTCCAAAAGCCAAGGGAGAAGCTTCCCCTCCCCCCTTTCGGTACGTCCCTGTTTCCAGTTGAATATAGCACTATCACATTACGCCTATTATCTTAAATATTAAGATTTATACACTGTTAACTAAATAACACTCAACCTTTTTATAGAGAA
The DNA here is from genome assembly GCA_009761765.1 of Phenacoccus solenopsis. Classification (NCBI taxonomy): domain Eukaryota; kingdom Metazoa; phylum Arthropoda; class Insecta; order Hemiptera; family Pseudococcidae; genus Phenacoccus; species Phenacoccus solenopsis. Next base: position 7,637,562 of record CM019752.1, on the reverse strand, counting down.
ATTAAGAATTTTTAAAAGTATATAGAGAATAGATTCATAAACTGAATATGCACTGGGAAAAATATCCTTCAAGAGTTAGTAACATCAGATAATAGAAGGGTAAAACTTACACTAATAAATTGGTTTGCTATATTACACCAGGAATTCTTTGTCGAGTAAAAATCATTCACTGTAATCGTATATATCTTACATAAAGTTTTCTAAAATTCACAAAATGTTGAAAACTTTCCTGATGTGTTAACATCGATTCAAAAAAATAAAATAAATCTTGCACTCTGTTTTTTAAAACTCATCAACTTTACATGTAGGCTGGCATAAGAAAACTTCATAATTGAAATTAAATTATATACACCACTTTTGCAGGGAAATTGATCCTTGAAGGAATAAAAAGAAAACCATTTTTTTGGTTGAAAATAACTTTAAGATGCTTATTTATAGCTATATTATTGAGAAACGAATTTTAGTACAAGTGTTCGAATTATTTGCCGAGTAATTATGAGTCCGGACCAATTAGCATTGAAAAGGGTGTCTCGTGATGTAATTTCTATCGCAGATTTTTTTGAAAGATACTCAAAACGTCGCCCTGAACAAGCTTAGAAAAATCCCCACTCCAGGAATCCGGAGAAATACTTGATGTAACAAAAGTATAGTAAAATGTTTGATTATGTAGTTTGTTTATTGCGCGTATTTTGTAAAACAAATTAATTATGTAATTATTAGCTCAACACCCCATAAATATTTAATAGTTTTCTTAAACTCATTTCATTGAATACTTTGAAATGCTGGTAACGAACCTACTTTATTATATTATAGAGAAATGCCTATCACTCGTATATAGGTAAATTTGGTGCTCGTCATTTTCGTATCAAGTAGTAGGTATGTCCTAAAAGCAAAAAACAATTACGATATTTTACATTACCTATTAAAATATCTTCAAGTAGGTAGTAAGTCATCAAGCAATATACAAACAACTATTTATCCGCCAATAGCTAGTTATTCGAATTTTAATACTAACTGTTCCAACAATTTTCATGGCAATCATAAAAATTTGATGTATAGTTGTCTCATCAAAAACAAAGAAAACATCGTTAACAATATAATACGTATCTACTTTAAAAATATAGTACAAGTGATCGCGATCGTTTCTGTACGCTTAAAGAAGCTGTTGAAAGTACAATTTTGTGTTTGTGAGACGTACGTAAATACCTAAATCGAACTTGTAAGGCAAAATGAAGACTTATCTAGCAAATGTGAACCTTAAAATAATGAAAATAATGTTTTCCGAAAAATTTTTCCATGATTTTAAATCTCCTCTGATGAAATTCTTTTTTTTCGTGTATTGTCTTTCGGGCGGATTTTGTTTTAATGATCGCGTCAATACAACATTCAGAAAATTTTGGCTAGGTTATAATATTTGCAGTTTATTTGTAATATTCGTCTGTTGTGGTTTTTATTTCGCAAACTTGGTCACTTATGATATCAAAAACATGGCAATACCTATTTTTAGTATGTGTGAAATAAGTGGAGTTGAAAGTGGGTACATGATAACATATATAACAAGAGAAGAACTACTCAAGTTTATAACCTTCATAAATCAACAATATTCAACTGAGAAGAAAGCCATAGATGTACAAAATTTGGCCATTGCATTGACAACATCACTATGCATTTTGGTTTTGACCGGCTCCATGTTATTCGATCCTCGAGTTTACATAGCAGAGTACTTGAAGATACCTTACAAAGGATATACCATTTTCTATTATCCAATTTATTTTCCATTTGAGAACACACCAGCGATGGATCCAATCATACATTTGTTTCAATGGTTTACTCTTCTTCCATGTTTTGCGGCGCTGATATCGATGCCAGTTTTTTGTTTTATATGCGTTGCTGAGATGTATAACAATTACTGGCGTTTGAAAGAATTCATGGAGGATTTTTTGCAGTCTGCATTGAGAAGTATCGAAGAAACTTATGATCTAGAATCGTCGAAGAAAGTAACAAAGAACCCATATTATGGAAAAGAAAACAAAGCATTAGAAACTAACCGTAAAAAATTAGTCCAGAAATTCTTATCACATTTGACGATTAGTATAGCGCGTTTTCAGCTTCTTCATCGGTAAGTAATAACTCACATCATTACATAGATAGTGCATTCCGACAAATTCAATGTTTACACAATAAAAACGACCAATTCCCAACACCAATAATTAAGAAAATATCTATATGTGGAAATTTTGGAGTATCTTATTCTCAATGTTGTTTGGAAGCTCAAGAGCACATTTTTTGTGGACAATACTTATCCTCAACACTGGACTCTCGCTCTTTACGTTTTAAGATCTCATGTTGATTGAGAGTTTGTTCAAAGGGCATGATGGGATAAGATAGTCGAAAATGCCCCTGAGAGCTTTTCGAACGGTTTCTAGGGCAAAAGGTGGCCCACATCGAAAAAAAATTTTGACAAAAATTTCAGGCTCCAGTTGCGCTTATTTTCGGAGATATAGGCAAAAACAAGTTTTTCGATTAAAATTTTTTTTCTCGCCATATTATAAAGGTGGAAAGTTGAAATTTCATTTATAGTATCTTGACAATAAAAGGGGTTTTCAGTAATTTTTTCAATTTTTTTCGATCAATTTTAAAAGAGTTATGCAATTTTTAAAATTTCAAACCGCCATTTCTATGGCAAGTTTTCGAGGTGCAATTATGAAAAAAATTCCATAAAATGTATCTTTTACCACCAAACATACCATAAAAATTTCAGAATTTTTGGAGTGGTGCAACATAGTCAAAAAAAATAAAAACTATTGCAGCGCGCTATAAACCAAGCGGTTCGGTACTATGCGCGCTGTAGGCCGAACGAACGTTACACGACGTTGCGTCGCCGCCTTAACAGTGCATAACAGCTTAACTGATCTTCTCGCGCTTAAAACATTACTTAGGCTTATATTTTTTCCTTTTTGGTTTACTTATAAGTGAACTCCTACAACTGATTAAATCAATTAATAGGCCTATTCCGTTTGTTTATTTGAAGAAAAAAATTCTTTCACCATAAAAATAACAAATATTAAAAAATTATAATAAAAATAATTATACTTATTCTTATTAATAGAATATGATTATTTTTATTATAATTTTTTAATAATCGTTAATTTGTATGGTGAAAGAATTAAGATATATCTTAGCTGCTTTGAGAAATGGCTACAGATGCACACGCGACGCGATGCGATGCACTATACCCCTTGACCGCCAAGTACACTTGATTTGTTAGTATTATTATGTTGTTTTCTAATGACTTCGGATTTTTAAGGGTTGGTAATTTTTGTAATTTCGTATTTTTTATAACTTTTTTTTACATTAATTTTTCTTTCTCTTTATTTAACAATTTTATAATAAATTATAATAATTTTAAAATATTTAAATTAAATTTTTTTATATCTTTAAATAATTCTTTAATCTTAATTTCTTCAAGAATAACAAAAACTTTTTAACGATTTTTAAAAATTTGTTTGGCATTACTATGATGTAAAAAAAAAAAAAAAAAAAAACTTGAAACAAAAAATATTAAAAATCCAATTTTATATATTCATTAGATTTTAATTTTTGAAATGTTTGCGATGAAGCAAAACGAAACACTGAATATAAACACTACAAGTGCTTGAGTAACATTTCGAAACTATTTATATCACCATCATTTATTTTTTCCCCTAATATCTTTGAAAACTTATTCGCATCTTTTTCAGAATTGATAGTTTTTTAAATGTCGCTATTTTTTTAAAAACAAATTAGATCTAACACACTTTTCATTATGCGACATTTTCGAAATTAATTATTTGAATTTAGAATTTATCACAATATATAAAAGTCAAAAAATTTTGGTTAGTGTTCTTATAGTGAAGGGGTAACCTAACAATAAATTATAATATTACATGCAAACAGAAACATGATATGTAACGATTGTTTTGCAAACTGAAGTGGTCTTCCTCTTTATTATAATAAGGAGGAGAAAAATATTAATAAGAATATAATTATTTTTATCATAATTTTTTAATATTTGTTATTTTTATGGTGAAAGAATTTTTTTCTTCAAATAAACAAACGGAATAGGCCTATTAATTGATTTAATCAGTTGTAGGAGTTCACTTATAAGTAAACCAAAAAGGAAAAAATATAAGCCTAAGTAATGTTTTAAGCGCGAGAAGATCAGTTAAGCTGTTATGCACTGTTAAGGCGGCGACGCAACGTCGTGTAACGTTCGTTCGGCCTACAGCGCGCATAGTACCGAACCGCTTGGTTTATAGCGCGCTGCAATAGTTTTTATTTTTTTTGACTATGTTGCACCACTCCAAAAATTCTGAAATTTTTATGGTATGTTTGGTGGTAAAAGATACATTTTATGGAATTTTTTTCATAATTGCACCTCGAAAACTTGCCATAGAAATGGCGGTTTGAAATTTTAAAAATTGCATAACTCTTTTAAAATTGATCGAAAAAAATTGAAAAAATTACTGAAAACCCCTTTTATTGTCAAGATACTATAAATGAAATTTCAACTTTCCACCTTTATAATATGGGAGAAAAAAAATTTTAATCGAAAAACTTGTTTTTGCCTATATCTCCGAAAATAGGCGCAACTGGAGCCTGAAATTTTTGTCAAAATTTTTTTTCGATGTGGGCCACCTTTTGCCCTAGAAACCGTTCGAAAAGCTCTCGGGGGCATTTTCGACTATCTTATCCCATCATGCCCTTTCAAAATAAATACCCAACTAATAAAAAAAAAATATATGAAAAGCGGGACTCAAAAATTATAACAGCTTTCTACCAACAAGATCATTAATTACATCATTGCTTTGCGCTTTATCTCGATATATTCCTCATTCCTAATTGAATTAAAACAATTAGTTAGAAGTTGAAAAAACATACTTTATTATTTATTTGAAAAAAATCGTTGAAATTTTTTGAGAAATAAAGTAATGATGCTTCCATTTCTTAATGTTATGAAAACGAATCAAAACAATTAAAACTAGGCATTCGAATTATTTTTTCAACAAATAATTTGGCATTTATTGTCTTAAAATCGCTTTTACACACTATATAAACATACATTTTCTTATGGAAAATACTTACACCCCATTTGCTTTTCTTTTATAGAATAAGAATGAATTGATTACATCTATTACATGATTTTGTTAAAATCTCATGTACAATTTTTATTTCAGCAACACCAAATTATTCGTCGTATTCGCGAAACATTTTTTTTCGGTGATTCTGTCTGTGACGATCATAACTATGGTTCTTATTGGATTTTTTTTGGAAACTGTAAGTAGTTAAAAATACTTGCTAACATACGAGAGTTTGAGACATCTATAGTAGAGTACTTACTTCAGTGACTGCAGAAGCTGTGGTATCGTAGTTGAATTTTATTTCCTCACCCTACCTAAAATCGATCACATTTCAATTCTGTTTCAAATAGTTCTTTCATCCATAACCAGTTAACATAAGCATTAGCAAAATTAGCATGATTTTTAGAAATTTTCGTACTATGTTTCTTAAGGTGTAGGGTGAATGCACCATCTATGGCCACCTTTTAGTGTTGATTAAAAATAGAGGAACGAATTTTAAGCGAACGCTTTTTTTTTGTATGATCAGGTAGGGGTTGACGATGAGAAATATAAGTCATTTATGATTGAAAATAGCATATTTAAATTACTGAATATTATTTTTGTGGAAATATGAAAAACACTCATCTTTGGCCACTTTTTCCATCTATGGCCACTAAATGTTCCATCTTTGGCCACATTGGCTTTTCATTTTAAATGCAGCAAAAAATGAAAAAAAAGAGCTGTAAATTGAAAAACACTTTAATTAAATCACAGTATTACAGTTATAACAAATATAGGTTGTATCAGCACTGGTCAACCCTTCACATTCCCATCATAATTGAAACATCTTCAAATTTGAATTTACAAAACTTTTTACTCTGATGGCGCATTTTGTACCTTTTGTATCAGCTTTAAATCTTGATATTACTAGGGTGGTCCAGAAAGTAATGAGACTTTAGCGCGTAGGGAAATTGAAAAAGCGGAAAGTGGTAACCACGCATATGCATGTGTAGCCTGATGTATTGTCCACCTTCAGTAAGAATTTCACCTCGATTGGAGTTGGTACTGACCGTTTGTGTTCGTAATCGTGAAGGGTGTTCAGTAATCGCCTACCGATGGAGAAAAAACATCGACCAATGAATCTTCCACATGTCCTGAAAAAGTCGATCTCGATAGTTCCAAAATTTTTTATAGCTTTTGTTACAGTCCAGTATATTATTTCTTAAATTTTAGTCAAAATAGATTCAAAATGGCGGGGTACACGATTCAGTTTTTTGTTCACTTAAAAAAATCGCCAAATGAAACGTTAAGTATGCTTCGAGAGGCTTTGAAAGACGACTGCATATCATGTGTTACGTGTTTTCGGTGACATTTGGCATTTTCAAAGGGAATGGAGAGCATAGAAGATGATCTGCGAGAAGAACAATCGAGTACAGCGATCTCCGAGGCAATAATGAACACTGCGAGAGTCATTATTCGGGAAGACCAACAACTGACTCTTAAGACAGTTAGGAGAGATCCTTGGAATAAGTTGATCGAGTGCACAAATAATTCTGAGAGAACACATGCATATGAAAGAAGTAGCGTGTGGATGGGTTCCGCGGCTTCTCATAACCACTGAAAATGGAATACCACGTAACTGTCTGTGAAGAATTATAGGAGTGGTTCAAAGCGGCTGGAAACGATTTTTTTGCCCAATATTATCATGGCTGACGAGTCCTGCATATTTCATTACGATCTGGAAATGAAATTGCGTACCATTGGTGGATGTTTTTCTCCATTGGGAAGCGATTACTGAACACCCTTCACGTTTACGAACACAGACGCTCACTACCAACTCCGATCAAGGTGAAATTCTTACTGAAGATGAACAAGACATCAGGCTACACGTGTATACGCATGGTTACCATTTCCGGTTTTTTAATTTCCCTACGCGCGACAGTCTCATTATTTTCTGGACAACCCTAGTAATACCAAGATTTAAAGCTGATACAAAAGGTAGGGAACTCCACAATGATATTACAAAATGCGCCATCAGAGTAAAACGTTTTCGAAATTCAAATTTGAAGATGTTTCAATTATGATGGGAATGAAAATTAGCAATTTTTTAGACGTATTTTTTGATTGAAAGGAAGCTTTTTGAGAAGTAAAGATCTAGAAAAATGGTAGATAAAATTTGTTTTCCAATCTAAATGTGATCTACCCTATTATACTTTTTTTTTTTACAGAATGATTTAATGTATTATTACGATATCATGTGGAATATCCTCATTCCGGGTATATTTTTTGGGTCAGATCTAATTTTAGCCTGGTTTATAATTTGCTACATTGGAACGTTAATCGAAGAAATGGTTCGTATAAACTAAGATTAATAGTGAACTTTTCGCGTAGACACCTCTCATCCTATATTCACTATTTTTAACTTTTACATCATGTTTTTTTAGAATGGGATGATAGCTGATCAAATTTACGCTTGTCCATGGTATTACTTGCCACCCAAAGATCGGAAAATTGTTCTCACATTTTTAACTATTTCCCAGCCATCCGCTGTGATAAAAGCTTTAGAAGTATACCCAGTAAATTTAAATTTATTACCGATTACATTGAAAACAATTTATTCTCATATACAGATATTTCGTACGGTTCAGAATAAGAATTAACGTTCAGAATTCCTTAACCAAAACAATTTATGAAACAGTACATCTGCAATTTCTTTCATAAACATTACAAAAGCTCTAATGAAAAAATTACGACTCGAGAGGAAGGTAAAAATATTCAACGAATTAAATTCTATTTTGTAATGACACGAAGATATTCATATTTTTTCCAAATAGCTTGAAAGTACTGGCTGTCCCTTTTACTCTAGTTAGACGTGAAATTTGCAGAAAAAGAATAAGTATGCAGTAAACCTTAAGTAGCTTCGATCAAGCCAATACACCCATGATCTATAAATTACATTTATACAATTATTATGAAATTCTCAACAAAAAAAAAAAATTGGACCCACAAATTTAAAAAAAAATTATAAGTAAAAACTTTTCAGGATTTATACCGGAACAAAAATCAAATAGTCCAAAAATTAATATTTTGGCATTCTCAAATTATTTTGGCAGGTGTTCCTATCTTGGACGACTGAAAATTATTTGGCAACTTAGTTTTCTTCGCCTCCTTTACTTTTCAAAAACACTCAAAATTCGGATCACCTTATTAGTATTAAAAATATTTCATAGTTATCATAATTTCTTCATTACATTTAATAAATTTTAAAAGTTTTCATTGTTTCGCTCCACACGAATTAAATCTCTTTAATATAAATTATTATAATATTAAGTAACAAGAGAAGGTCCTCAAGTACCTTTTGGTTCTTGACTCCAAGAAGCCACTAGGAATTTCCCGGTGTTGCATAGCTCAATACGACTCTGATAGTGGCATATATTAGGTATTCTAGTTCGAGATTAGCGGTAAGGAATACATTGTACAATAATAGCCATTGCTTCCTTATCACGAGCCAATTCACCCATTACCTAAATATAGGTGAACTTCTACAATTCTTAGGAGAGGAGTGGAAATCATTCAGGTGTAACTGACGATTATGTGATAAATTGGATGATTATAGGAAGGAGTTCATAACTGATTTAAAATTTAATAGAGCGAATAAATATGTAACAATTAGATATGAGCACGACTAATCCACAATTATATTTTGTAGGCACGATTTAGGTAGGTATATTATTTTATACTTATATTATGTATGTGTAAAGCTACACACAGTTTTAGATTAAGATTTAACAATATATGATAATGACGCACGAGTCAGCACTTTCTTCGGTTTCAACTTGAACAATGATGTATTAAGTTATATTATGTGTATCTTTTACGTAATATTCTCCTAGATATCCACATAATAGGTATTCACATTGTGTATGAGCATATACAATGTATAAGTTTATTAAGGTGTATTGGATTATGATGTCACTTTGCTTTAATAAAATTTTAATACCTACATATCATTTCTTATCTGTAGAAGGTATATTAGATAGGAAAAATCAATAGAATTCTTTGTCCTCTTCCATTTTTTTATCCACCAATAACGTAATATGGCCGCATCGCAGAAGTCCATGTTCTGGAACTATAAACGCGCCTTTTAATTCCGCAACCACCCGTTCCGTTTGTTTGGCAACACATTTCGCCGAGACGGTAAACCGTTAAAAGAGAAGTCCATTAGCAGATCGTTCGATTCGAAGGACACGGCGAGAATTAATTTTTGTGACTAAACTTTAAACGGTATTTGGTTCGCGAATTATTCCAAGTAACGAGACTTAAATGGTGGACGGAAAACGCGCGTAGACGTTTTAATAGGAAAAACTCTACCATTACCAAATAGCCTTCACGGTTCATTACAGTTTGTTAAATATTATGCAACGAATGCTCGAATGAAAATAGCACAGTTTTACCACTCCATAGTGATCCCGGCTGACGAGAAACACTCGGGAATTGTCCGGTTCGTAGTTTGTCAGCGAATAATTCGTTCTGACATAATGGACCGTATATGTATAGCGGTGCGTACTTATTTCATAATTTTTTTCTATGCTACAGAAAGACGGTTAAGTTCTTAGAACTGCTTTTGAACTCGATAGTATGTACGGTTTATTGTATGTATACTATGAGCTATTTAGTATTACGTTCAAGTTGCACGCAGATTGTGGCAGATTCTCTCGCAGAAAACATTCAAACATATAGATACACTACAACGAGAAAACTCAACGAATTCATTCATAAGAACTGATAAATTGAGAGTTCTGTGATGTTTCATCTTCATTTCTGAAGGAAAAAGGAAATATTCTGCACTCGGAAAATGAATTGTATCTCTCGGCAGAAAGTCAAATTGCTCAAAAGCTCTCAATTTATTCTGAAGTCATCATTTAGAAATTTAATAAAAGCAGATAATGCTTAGTTTCGATCTTTAATTACTTTAAGAAATAAACGGAATGGTAATTATGAGTCTAAACTACTACGATTGGGCGCAAGGTAGAAACGAATTTTGGACTCTTGAATGAATTTTGTTGTTTTAGTTCATTATATTTCAGTCAATTCGATTTTCAATGAAAATTGCCGAGATGATATTTTCACATTTTTTAAACTGAGTTTTCATAGCACCGGATGGCAGATATGGATGAAAATCCGTAAAAAATGCATCAAAATTAGATAATGGACTCTAAGTGAAAATAAGAAAAACTGTTTTTTTTTTTTTAGCTGAGTTTTTAACAAAACGATAGCTATTACAGCCTACCTGATTTGGGAAGGAAGGTCGGGGGAGGGTGGGGTCTTCAAATCTTTGCGTTTCAGACCATTTGTAATCATCTGGCAAATGTCCAACTTTTTGGTATATATATATTTTCCCACCACGCGTAGCGCCGGCGAGTATTCATAAAATTCGCTCAAAATTTGGTGAGGAACTCTTCTTGAAAATGCGCAGAAGTATTTTTCTTGTTTTTTCGAAAACTTTCAAAATGGCGGATCACTCAAATTTTGAGGGGGGCTGGAGAAGAGGCAAATAGCTCAAATTTTTCGTTTTTGATCTCATATGAAAGAGTGAGTCACGGACACCAACATATTTAAATTTCAGCTTCCTAAGTGCATTTTGAGGCGAGTTAGCAAAAACCTGTTTTTGAGAAAATTGCGTTTTTTGTGTCACTCACTTGCGCAGGCGGGTGTGGATAAAATTCGCTCAAAATTCGGTGAGGAACTCTTCTTGCAAATACGCAAAAATAGTTTTTTTGTTTTTTCGATAAATTTCAAAATGGCGGATCACTCAAATTTTGAGGGGGCTGGAGAAGGGCAAATAGCTCAAATTTTTCGTTTTTGATTTCATATGAAAGAGTGAGTCACGGATACTAACATATCCAAATTTCAGCTTCTTGAGTGCATATTGAGAGGAGTTAGATCAAAAAACGGCTTTTTGAGGAAGTTTTGAGTCATGAAATTTCTTGAATCTTCCATATCTCCCCACCAAATCAAGTTAAAGAGGTCAAATTTTGTGTGTGAGGTTAGTTGGTGACCACAATATGACCTCTTGAATTTGGATCAAAATGGATTCAAAATGGCGGATTATCAAAATTTTGAGTAGAGCTTGAGGAGCCTCAAGTTGGTAAAAATGTAATTAATATGAATTCATATGGTTATTGGGGATAAGTTGTATACTATATCCCGAATTCACTTCCATACATGATGTTGGAGGGGGAAGGCGGGGTTATCAACCTAAAATAGTGGTGGGGGTACAGGAGGGGTCGAAAATTTTTTATTGCTGTGTCATATGATAAAATGAGCCCAAGTGACAAACGTATTTTGATTTTAGCTTCCTCAGTGATTTTGGAGGGGAGTTAGAGCAAAAAACGGCTTTTGGAGGGGAAATTGCTGCAGGAAATTTCATGAATCTTCCATATCTCATCACCAAATCGGCCTAGAATGGTCAAACTTTGTGTGTAGGATTAGTTTGTGACCAGAATATAACCACTTAAATTTTGAGTCAAAATGGATCCAAAATGGCGGATTATCATGATTTGAAGATGATTTGAGGACCCTCAAATAGTTATAATTTGAGAAATATGTGTTCGCATGATTGTTTCATGGCAAGAAATACTACATTTGTGCCAAATTCAACTTCTTAAGTGTTTTTGGAAAGGATAGGGTAGGGGTTTTCAGACTTGGTATTGGGTGTGGCCTGTAGTCATGAATGGTTAAGCAAGGTTATTAGTAAATCAAAACAAGCTCCAGTTAAAAACTCAGCTCCAGTAATGCGGCATGGCTGCTTACTTTTTTTTTTTTGATTCGCCTCAAAATAGCAGTTTAGCCAAATTTTGAGAGAGAATTTGCAGAGGGTAATACAAAGATCAAACTTTTTTCGTGGCTTTATGCGAAAGAGTAAGTTAAGGAACATCAACCTATTCAGATTTCAACTTTCCAACTAAATTTTGAGGGAAGTAAGAGCAATACAAGCTTTCTTAAGCTCTGTAGGTAATGTTATTTAGAGACTGAAATATGACCCCTTTGAATTTGGATCAAAATTAATTCAAAATGATGGATTATCAATATTTGAGGAGAACTTGAATTGCCTCAAGTAACTAAAATTTGATAAATATGGGCTCGTGTGATTTCTGTGGATAAGAATAAAATTACTTCATATCTTAAATTAACGGAAATAATGTTAAGGTTTTCAAACTCGGTGTAACTAGCGGGCGTAGAGCAATTGACAATATTATCTGCAAATATGAACAAACCTCAATTAAAAACTCAGCTCGAGTAATGCGGCATGGCTGCTTACGTTTTTTTCAATGAAACTTTTTTCGTTTACAAATATATTTTTTTTTTACTTGATTTTTCTCATTTTTGAAGCACAATTTTTGTTTTTAAATGAAAATTTAGGGTTCATTTGAAAAAATCCAAGTCCGAGGCTACAGGTTTCTACATCAGTACGTTATTTTTGATTGAATTGAATTTTAATTACTTCTATTTTTGATATATATTGGCCGGTTTAAATACTTATGTATCTTTAAGAATGACAATATTCTTGAGGTATTGATAAAGAAAAGTATGAAAAGTAGGTAAATTGAAAGAACAGACAGAGTTGCAATGTTACGGTTCGAAGATTCCAGAACAAAGCTAATCGATTCGTTCAAAACATAAAGTGAATCATGATACAACACCATTGCCTGTAATTTGATGATTATGTTACTAATAATACATCTCACACAATCTGAACGACTGCTTATCTAAGTTATACAATTTATTCACGTTGCAACTTCAATATAAGGCATATGCAACCTATTCAACATCCCTGATACAAGGAAATCAAATTGATAAAATGAAGCGATACTGGTAAAATAAATCTAAATGAATTCTTCTGGATAAAGAAAATGCCAGAAGCAAAAATACCCATACTTATGAGATGGAAAACAAAAAAATAAGTTCGTAAAATAAGTACCAATCAAAAATTTTATCTAACATACATAGGGAGCATAATCGTGAATTTTAAATCACAGTAATAAATATTTTTTATATTTTAGAAAAGAGTGTAGAGAAGGATATACGTTTCTTCACCTCCCTCTTCACCTTCGGTAGAACAGTTGGAGAAAGCTTTAAACGCGCATCAACCTCTAATTTTTTCGAAGTGTCTCCATCTAAGAAGATGCACCTCTGCAACAGACTGCGAAGGTAGCATACTCGTAGGAGTGCAATGATGTACGAACGATTTAAGCTTATAAATTAATATAAGATGTAATAATTGAAAGTTTTGTCTTGAAAAATGCTTAAAAATTCCTGCGAATTGATAAGATCTCATTTATATACGGTGGACTTGTCAACAGTTCAATATTTGCCCAGCACTGATCATTTACTGGAAGTAAAATGTTATCATAAGAAATGTGCATGAATAGGTAATTATAAAAAAAAAATATTATGTTCAACAGGTCACCATTGTATACCATTCAGTACAACTGGTAAAATTCTCCAGAATAGAATCGAAGTTCCCTCCAGAGCCCTTTACAAATAATATCCCTGCTTCAGGAGCCAAGAGACTTTCTCCAGACAGCTGTCTGAAGGTAGTTCTAAAAGGTACTTCCAGTTTGGACTTGAAATAAATACCTGAAGGGTAACTCCCATTTCATAGTCTCGTATTATATCATTCCTTTAGCGTAGGAACCACAAGACGACGTAAAACATTAAAACACCAATAATTGTCTGAACGATTACATGCCATGCTTAAATTGAACCGCTCAATAATTTACCTGAAGTACGATATCCATTGAAGTTGTCGGTCAATTATGTTAGATTAACCTTGACGTTAAAGCAGTCTTTTTATCGACTGTGTAAATACACATTTAAATAGAGAACAGTTCTTTCAAAATGAAACTGCATAATAATGGAATTAGTTTCTATTCGATATCCTATGAAAAATAATACAATAAAATTCGAAAGTATTAGCAAAAAAAATCTAATATCGAGATAAATTAGGAAATCAATGTAGTAGCTACTGTAGATAGTACCTACGCTATTTTCATTTGAAATTTCGGATGAGGTTGCTTTTATCATTTTTATTCCGACTATTTACATTCTAAATCTCTACTATTTATGTAGCTGATCATTTTTTTGTCCATAATTTATGTAATCTCTTTGTTGCTCTCGTAGATTTTTGATTTAAAAAAAAATGAAAATAAAGAAGTAACTACGATAAATAAATATTGCCATTTTTGTTCTTTTCGATCATATACTTATTTGGTGATGAAATGAATTGATTAGATTGGTAGGTACTGAGTAGTACGGAGAATATTAATGATGCCTAATCTAATAAATCAAATAATAATATTACCTATTTAATCCTATATTAAAAACCATTACGACATTTTTATTTTTGCGGTAAGAGTTACCTCATCATCTGTAAGACCGGCTTCATTTTTGTTGAAAATCAATAATCGAACGAAAGTACGCCTTTGTAAGTGTTGGTATAGCAACTTAGCATTACCTTTGAATAAATTGTGTTGCCTATATGAATAATTTCAGCGAAGTCTGTAAAACGTGAACAGGGAATAATAAGCTTATGATGAAATTTCATGACGAGTTCATTCGAGCTTCTAAGGAGATAGAAAAAACAAAAACGAGTTTCTTTAGTTTCGTTAATACACAAAAAATCAAAGTTCACGATTAATGTCAACTCCGTTGTTATATAATTAAGAACTTTTGACGACAATCAAAACTATAATATTCATTTTAATTAAAACTGATGTTGCTTGGCTAATTCTTGTTCACGCTATCTACTTGCCAACAATCTCATCAACTAAAATAATTCAAGTTTAACAGAATAACATAAGAAATCTAATTATCACCAACATTTCACTCATATAGGTACCTAACACCGACAATGCACAGCCTGAAGCATCGAGTTCAAATAAAGAAAACAAAAAATGATAAAGTACAAACGTACTGATTCACATTACAACATAGATGGTACCTACATAGAAGTTAAGTGCGTCAAAAATTCGTGGGAATTATTCGGGCGGAATTTACATTATTTGTAAGCGAAAATTTTCAACTCTCTCTATTGTCAAACATCCGGCGAGTTTTAAATTTGAAAATTGCACATGAAAATTTGCATATTCATCCCCACGTTTTCACTTTTTTTCCTTGTTAGAAGTTTTCTTCGAGCATTCGAGAACAGTATCTAATTACTTGGGTTTGATTTATTTCCGCTAAACATGTTTTATTTTCCTCAAATAATTACCTATCTAGTACTAGGTTAATTACTCGCGCTTGGAACAATAACATGAAACATTTGCATCTTCGAATCGTCTCTGAATGTGAATTGATCGAACCTAGGAACTAAACTATCTTACGGTTTCTCTTTTTATTAATAGCAATGAGTTAATTTTTGCAAGTAAGTATGACGGTTCATGTTGCGTTTTGATATGTTCATTAGTTCATTAGAAGTTGTAACTTCTTTTACGATTGTGATGTTTTAATTTTTATTCGTTACTAGAGAAATTTTATAGATTACCGCGGTTGTAATTGTGGGTAGATGTGGATAAAGATTTATGATCGAACAGCGAATTCTTATAGCCATATTATCGTCAGGTTTTTTTCTCATTTTTTTTTGTCGTAAAACTTGCAGTTTTAATTGCGTACAATACTTATGTCCCAGCATGTCTACCTAATGAGAACCTCTTTGACTGCGTGAGTTTGTCCTCCTTGGAATTAAGTATATAAACTACAATTTCCTACCTGGCTGGAGGTTAAATGATTCTGAAAGTTGAAATTTGAAAATAGAAAATTACTTATATTATAATAAAAGTGCATCTCGCGAAAAATATGTTTTTTTTTGAGAAAAATGAATTTGAAAACCATTGACCTCGCTCTAAGTCTGTTTCACGAATCAAGTTGGAAATACCTGAAATTCTGTTGATCACCACTCCAAATATTTAGAAGCCACTTACACCTAAAACGATTTTGAAATGGTGATAGCCCATTGTTGCGCAATACCGAACTAATTTTTTTGAAACAAGATAGACGGTTTTATTTTAAAGCAACCGAAACAGAAATGACTTTGAATAATAGGCACTTCTACAAAGACCGAAATTGCTATCATTGATATTTAGTATAATCAGGTGTATCCAAATTGCAACTAAAAACAGCATGAAAAACTTTGGTAGTTGAGAATTGGAAAACTTTTTTTTCCTTTTGTACATTTACTAAAGCCCTATAACCAGTACGAGTGGTGACATACGTCATTTTCTATCCAGTCTATTTTGTATGCAAAGCAATGCAAACCTCATGCAAAATAGTTGAAGATGTAAAATCCAAGAATTGCACCAACTATATGATAATTTTTGAATTTTTCAGAGGAAAATAACATGAGAACAATTTAAAAAAAGTTTAAAAATTGAAATGTATCAAGTTAATCGAGTTATAAAGTTGCATACAACTCCATTTACTCCAATGTTTACATTTTTGGAGAGGATAGAAAATGGCGTATGTCACCACTTGTCTTATTATAGGGCTCTACATTTACAACATTCATTTTTTTCAATCAATTTATAGTTCATTATGTTAAAGAGGTAGGCACTTCACAATAGAATAAAACCCCATGATGATGATGATGATTATTTATATATGTTTTATATTTTATCCATTTTATGTTTATCCTCATCAGTTCTGCAGTCAGAGGGGGACTAAGTAGGCTGAGCACTCTGAAAAAATATCAGTCCAACAAGTAAAATTTCCTGCCAGCAAAAAAAAGTCACAGCCCACTCTAGGATTTGGTTAGCCCCACCTAAAGTGATTAGCTACATATTAGTCTGATCATGATTCTCTTGCAGTACTTCGAAAATTCATTTATTATGACCCTTAAGTCCTAACATAGTGAATCATGCTCTCATTACAGAATGGGTAAAAAGTTTTTTCATTTCTCTATAGATTCATGAATCTGTTACGAATTTGAATGGTCGAATCCTAAGAAGTCACCACCAGCCATTGACTACACCAATGTTATTTTCCAGGAATCCACTCTTCAATGATACAGATTCACGAATCCTTGGCGAAACCAACAAACCTACAGAATGATACTTTTTGAATCGTGGAAGTATTTTCAAACTTAATACAGCTTAAACTTTGAAAGTTAAAACTTAAAGCTATCAATGGGGGCATCTCGACTGCATGTATAGAAGTAAAACTAAATAAATAAATAATCAAGGTTCTATTTCACATACAATGTTCTTATGAATTGAAAAATTGGAAGTTTTTTACTTCTTACAAAATACCTCCAAAAAAAATTTCTTTTCAGTTATAGCCCGTAGGTAATTAGGTATGGACGTATGGTAGAAAGGAGGGATAGAAGCTAGGTATAGCGTACACTTGGTTCAATAACGCCACATCTCAAAAAAAGCATGTAAAAATTCAACGACAAGATACCCTTTTCCTATAATTTTTTGGAATAAAATAAGCTAATTTAGTGTATCTATCACAGTTTTACCGATTTACATTAATTTTACCCAAAAATGTATGTAAAAAGAAGTACTTTTTTGAGATGTGACGTTATTGAATCAAGTGTGCGATAGGTAGAAGGAAAGAAAAACATGAGGAGTAGATAGAAATAACATTTTATGTAGTAACAGTGGCAACACTGTTAAAAGTATGATGACTGGTCTATGTTCTAATTGGTCATACGTCACGCCTGTAACAACCAATCAGCAAGTTGGAATGTGGTAAATTTACCTCGACCAACTCGTAAAATAAAAACACAAATCAGCTGATGATTCAAATCACAAACGAATTTCAGTCGTTCACTGAAAACTGAACGATATTATTTAGGAAGGTAGAAATAAAACTACCTACATTTTATCACAATCTAGCATTATGATTGGTCATTACGCGCGTGACATATGACCAATTAGAACATAGACCAGTCATTATAAATACTCCATGACGATCTGATAACGAATTGACGATCCATGACGATTGACGATCAAACAAAAAACATGACTCACGGTCACACAACTGGACTGCATTACGCAACAATGTTCTAAGTGAAATGAGGGCCATAAACTTTAACTACATAAAGTTTCTGATGTAATGTAAATTATAATAAAGCCAGTCAATCAAACTGAACAAATTTCGCTTGTTTGTCTTTGAAATTAATTAAATAACATGAATGATTTCATTCATTACCAGTTTTTCTCATTAAAAACAAAAATAAGATCGATCAACAAGTCTATGGCGCCTCATTTCACTTAGAACATTGTTGCGTAATGCAGTCCAACTCAAACTCACCAATCATTCGCGATATCACGAATCAATTCGTCCATTAGTTCGTTCACCCCTTTACTCTTCATCTATTTACAAATAATTTTTGATTTTCCGTTTTCATCATTATTTTTAGTAAAATAGTATAATAAGATTATGCTTGCGAATGTTACCGATTTTTCATTTTTGCTTCGTAAATTGTATCCCAGTTATACTTTCATTTTTGAATAATGTGTTTTGAAATTACAACCAATAACTGTGGTGAACAACTGTGGTGAAAATTTTGATTACAATGTTGAGTGTTCGATATGAAACATAAATTTTCATTCCCTCTGAACTCCGATTGAAATGTGAATGCGAATTCATTAAATTATTTAAAGGCTTGTTTTATTTATATTAATAATATATTAAAAGTAATCATACTCATTTGATTCTTATCGCGTATTTGTATTTATTTTTAGCATAATTTAGTGGTAAACGTGATGTGTAAGTTCAGTGCGGTGACTTACGAGTGTTGTTCTTCCAAGTGATAAACACATAGTAGCTGCTTGGGGTAACGTATTACTCAGATATGATATTTTCATTTACCACAAATGTAGATATTATTATGGAGATCAAAAATGAGAGTGAAATCAACCAATAATGATTCTCTTGCATTGATAACTCCCAGTAGGTGAAGATCATTTTAGTTGAGCAACAGTGGAACAGTTGCACGAACAAAATAGTATTAATCACCACAATTGACATTTCCCTCTAAATGAACATTTTCAACAGATATTCAAAATACCATCTCAAATCGAAATCGATAAAAAATCGCACATTATTAAGCACGTTATTTACGCAGTTAATAGATCGCATAATAGTATGAGCAAATAGTATCTACACAAAACACAAAGCCACAACTAGCGGTGCGTGATTGTATGCTTTTCATACATCACCGCCTAAATTCATAACAACCATTACACCGTGCTGCTCCAAGTACCCAGAAACATGTTGACATCCGTATTAAATTAAATAATCATTTTCGCTGATTCTCCCACGTGGTTTTATTGTTGAACAGTTCGCTGTGAATGGAGTGATGAATATTGAATATCATTAGCGTTCAAGAAGCTCCATTTTCAATGTAATAAGCTAATCTTTGGAATGTCATTAGTGTATAGTCACTGTAAATATAGTAAAGCGTGTCTTTCCAATTTATATCATAATCAGAAACAGATGTATGTATCAGATTATTAACCTCGACTTTCATCACCCTAGAAATAATAATTTCAGTGCGTGAAATGTAAGGGTTTTTCACCTTCAATGCGGTGTTATCACCACAGTGCTGTGATCGAGGGTGGACCAAGTTAGCTCACAACCCAACTAATTTTTTTTCTGGTCCACAAGATAGCTAATTTATTCATTCAAATTTAGAAGGTCTTTTAAGGAATAGAAAATGATTATTGTTTATTGAGAAAAATGTGACAAAATTTCTTGATTCAAATGTTATTATAGAGGGATTTCCTTCATACATAAATCTAATACAAAAATCGTAGATATAGCTGATTAATGTTGGGTAAGTGGGTAAGTTACGTTTTATTTATTCAATTTTATTCTTCAAGCATTTAACAGAAAGAAATTGAAGTTACTGATTTTAAACATTAAAGTTCATGTTAGGTATTCATTTTTTAAGAGATTATAATGGCGCCTTCTCCTCAGGAAAACTTGAGTATTCTGAGTTACCGATAACTTCACAAAAAAAATTATAATTACGCTGTTATACATATCTTAGGTATGAATACATGAAAACGATGAACATTAGAGAGTACTAACTTAGCTAAAAATTCATGTATATGGTATTAATTACATAGTGCTGGTGATCTTCGTGATTTTACTATAAATGATCAACATTCCATTATTTTATTTTTCTGGTTTGAAGAAATATGTCCTCATTGTTCAAGGTAGGTGAGTTGATAAAATTATAATTTTCTTCGCTTTTTTAGGAGTACTATAATATATATTGTTACGAAGATGGCAAACATAAATAAAGTATTGAGAATATTTGCCGCAAATCGATGGCAATAAAAAATCTAAACTTGTTGTCTACTTCCCTCCTCCTATATAATGAAAAATGAGAAACCCAAAACACAGACGACATTTCCTCTATTTGGAAAACTAGAGCAACGAAAATGAATCCAGACATTTGCATACAATGGTTCTGGAACGCGCCACCGGAAAATTAGTGAAACGTCTAAACCGTTTATAAAGTAATTAAAAAGCAATGTAAAATAATATCGATGCGATGTCGCCATTGCGTATTACTCGTGCGTTAATGAATTGAAAACTTTGTGGTTTAAATGCTCACCATCGGCGTGTTTTATCGTCTATTCCTTCCCCGATTTAAACAATCCGGTTCGATGCTACTTCACACCACGCACGCTTCACGACGCTCTCGTATTTCGTTTGCTACTCTTTCCAGCAGATGTTGACTATTACTGGAAAAAAGTGAATGTTATCATTTTCCTTTCAGCGTTCTCAGATAAAATTTGTGGTTTTGTGAAGTTTTTACGAAAACGGTTGATTTTTGATATCACATTTCTAAGCTGTGTTTTCGACGTAATTTTCATCAAGTGCCAAAGTCAATCTTTGTTGTGATTTTTTTCACAAGTGATAAATTAGTTTATACGTGATTTCATCGGTGTATTGTCGAAGATGCTGGTTTGTTCAAATCATCCGACTAATTACACGGAAATGGCAAGAAAGTTTGATTCCCTTTAACAACTTCACCATGAGCTGCCCAAATTTATCGAGAAAAACGACGATGAAAATGTGGAACTTTGAAATTTGGGATATCCATCCCACACTGGCATCACGTAAGTAACTCGTAAATTTTGATAGCAGTTCGTACTTTATCGTTAAAATTTGTAATTTTTTCCCACCTTCATGTTTATACGTTCATTACTTTTCGCATGACACGTGCTCTTAAAAAAATTAGGTATACTATCAGTGTGACATGATGAAGATACATATAATTATACTGTGCTTATTCGTGCAGGCATATAATTACCTAATTGAGGTGTATGTAACGGAAACTCGTAACTGTCATGTGGACAAATGTGTGATTAAGTGTACGATATGTTTCTGAATACTAAAACGTGATTTATCAGTTTGAAAATTAATTTATGAAACTGGTTTCAAACGTAACTTATAGAATGCTTTATGCGAGTGAAATGAAAATGATAATGATATTAAACATTCAACATGGTACATTGTATGACAAAATAATTGTATGTATTTAGTATTAAATTTTTGCGTATTCATTGTCATTTTTCTTTAAATAGGCTGTTTTTTGTTTCTGTATTATCTGGAACTCGAACCAGTTTATCAGTGATTGATTTTAAATGTAAAAATGCTTTAAAATTTTTGCGTAGCTTCCTGGAAAGATTTTCTGTTTTCAACTTCGCTCAAAATTTGTCATTTCATAAGCATTAATTTGTTTTCAGTATTAAGGAAGGGGTATAAGTTGAAAGAAATTTGAATTCTACAAGAATAATATTTTTAGTTTTTCTTTTGAAACATAGATGATAAAAACCTAAAACTTAGTACATACCTATTTGGAATATGATGTATAATCATTCAAAATTTCTTCCGTTCCAAATGACAAAGGTTTCCTTTATTTGCTCCCACTCTTCCCTGACCATTGCAACTTTTGGAAAATTCAAATCTGTGTAACGGATTTGCATCCTTTCTTTCTCTTATGGTCAGAATGAAACCAGACGGTAGGTTTATTTGGTCATCTATTACCTCTTCACATGATACTCATTTCATCTTATCTTTCGTTCTCTCAAATTTAACTAACCTAGTATATACCAACCTCTATAAATTATTTTCGGAAATTTTTTAATTTTATTTTCATCTACTTTTTTTGTTTTTTGTCGCTAAGAATGAATCGTTTGATTGGATTTTAAATGATTTGATTGATTTTGCTTAGAATTTTAAGCAAGATTTTTTTGTTTCATAAATCTTCAGTATTTATTTTTGGATATTCATTTCAGAAATTGACTAAAAATCTAAAAACAGGGATAAAGAAATCAATACCATTAATTGGTGATATTTATTCGAGGCATGTAAAGATGAAATCTTAAAAAGAAGCCTCGAAATAAGTATATCGCATGGATATTAGAAGGTACGAGAGTGCAGCAATGAGTGAAACGGCGTTACACATCTTATGCTTGCGAATTGAACTGTTCGTTCAAATTGTCATTGTGGCTCTGCGCACTTAATTGGCACGTGTGGACTTATAATGCTTATGTTGTCTCACACTCTTGTTCTGATCTTGTTCTCAACATTTTTTTTTCCAACGAACTGATTTTCATGGGTTTATAAATATTGAAAATTTGGAGAGATGTAGTTAATAATTATAAATTTTATTTTTACCAAACTATTCGTTTGGATGAATAATTAAATGTTGAGCCTTGGTTTAAGCGTAAGCAACTGATGGAAAAGTTTTGATGTTTTTCTTTCAATTTCCGAAGCGATATATTTTCATAAATTATGACTACTATTTCATTTTTCAACTTCCAACAAACGGAAAATTGAATAAATAGTTTTACATGGTAAGTTCACAGTGGACGTTTATTCGTGTCTTTTTCACTAACAGAAATGTTAAGAATAAATATCGCTAAGACAGATAATTTTGTAATTTTATAAAACACACTAGGCTGCGGTGAAAGGGTATACACTATACAGTGTATGTACCAAGCCTCTCGTGGCTGCTCGTCATTTTAAAAACATTTGTTTTGTTTTCAAAAGTCGGGTATTCAAATGAAAAAAACAGGCCCGCAGCCAGAGCGAGCCTAATGGGTCAAACCCCCTCATGAAAATTTTAAGCCTTCCTATAAAATTTTGTATTCAGTACAGAAGTGCTAACAAAAAATAAATAAGTCAAAACTGTCTCTAAAATTTGTTTCGCCTCCCTGAAATAACAGGCTGACTACGGGCTTGTCCCATCGTTTGAAAAATAATCCATATCTAACCAAACACTGAAGAATCTGTTACATCATGTTGGATCCCTTTACACTAAAATATCATTCAAAACGAAAAAGCAGACTCATCTGCCGAAAATGCACTAAGCATTTTTTCAGCACTCAAATTCCACTTAGGGACGTAAAAATCCAGCTTAAAAAACTTTCTGATATCGTATTCCAAGAATATTGGAATGTAGTGTCAAATTCAAATAAACTCAGTTTCCCAGCCCACTATTAAACGCTGGATATATCCAGGCAATGTCTCTTGTAGGGACAAGAGTGTTTATGCAGATTCATACTGGGCATTTCCTTCATGACCCTTAGTCACTATGCTAAATAAACTACCAAGCCTCGTATGTAATGTCTGCAATGTACCAATATCTGTTTTGCATATTTTGACTAAATTCTTCTAATATTCAACCCATAAACATACCTTCTTTTTGAAAATCCAATTAGAACACAACTTGGAAAATAATTTCAAACGGATAAAAATCTCCTAAGCTTCCTACACTTCAGTTCCTTGTATTCTCTAGTGTAAGAAAATATTCCTATTACTCTAATCTGCAGCTGAATACGACTTGAAAAATGAATAATTATAAAAAATAAAACATAAATAAACGAAATTTTCTTTTTGGTATGCGTTGCAAATTATCAAAAACAGTGGGAATTTTTTGAAGATTATCAGCCCAAAAATCTCAGGATTTAAAAGTGATACAGTATTAATTTTTACACGAGATGATAGATTATCTTAATCTAGTAAAAATGACACCAACATATTTTCTAGAGGTATCTTGTGAAATGAGGAAAATGTGAAAATTGACGACCAGAAAAAGAAAAAGGAGATGAAGTTTTACAGGGAGCTAATACATATTTATGCGTACGATAGAATTTAGATCCTATACAGCACATGTAAAAATACGTATTAAATGAAGATTTTATGACCTACTGTGAGTAAATCCTTTGAATAGAAGTTATATAACCCTCAAGCCTATAGTGCAGGTATACAAATTTTTGGAAACGATTTAATATGGTTTAAAATTCCTAATTCTATACGCCAAATTTTTTTCTTTTTCATCAAAATGGTAGTTATTAATAAAATTTCGAGTAAAAACTAATTTTTTAGACACATTTAGCCTTTTTCAGAGGGTTGTCAAATGAAAAAGTACGAAATAATTAGTATTAGCATAGATTAACCATACATAGATAGCCCACCGGTATATCGAATTTATCACTCATAAATGTTGAAAAAGGAGCCTGAAAGTTTTTTATTAATACTTAGGCAAAAAATTGAGTTAGAGTGTTTGGAAATGGCTTATTCGAAAGAGCTTAACATTTTATACATGATTCAATACTAAAATATTATTGCCATCGATGTGAGTCTCGAGTTATTTTAATAAAACTAATTTATTTTTTAGAGCGCTCTCTGTGAATGAGCTCCAGTACTAAGAATAAATTAGACTTATTGCTCGGTTTTTTGCAAATATCTCAAGAAAGAATATAGATAGAAATTTTACAAGTAGCTCATTCGAAAGAGCATAAAATTCTGAATGTGTTTCACTATTAAAAAACAATCTTTATTGATTTACTTTTTGAGATAATTCATAGTAAAGTAAAAAAATCGTTTTTCGAAATTAATTGCAGAAGTAAACGGACAGGAGTAACTTTAGAAAAATTAAATGATTTTCTATTCCAATCTCTTTAAAATGAGTCATTTGCAAGCCCTATATCTTGAATTGTTTCCAAGATATTAGCAAAAAACGATTCCAGCTCAGTTTTTGAGTGATAAAAATTTAACGTACGGTGGGCTATCTATGTATGTTTCATCTATGGTATTAGTAATTTTGAATTAATTTATTCAAAATTGCTAATATTAATAATTTTGTGATTAATGTTAACAAAAAAATTAAAAAATTTGAAGAGAAAATTTGTAAATATAGAAGATTATTCGTGAACGTAAACCACTTTTATAATAGTAAAGAACCAGTCCACTAACTTACATGAGCATATCTAGAAGTATAGTGATGAGATTTCCAGATATTTGTATCCAATTAAGCAACTTAGAGGGAGTTACCAACTCTAGCAAATGTTAGTTCACGATCCCTAAATGAGCTATGTTTTATCGCTTTAAAGCTCTATACAAAATTTTACCTGCTATTGTATGGAACAAAATTGAATGGTTTCATTTTTCAAAACATTACTAAGAGTATTGTTCCAGTTCTCTCCAACTACAAAGTTTAATTGTAGTTTTCCGTCTAAACTCGAATAATAAAATTTTTTCTTGTTATTATAAATCATTTGTGGTTAGACTTTTGATTTATTTCATTAAACTAACTTGGTCATTTTACGTTTAAGTAACTTTAGAATTGTAATATTCATGTAAAATTTTTAAATGTGGTGAAGTAAAGGTGTTTTTTTTTCTGACAATTTATACATTCCTAACTGATTCTTTCACTCATTTATAATATCTCCCACCTCCTTGAAAATAAGACCCTTCCATTATAATTTATTTCCCTCGTGTTCTTAGCGATTGCTATTGTCATTGAATAGCTACTGAACAACAAAGGAACATTTTAATTGAGTACTTTTGCTATCTCATAATATTTTTTTATGCTTCGTGTCACGTGAGCGTCTTACCATCAGCCTTCTTATTTTTATTTTAATGTTGTAGAGAGATACTGTATGGTATAAATTTTGAAAAATTTATTTGTGTTGGAATCATACATGTTTTACATTTCTTCTAGCATCGTCATCTTCGAATAAAATATAGTTTCTTTTTTCATTCCACGTTGATGAGTTGTTTTCTTTATTAATTTAATCAAACTAAACAGATTTTTATGCAATTATTCCATTAATAAAACAAATCATATCAATTTTATTTCTCTATGGTGCCTCTCTCAGAATATTCATCTATAGGTAAAAGAAAAAGAACCAAGGAAATTCCACATTAATAAATAATATCGTCATCAATACCGAATCATAAAAAATCTCTTTCTAGTTACTTTATCACTTTCATTACCATTGTATGGGCAATTGTACATCTTCTGCTAAAGAGAGGGTTTGTTAAAAACTCACGCTCTGAGGAAAGTATAACAACGATCTCCTACTGATTACTCGTTGTCTCGCCCATCGACCTAATTGCCTGACGAGTCTAGAGAACTAGACGAGCTACAAAATAGATCCATTCGGTAATTAAGGAAATATCACAAAGTGCGAAAATTATTCTAAATCCGGTGCAATTCGCGAATGTAATTTAAATACAATACGACGTGTTAGATGTATATTTGCGTTTGTTTTTTATCACGACTGCTGGCTCGTTGCGCCGGTCAAGTTCACTAGCGTGGGAATCCATTCGCGTTAATTTTTCGCGGCCATAAAATACACGCTAGAGTAGCTAATTCGCTTTTGGACGAGACGATTTTGATTGCAAAAGTATAAACGGTTTCGTTCTATTTGTTATCGGATATATTTACACGATTGGTTACACTTTCTTGTAAAAAAGCGATCTGTTTAATGCGATTTTAAAGTTTAATTAGTGGAATATATGCAACGAGGATATGTTGCTGGTTGCTAGGTATTCGCTACAGTCGGCCAGACGGCGTGTTGGTTTAATGTATTTTAAATGTTTTCGATGGCGAGCACTGTACAGTTGATTGGGCATTGGGAATGGTTAGCCGACGATTTGCATTTGAAACCGATACGACGAGGTCAATGATGTGCGGATTTTAAAAAATTTCGTGTACTCGCTAATAGACGAGTGGAAAAGTGAAACGTTATCATTTTCTCGGGAGCTTTGACGAAAGCGAAATTAGCGCGAATAATAGACGAAGAAATAGAATGTGCGAAAGTGTAAATATAGGTGACTTCCTCGACCGTACGTGTGGTCGTATAGGCGATACCAAAGCCCATCATTTAGCCGGTCAAATGGCGCGTTTAAATTGCGGTCGTTTTTGGAAAAAAAAATCGAACGGAATTCGATACTACGGGAAAACGTGACAACCGAAAGATGAGGCGTTGCGGTCTCTCGGTACGAGTGTACTTTCGCGTACATCGCGTGGGACGGTTTAATACGAATGTGTGTGATAATTGCGGATATCTAGCGTTTACCTGTATGGCCGAATCGTTCATTTGGGTGGATTTATAAGCGGCACCTAGAGCGCGATTTGTTGGAAATTACAATCGATCGATGACTGGTGTAAATTCACGCATCGCTCGGTCACGCTAACCTCGAAATGACGTCACAAAAAAGGCCCTAGAACGTATTTCGAATTGAATAACAATTATAGGACGGCTCGTTCGACGATAATTAATTCGACTGGTTGCTGGTTTCCATTTCACCTAATCAAATAAAACCAATAAAGCAAAACGAAGCCGGAGGTTGGAACGGGCGTACGAGAGGAGCAAAAAATCGGCGAAATTACTTCGCGCCTTTCACGGCTGAACGAGACGAATTTTAAAAACGACCAAGTTTCGTTTTGTTTACAGGTTTTTTTTTCCTGTCGTAAGCACGAGCGCCAATTAAATAGTTTTTTCCATTTAGGTTAATTGCGACATCGCGTCGTGGACGCGTTATCGCCGATTTAACCTTTGAGGTTCAAGTTCGATGTTCGACGGAGTAGATGGTGGGTGAGCTCATTGTCTCATGTTGGACGTCGCGCTTGGCTAAGTATCGGTATACGCTTCGAATCCAGAGTATCGAAGAGCCTTTGGTATCGGTAATTTTAGACCAGTGGACGCGAGTTCCTTTCGAAAGCAATGTATCTCGGGTCGTGACATGATTAATGGTACCGAAACGTACGTCCTAGCCATAATTATCGTTTAATGGGATGAGATGTTTGCTTCGACGAGATGGTTCTCTTAGACTGAAATGATTAATTCATCGTAAGTATAGACAGAAGTATGAAAAAGCCTCTCATTTAAAGAGAAGCGGTACATATCTTCAAAACTAAAGAAGTAGATTGCAAAAACCACGTTGATATTGGGGAGTTTCTCACTTTAAATAATATAGAAAAGAATTTCTCAAATACCACCATGCTGTACCTATGGTATAGACATTTTTATACATAACTATGCTTTTCTTTAAAAACCACGTAAGTCCAAATATATAAATTTTTCAGGAACGAGTATTTTATTTTGGGTGACAGACTTACGAGGTTTCTTTTTTTACGGATAGAAGCGCTAGTTGATGATTTGGACTTACGAGGTTTTCAAAATCGAATTCCTCGATTTTTTTTACATAAGAAACCACTTAAAAGTGAATTTTGCCTAAGTCGGACTTACGTGGTTTTTGAAGAAAAGCATCGATAAGTAGATTACTCAAAATGTTTCCATTATCTGAAGCATTTCCCAAATCCAATGGGACCATAGAACATTGTTGTCAACATGTTGACAACAAATGTTCCGCAACTTCAGTTTAAACAAAATGTAAACTTTGTTGCGGAACAATTGTTGCCAACACAAATATTTCGCGGTGTTTATACTTTTATCTAAATTAATTAGATCGAATTAATTCATCCAAATTTATTACAAGTTATTTTCAAAATTTTACTTAGTTTCTGTGCCAGCACTAACGCTGAACACCCAGTGGACATGTGTAATTTAGATTATGGACGACCAGTCGATAACTACCCAAAGTTCCAAATGTACGAACATTCTGAAATAAGACTATGGATCACCTTTCCTCAGGGACGTAGCGAAAGGGAGGAGGGGGGAGCTTCCCCCCTTGGCTTTTGGAAAGTTGGTAAATTTGGAGTTTTAGCGTAAAGTTGGTAAACTTGACCACTTGCGCAGTATTATTACAGCCATTTTTAAATTTTTTGAAGACTAACAAGACTGTGACATCGTAGTTATTTAACATCTTATTTTCGTGAAGCCAAAAAAAAAAAAAAACGTAAGCAGCCATGCCGCATTACTGGAGCTGAGTTTTTAACTGGGGCTTGTTTTGATTTAGTAATAACCATGCTCAACCGTTCATCACTACAGGCCACACCCAATACCAAGTCTGAAAACCCCTACCCTATCCTTTCCAAAAACACTTAAGAAGTTCAATTTGGCACAAATGTAGTATTTCTTGCCATGAAATAATCATGCGAACACATATTTCTCAAATTATAACTATTTGAGGGTCCTCAAATTATCTTCAAATTTTGTAATCCGCCATTTTGGATCCATTTTGACTCAAATTTAAGTGGTTATATTCTGGTCACAAACTAATCCTACACACAAAGTTTGACCATTCTAGGCCGATTTGGTGATGAGATATGGAAGATTCATGAAATTTCCTGCAGCAATTTCCCCTCCAAAAGCCGTTTTTTGCTCTAACTCCCCTCCAAAATCACTGAGGAAGCTAAAATCAAAATACGTTTGTCACTTGGGCTCATTTTATCATATGACACAGCAATAAAAAATTTTCGACCCCTCCTGTACCCCCACCACTATTTTAGGTTGGTAACCCCGCCTTCCCCCTCCAACATCATGTATGGAAGTGAATTCGGGATATAGTATACAACTTATCCCCAATAACCATATGAATTCATATTAATTACATTTTTACCAACTTGAGGCTCCTCAAGCTCTACTCAAAATTTTGATAATCCGCCATTTTGAATCCATTTTGATCCAAATTCAAGAGGTCATATTGTGGTCACCAACTAACCTCACACACAAAATTTGACCTCTTTAACTTGATTTGGTGGGGAGATATGGAAGATTCAAGAAATTTCATGACTCAAAACTTCCTCAAAAAGCCGTTTTTTGATCTAACTCCTCTCAATATGCACTTAAGAAGCTGAAATTTGGATATGTTAGTATCCGTGACTCACTCTTTCATATGAAATCAAAAACGAAAAATTTGAGCTATTTGCCTTCTCCAGCCCCCTCAAAATTTGAGTGATCCGCCATTTTGAAATTTATCGAAAAAACAAAAAAACTATTTTTGCGTATTTGCAAGAAGAGTTCCTCACCGAATTTTGAGCGAATTTTATCCACACCCGCCTGCGCAAAGTGAGTGACACAAAAAACGCAATTTTCTCAAAAACAGGTTTTTGCTAACTCGCCTCAAAATGCACTTAGGAAGCTGAAATTTAAATATGTTGGTGTCCGTGACTCACTCTTTCATATGAGATCAAAAACGAAAAATTTGAGCTATTTGCCTCTTCTCCAGCCCCCTCAAAATTTGAGTGATCCGCCATTTTGAAAGTTTTCGAAAAAACAAAAAAAAATACTTCTGCGCATTTTCAAGAAGAGTTCCTCACCAAATTTTGAGCGAATTTTATGAATACTCGCCGGCGCTACGCGTGGGGGAAAAAAAATATATACCAAAAAGTTGGACATTTGCCAGATGATTAGAAATGGTCTGAAACGCAAAGATTTGAAGACCCTACCCTCCCCCGACCTTCCCTTCCCAAATCAGGTAGGCTGTAATAGCTATCGTTTTGTTAAAAACTCAGCTAAAAAAAAAGGTCAACAGTTGGTAAAATTTTATGGTATTAGTTGGCAATTTTTGGTTTTCTCTCCCCCCCCCCCGAAGAAGGTCCTCGGGGTACGCCCCTGCCTTTCCTTGGGCTCTCGGAGTTAGTATGTACATTGTTTCAAATACACAACCTATATTCTCCGTTATTTTCTCGTTTAATCGTGATTGTTTTTATAAATTTTTGTTTTACAATTATAATTTTTGGGTTATGACACTCAACTATTTTATAAGAAGAGCATTTTTCTCCCATTTACGCATTCAATGCACGTTACCGCTAAAGTAAAATTCGTGTTAATCGCTCGTCAATTGCACATGTGTAGCGTGAAATGATTAACTTATTGCAAACGAAGCGAGACCATATTAATTGAGTAACTGTCATTAAATATGTAATTTTCGACGCGTGCGCGATAATTAGTCGTTATCGCGATTGTATTAAAATGTTAATATGTATGTTGCCAAAAGAAATGATCTCGTTATAAAAGCGATTACTTACTCATTCGCTACTGAAATTATAAACTTATTTACGAATTTTAGGAATTTATTTATAAAACTTCATTATTTTGTCTCCAAATACGAGTAGATTATAAACAGAAAAAAAACGTAAGCAGGCATGACGCATTATTAGAGTTAAGGTTTTAACAGAAGTTTGTTCAGGTTTGTAAACAACATTGCTAATACCTTCATGTTTACAGCCCACACCCAGGGGCGTAACTAAAGGGGGGGAGGAGCTTCCCCCCAGGTGTTTTGAAAAGTTGGGAAATTTATAATTGTACAATGCTGAAATTAAGAGCTTGAATTTCTTTTGGGAAAATAAGAACTCGAATAAATTCGAATTGATGCCAACTTATATCATGTATAGCGCACAACCAGGGACGTAGCCCCCTTGGCTTTTGGAAAGTTGGTAAATTTGGAGTTTTGGCGTAAAGTTGGTAAACTTGACC
Organism: Phenacoccus solenopsis; assembly: GCA_009761765.1. Classification (NCBI taxonomy): domain Eukaryota; kingdom Metazoa; phylum Arthropoda; class Insecta; order Hemiptera; family Pseudococcidae; genus Phenacoccus; species Phenacoccus solenopsis. Next base: position 7,605,761 of record CM019752.1, on the reverse strand, counting down.
ACTTGCGCAGTATTATTACAGCTATTTTTAAATTTTTTAAAGACTAAAAAAATAAAAAAAAAGGTCAACAGTTGGTAAAATTTCATGGTATTAGTTGGCAATTTTTGGTTTTCTCCTCCCCCCCCCTGAAGAATGTCCTCGGTACGCCCCTGCCCACACCCAGTAGGTAATTAATTTAAAAAACCCCACCCTGTCCCTTCTAAAATCACTTAAGAAGTTTACTATTTAGAATATGTTGTATTTATTCTCTGTAATAATTATATGAGCCCATTTTTTTTTTCAAATTTTAGCAATTTGAGACTCTTCAAATTACATATCTTCAAATCTTGGCGATGAGACATTTTGGATCCATTTTGACCCAAATTCAATCTATGATATTCGACCTATCATGCAACTTCAACACATTTCGAGGTCGATTACCCTTTCTCTTCCCCTCGAACATCATGTATTGCGGTTAATTGTTTGGGATATAGTATACGAACTATTCCTAATAATCATATGGGTCCGTTGTAATCACATTTTGTGTTATTTGAGGTTCCTCAAGTTATACTCAAATTTTGATAATTCGCCATTTTAGATTAATCTTGACTCAAATTGAAGGGGTCATATTTTCATACCAAACTAACCTCATAATCTCACTTACAAAGCTTGAGCTTTTTAAGTTGATTTAGCGTAGAGATATAGAAGATTCAAGAAATTTCACAACTCGAAACTTCCTCAAAAAGCAATTTTTTACTCCAACTTCGCTCCGTATGTACTTGAGAACCTGAACTTCGGCTATATTGGTGTCCGTGAGTCATCACTTTTTTATGTAAGTCCAAAAAAAAAAATTGAGCTATTTGCCTTCCATCCAGCCGCCCTCAAAATTAGAGTAGTCCGCCATTTTGAAGTTTATCAAAAAAACACAAAAGTACCTTTTTGCATTTTCAAGAATAGTCTCTCAATAAATTTTGAGTGTTTTTCATCTATACCATTTAGTGATATGCATGGGAGAAAAATATACATATCATGTATAATGGAATATGTGCTATAGTTATTACGAGCCGTTTTCCGAAAATTCGTAAAACACAGTATAACGATTTTAAAAAAGATTCAGCAGCTTCTGTGGACTTCGAAACAAAACTGTACTGGATTCATTGCTAATATCACAAAAATTTCAGTTGTCAAAGTTAATATGAAGGCGAAATGGTAGAAATAAAATTTCAAAAGTGGCAAAAAATCACAAACATCATGAAAAGTACAAATTGAAGTGTAAAATGAGTAGAAACGTGTGAAGCATTCCATCAGGTACAACATAGATAATAAGAGAACCCAAAAATGTTCCCTTGAAAGGTCATGGGTCAGTATTAAATTTAGTAGCTAAACCTCGCCATACCTCTTATCTTAACACGATATTCAAACTATCTAAATGGTACACGATATCGATTTCAGAATCGATAAAAAATGAAATAAATAATTGAAATATTGTTAGAATAGTATATTTGGCTAACTACAGTTCCTGAAGTTGATATCGGATGAATTATTTAGGTTTTTTGAAAAACTCCTACATGGTGTTAATTTCAAAACCAACCGAAAATAAATTCAATGAGTAAAAATTATACTCTAGCAATTTTTGGATGCCAAATTTAAATGCCTTTTTTTTTTGTGGGTGGTGGGTCTTTTTTCATTGTAAGGGGTTTTCTGATAAAGATATTTTATTTGCCTCCATTTTGCGCAAAAGTTATTTTTTTGTGGTTCTTACACATTTTTCAAAATTTTAACTTCCCCTATCTCTTTTCTTTCTGTTTTGATTTTGGTAGCTAAAATTTTTGTGGTGAGGTGCCTAAATGATGTATGCACTTTTTATCAGATTTTGTTTTGCCAAAATCGATAATTCATGGGCCGTAATATTTCCTCATCAGAACACCTTATATACAAAGTACGTCACTAAAGTTTTTAATTTTTTCTATGTTGAAATCATTTTCTATAATTCCATTTTTTTTTAATTATTTTCTTTTTTCGTATAATGGCCATAATGGGCTTGTTTTTAACTCTACAGACACTTATTCATTTTAACCGTGTATAACTTACCTTTTTTTATATTTTAGTGTAGAACATCGTAGCTCGAAAGACTTAAGTTGAAGAGCTTTGTACAATAATTACAAAATAGCAGTAGTGAATTTTTCGTCTGAAAAAATGCAACTTCGGTTTTTCTTTATAGAAAAAATTAATCTTATTTCCCATTATTCATCGTCAAAGCTACTTAGTATCGGTAGCTGTACGTTGTATGCTTAAACTATTTATGGTATTTATGAAGATAAAGAAGCATATTAATATCATTTAATATGACCGATATATTGAAAAATATTTCTTCGTAGTCTTATCGATCTAGGTGATGGCAAGTAATGGTTCGCGAAAAACACGTTCAGTCGTAGTCGCCTCGTAATCGTGGTTACAATGAGTTAATGGAAATTTCATCGCTGATGGAATAACAAGGAAAACGATTTATTAATCATGCGAACTTCATGGATTATTTTGTTGGCTATAAACGAAAGAGCAATGAAGATTATTGTCGGGCTAGTCGTTGTGTCGTAATAGAAGCATAATCGATTTCGGTTTTTCATAATTTACGATTCGGCGATTTAACATTGTCGTAAATTTGTTGCAGTGGTTCCTAAAAGTGTTTGCTGTCTTTTTTACCAGGGACTTCTCAAAGTTTTCCAACAAAGGAAATTTCAGCTCTACTGTTAATGTTTTAACTAATTAACTTGAATGTTATCGCACAGATGTGCCAAGAGATGAGACATCGTCAAAAAACACCATTTTTGATAGTATCGTGCATTTTAGGGCCGATATTACCCCTTCCTTACGCGAATAACTCAAAAATCATAGCTCGTATCCGGAGCCAGATTAAATATATGCGGAATTTGAAAAAATTTGTTGTTCTTTTTTTCTTTTTTTTAAATCTTTGATTCTTCCCAACCTCCTGAAAACTTTTGTTCTTCAAAATTAAGTATTTATGAAATCTATCGAGAAGTTGAGAAAACTAAAAAAAAAAAAAAAAAAATGTATGTATTTAATGTCATTAATCGTTACTAAAATGATAACCACCAAAGTATACCCTAATTTTCCATTTTTTTTTAATGTAATAAAAAATTTCGAAAATAATACACTTCAATAACCTTTTAAATATATTTTCATTCATCACGTTATTATATTGTCAAAAATCATGCATTGTGAATCAAAAGATCCTCGAACAGTGGATTTCGGGGTAGTAGCCTCTTAGTCTCCCCTCCTTTAATCCGGATCTGGCCTTATTAAAAAAATATTTTCTCTCCAACTTCTTTGGAAATTTCAAGTTCTTTTTTTCGTCTATAGTTTTTTTTATTTATAATTAACGGGTAGTTCGAGGTAATTGCAATCAAGGAAAACATTATTTCTTCCACCCTCTCAACCAAAAAAAAAAATCAAAACAAAATCACAACGGAAGCGACGACATTATTTTTTGTATACGGGGAAGAGGGGTTCTTTACAACATTTCAAAATTAAAATTTCTCTCGCCCAAAATTTAGTTAGGCTTACTCGTAGGCTCCTAGCCAGAGAGGGACTACGGTGACTAAGTATTTATAAAAATTTTAATTAACATTATTATAAATATAAATATTAAAAAAATAAATTTTAGTAAATTAAATAATAAATATATTAATAATTTTTCATTATGAAATTAAATTTAACAAAATTAAATATAAAAAAATTAAATTTAATAATAACAAATCCACTAAAATAAAAAAATACTAAAATAATATATTTTTATGGAAACGATTTTTCAATATTAAAATTAATAAAATAATTTTTTTTTATATATTATTTTTATATAAGTTTAATAAATTCAAGTTTTTTAATAATATTTTTTTTTATTATTAATTATCCTCTAGAAAACTTTTGTATTCAATATAAACTTAGATTATGGGAAAATAATTTGGATTTTCGCAAAAAATTCTCCCATGTGGAGTAATGTGTCGCTAATTTAATTTTTAATGCCTATATTATTGATTGTCTATTATATTATTTTTTAATTTATAGATATCTACTATATAATTGAGGAGGGTAAAACTTTGTCTGAGGTAAAGTAGAGATGCACGCAACGATGAAAGTTGCGAGTGGTTTCATGTGATAGGGCTGAACGAGGAGATCATTCGTAACGCCTCAGGCAACTCACGAAAAGCTCCGTGAAGCTCGAAAAAAAGCTTTAAAGAAACGTCCAGTAAATGGGCCGAAAAAATTGTACACATATCTATGACGCTCGACCAAACGTCATTCCACAACCCCGAAAAGTAGTTAATAAATTATCCGCCAGGATCTCTCTATGATGTTCGCAATTTTTAAATTTTGGACTTGGAACGTGAGATTGTGTGACCTCACGTTTCATTGAACCAGCTCACGTTTCACTATTATGGAGTAAAATTTCATATATGAAGTAGGAATGTGAGTTTGTGTGAGCTCACGGAAAAATGGAACCAGCTCATGTTTTAATATTATGGAGTAAAATTTTATATATGTAGCAGGAATGTGAGTTTTGTGAGCTCACGGAAAAATTGAACAGTGAATTAGCGTGACGGGGCATGAGTCAAGGTCTTTTAGTTCGCAGTTTTTTAGTGTTGCAAAAACGTGAGTTTGCGTGACCTCACATTTCATTGAACTGTGAGTTAGTTTGATGGGGCATGAGTCCAGGTCTTTTAGTTTCCACGGAAGGTGAGTTTTTGTGACCTCACGTATCAATGTTTTTTATTTTGTTTTTTGAAGTAATTTTAATTTATGGCTAACTGAGATTAAAGAAAAAAAAAATTAATTTTAACGTCGTGAATATAATTTAAATGAATAGAATTTTTTTAAATGAATAATAACATTACTTATGTATGTATATGAAATTTTGTATATCGATTTAATTTTTCAATTGCTCCTTTCATTAAACAAGTAGTAAGCAAAAAGTTATTTTTTGAACGTGATCACAAATTTTGAAAAAAAATTAAAAATAACATTGACAAAAATTTAGTTTTCAATTTTTAAAAATTTTGGTTAAAGAAATGATAGAATCTACCATCGTGATTTCAAATTTTTTTCCCCCTTAATAATTCGCAAAACAAAGCAAAATTACCATCGAAGAAGTTGACAATAAAGATAAAAAAATCCTTTCAGTGTATAAAGAAGCACATGCTTAAACACCCCGTCCGAAGGATGGGTATAGATTACTAGTTTATCTATATTTTTAAATGCAAAATCTTGTAAAGAAACTGTTACTTTTTGGAAGTGGAGTCTCTTAAGAGAATGGCGTGCTTTTTCTGATGCGAATGGGTAATTTCCGGTATCTTGTCACATCTTTTGAATATCCTGTACGAGCCATTGGCTATCAATCAGATCCATGCTCCATTTAAAATGATTTTGATGCATTATCCGTATCAGCCAACTCCTAAATTTATCCTCTCGTTACGTACGTGAATACGAAGCTAATATGGAGGAATAAATCGACAATCAAATTATATTAACGAATAACATCGCGGAGGCGTGCGTGCGCGTTAAATATACCGCTTAATCCGGCGGCGAAAGTGTCCACTTTTGTCGTTCGCGCTATTGACGCGTTATTAGGTGTTGAAAGTTCGATAATCTGTATTGGAAACGGAGCAGACGACCAAGTGGCACTTCGTTCCGGCTATCACGAATGGGTGGGTGCTCTTTTATATGGGTACGATTCGCTTTATGTAGTAAATTACATTACGGCAATCTATCAAAGAATCATTGTATATTCAGTTTTAATTTAAAATTACTTCTTTGTTGTAAGTAAAATACGTTTTCGATAGACGAACGAATTTTGTATTTATGTTTCCTGAAGATATCAACGGATGGGTTCTTTTCAATATGATGTGTCTTTGAGGGTTTCGTCGTGGCTGAGTTCGATTTATCGTTGGGTGGCCCGCAGACCGGCAAATGGCCGATGATTTGGTACGATAATTTTATAATACCGAGTCTAGACCTACGAGATAGTATCAATGTCATTCCGACTCGGTGTCCGTTTATTCAAACTTGTATGCGGTCGAAGTGCATTGTAGAGTGGTCTCAAAAAGAGGTGTAGAGAAGGAGAAAGCAATGTCTCTATTATATCGAGTGCATAATAGAATAAGTTAATTATATCGCCTCCAATGCCGGCCAACGGACTAAGAACAAATATCGAGATAATTTCGAAATATCAAACCGTCCAAAATATCGGATTCGTTCGTGCGGTAAGCGGTAGAATTGCTCCTCCGAGTAACCATTTAAACGTTTCACGTATGTGCCAACGTTTTTTTTTTTTTTTGGTGCCAACACAGTCGACTAAAATTAACGTGAAAACGTTAAACGAGGTGAGAAGCTTGAGAATCACTAGGTATTTTCTAATCTTTAATATCATCAGCAGCAGAACAATGCGAGTGCAGACGCAGAAACTGTTTTTTTCAGATTTACCACGTTTTGAAGGCTACATACGTTAAATGTACGGCAAACGTGTAGGAACTCGATTCATCAAGTCACATGTTCCGTTCGCCTATGATATCAATTCGATTATGTCGATTATTGTAATCGACGAAAGAAAGTAATTGGAAATTTAGATGAAGCGTGAACACATCGGTACTGTTGTTCTTTCGATTCGAGTACCAAGTGCATACGTACTACTCATCTGGTAACAATGGAGCAAAGAATAACGCGAATGTGTATAAACAAATGAATCGATTTCTTCGCCTATGACATTTATTGGAAAAATCGAAAGTATTAGAATTGCGGCTTGCCATAGGTGTTTTATTTCCAACCATCTACCGCTAGGAAACTCGTAAAACCACTGATTCGTAGAGTTTCAAACGGTTTATGGTTGTTTGCGTTGCGAGTTTCGACTAAGATGTATGTATCAGTGTTACTTCAACTTGAGAAAATGTTTACATTGCGCTCGTGCTGAGTACGCGGTAGACTGAATGAACCGGTATATGCGTTTATTTTTTCCATTCTTCGAGTATAGTGAAGTATTGTATTAAGTGATGAGGCTCTTACTTTGGTATGCTCGTGGTTGATTGCTGTATATCTGTCATCGTTGTATTTCGGTGCATCAGTCAAATGCAGCGTCGATGCCGATGTAAACATTTTTGTATATAAATGATGATTAATGATTTCATATTTGAAAGGAATAACATCATTTCTTGTTTTCTCAGCTGATGATGAATGTGCAGAAGAATCAAAGGTTAATGAAATCACATTGCATGGACACTGAAAAAGCAATGATGAGGTATTTCTGAAAAGGACTGTGTGCCTACAACGTATATGGCATCTATTTACTAGTTATTGTCCAAATTTGATACATGAATTTTATTTCATATATGTATGCTCGTTGATGAAATATTCAGTTATTTTGTCCTCGTGTATTCATATTCTTGTATTCCCACTTCTAATTAGATACTTCCAAGATCCTTGTAATTAGAGGAAATAAGAATGATAGAGATGGTAAATACTACCATGGAGTCACGGCAAGTCATGAACTGCACATCAACGATCTGAAATGTAAGTTGCCTAGCTTATACTACTTGGGAGCAGTATATAACTAGCCCAATTCTACATCTCTATTTCGATTTGAACGTTGGAGTGAGAAGGGTAATAGACGAATTCATTTTTGCCAAATAAGTTTTTAGTTCGATTTTGTGGCACAAAACGAATTCCATGTTTTCATTCGAAAAATATGCAACCTATACAAGACGTTAGGATTTCCTCTTTCTCGTTACAAGTTGGTTTTTTCCTTCTAACTAATTTCGTATTCTTTTTTTTCGTCGAATATAATCGCTGTTTAGTAACGTTTTTTACCGAAATTTTCGCTCTTACTTTTTTCAAAACAGACAGATAAACTGTGACACCTCTTTCGTAACTCCGCATTCCAAAATATATTTGGAGGAAGTATTCTTCTCCATTACTTTCATCCACTTTTTCCAATCTGTTTCTGTATTGAAGTGTAGGGTTTCCAATTCCAAATTGAGTCCATGGTTTTCGCCATAATGAAGGTTGATTTCTTTTATTGACTGGTATTTATTCGTGCACACACCGCAGAAATAATATTTACGATTTTCATCAACATATGGAACACCATGAATTCCTTTTAAATGACGATTCAAACAATACTTTCTAGTAAAAACCTTCCCGCACTGTTTACAAACGTGCAACATTTTAGAAACATGTAAAATTTTGACTAGAATTATTAAAATTAACAAAATTATAAAGTATAAGAACGAAAAACTTAACAGTATGATGAAAAAAATGATAACACCTTCATATTACAGATAAAATAACAAGTTCTCGCGCATGCGCACATCAATGTGCATTTCAGGGTTTAGAAGCTAGTAATGGATTATCATTTAAAATTAAAAAAAAAAAAAAAAAACGTAAGCAGCCATGCCGCATTACTGGAGCTGAGTTTTTAACTGGAACTTGTTTTGATTCAGTAATAACCTTGCTTAACAGTTCATGACTACAGGTCACACCCAATACCAAGTCTGAAACCCCCTACCCTATCCTTTTCAAAAACACTTAAGAAGTTGAATTTGACACAAATGTAGTATTTCTTGCCATGAAATAATCATGTGAACACATATTTCTCAAATTATAACTATTTGAGGGTACTCAAATTATCTTCAAATCTTGATAATCCGCCATTTTGGATCCATTTTGACTCAAATTTAAGAGGCCATATTCTGGTCACTAACTAATCCTACACACGAAATTTGACCATTCTAGGCCGATTTGGTGATGAGATGTGGAAGATTCATGAAATTTCCTGCGGCAATTTCCCCTCCAAAAGCGGTTTTTTGCTCTAACTCTCCTCCAAAATCACTGAGGAAGCTAAAATCAAAATAGGTTTGTTACTTGGGCTCATTTTATCGTATGACACAGCAATAAAAAATTTTCGACCCCTAGTTATTGGGGATAACATGTATACTATATCCCCAATTCACTTCCATACATGATGTTGGAGGGGGGTAGGTGGGGTTATCAGCCTAAAATAGTGGTGTACTTATCAGCCTAAAATAGTGGTGGGGTACACCACTATTTAAGGCTGATAACCCCGCCTTCCCCCCTCCAACATCATGTATGGAAGTGAATTTGGGATATAGTATACATGTTATCCCCAATAACTATATGAATTCATATTAATTACATTTTTACCAACTTGAGGCTCCTCAAGCTCTACTCAAATTTTGATAATCCGCCATTTTCGATCCATTTTGATCCAAATTCAAAAGGTCATATTGTGGTCACCAACTAACCTCACACACAAAATTTGACCTCTTTAACTTGATTTGGTGGGGAGATATGGAAGATTCAAGAAATTTCATGACTCAAAACTTCCTCAAAAAGCCGTTTTTTGATCTAACTCCTCTCAATATGCACTTAAGAAGCTGAAATTTGGATATGTTAGTGTCCGTGACTCACTCTTTCATATGAGATCAAAAACGAAGAATTTGAGCTATTTGCCCCTCCTCCAGCCCCCCTCAAAATTTGAGTGATCCGCCATTTTGAAATTTATCGAAAAAATAAAATAACCATTTTTGCGTATTTTCAAGAAGAGTTTCTCACCGAATTTTGAGCGAATTTTATTCACACCCGCCTGCGCAAGGCGTGTGACACAAAAAACAAAATTTCCTCAAAAACAGTATTTCTTGCCATGCAATATTAGGTCTGTTTCTGTGTTACCAGTAGACTGTAAATGCCAATCTTTACTTTCTGTAAACTGGTGATAGCAGTAAAAATAAACCTGTTAGTACGAGAATATAATTCTGTTTCATTTTTAATTTTTCATAATTGGATATGAGATAAATAGATTTTGTGGAAAGACAAAAAAAGTTTGTATTATTTAAACTTTTTGTAGTATTTTTTTGATGTTTGAATAAAAGTGAAGTTGTTTTTTGGATGAAGAAATGGAAATGGATCGATTTATCGAGGATCTAGAGGGTTCAGAATAGTGATGGTAAAATGTGCGAATAATCTTTTTGCGAAAATATTCTGCCGCATTTTACAGCATAATGTCAACTTTTGGGCTCAACTCATCACAAGACGAACCTGTGTCAAATGCATAATTTTTTTCACTTTACTCTAAACTTGTAAAAAAAAATTTACAAGAAGGGAAATTCCAATGTTGTTCCGAATGGTTTTTTTTTTTTTTTAGTATTTTTACTATGATTTAGTCATTTTTGCAAGTATTTTGATATGCAACACGCCATGAAAATACATAAGAATATTCTAGAATATTCTCAACAATGTTTTTTTTTTTTTCTTTTTTGAGAATATTCTCATTCCATCACTAGTTCAGAACATGTTAGATGACAGGATCCAGAATGTAAGCTTCTCCTTCATCTATATGGGAAGAATATTACATTTTAAATAAAAATAAATTTTATGCGAGTATTTGTGGTAAAACGAAAAAATTAATTTAATTAATTAATTTTATAATTATTGGAAAAAAATCATTGGTGAAATAAGATTTTTCTGTACATTATTTTTAAATAAATAAAAATAAAATTGTTAATATTGTGAAACTGTCACTTCCGAAAAATAGAACTCAAATTATCAAACCACAAGTTTTTTTTTTTTGAATTTCATTAAATTGAATTCTTATTACATTCTTCAACAAATTAACTTTGCTGGTAAATTTAGCTCACCTCAACAGCTACTGGCAACTGCATTTACAAAAACCATATTCTGTAATAACAGTAAAATCGCGTTCACACTTCTCTGCGATTACCATGTGTACGCGCGAACAACAAACTGGCACTTTGTTGCTAGATTTAGTAGATTATGTAAACACTAGTAACAAACGAACAGACCTAATGATACGAACACATATTTTTCAAATTATAGCCCCTTGAAGCTCTTCAAATTATCCTCAAAATTTTTACGATTCGGCATATTGAAACCATATGTACGATTGTGATCGCAATAATTATGTAGATTCTTTATAGAATAAGTGCATCATGCTAACTAATCTACACATGTGCTCGATGTATTGCCTATACGTACCAAAATTGTGGTCAATTCCCCTTCGATGATGTGAAGAGATGAATTCAAAGCTGTAATGTCGGTTGCAGATCGAGTAGTCGAAGGTGCTTGAAATGTTGAAGTATTTTGCAGTCTCAGACGTCTGAATTTTGCTGAAAACATTAACTTATTACTCACTCATTAATTTGAGATTTTAAGTTGATTAATTAAACTATTAATTTTCAAAATTGAAAATATTCTAATCTTAATTGAAAAATGATTTTATTCAACAAATCACAAAATTATTAGAATTTTTTTTTTAATTTTTGAAGAATTGAAGATTAGAAATGCGTATTGATATAAAAGAATCAGGGATGTTGATTAAGTAATAAAAATAATGTTGCTTGTAGATTCCAAGTTACGATTTTCCTTGATATCAAGTGAAGACTCGTTATTTAATGTATTTTTGCAATATTTTCAACCAGATGATATTGATTTATGTTCAGTCGATTTCTTTTTTCAATTGAATTTAGTTATTTTAAAAATTTTCACAATTTTATTCGCTTGTTTATATATTTTTCGTTTATTTTTGGCTTTATAATTTATGTATCTTTATTTGGTTAATGGGTCACTTTCAACTGTGATACCCTAATTTCATATCTACGCCGTAATGCTATTACAATCTCTTTTTTACTTTACTTGATGTATCTCCAGTAGCCTAGAGTTACCACACAGGAGCATGAGAACTGAACTTCACATCAAAATCTCTCATACGAACCCAAATTCTGATATCTGTGTTTGACTGTCGTTTGATTACCCAGTGTCAAAGCCTTCTTTTTTGACGTGTTTTTTGTTTCATTTTCAAGCTCCTTCAGTTCTCGCGATTTTCAATGGTCAACCAAAAGAGCTGATGTGCTTGAAAATGTTGAAAAAAAAATTTCCACTCCATATTGAACCTTAATATTACGTATGAGACATTTCAGCTCGGAATTTTTTTCTACCCTTGGCCTCTTGCTTGAGGAAATTTTGTTGCGGTACTGTTTTATGTGGGTGCATGAGAATACAACAAGAGCTCTGCTTAGTGCTTCGCGGATCTTAATAGTTTTTTCAAATGTGTATAGTGTGATCAATTGAAAGGTCCATAATTTCAGATTATGAAAAGCCCATTGGCAAATGAGAATAGTTACATATTTCTATTTCGATTACTTATCATTTTCTCTGTGACAAATATCTTGATATGCAGGATGTCTACACTTACACCGAAAAATTAGTGTGCGGTGGTAGTACTCGTTGAGAACAACAAATAACTTCCTTTTCGCCAGAGCCTAATCTCAAAATTGAAGGGATTATAATATCTTTGATTTCGTGAAATTATAAGTTAATCGTTTCAGGAGTGTTTTAGCCCCTTCAGTTTTGAGATTAGACTTTATGTGTATATGAAGTCTTTTGATTTTCTCTACTTACCAGTTTTCTGGTACATGTTGAATCGCTTTGTATCATAATTAATGTCCATGATCACTTATGGAGTCCAATTTTGACTTATTGCATCATTAATAATTATACTGTTATAAAAGCAACTATAACTTTCAATAAATTTTTAGGCTTTTATCATTAAAATAAAAATAATTCATAAATTACAGAGTTCATTAATGATTTATTTATGAGAAAAAAAAATCATTGTTGAACAAATTATATATGATATAAATAATAATTTTAATAAAAAAAATTATAAATAAAAATAAATATTAATATATCATTAATAAATAAAATCAGCCTGTCCGAACCTAAAAAACTCAACTCTTATTTCTCAGAAAACATTCAAGTTGAAATTTACTCGTGATCATCGAATATATTATCGCGAATAATTGGAAAAAAATCTCAGTTTATTCGTCATCATCATCAATCAATTATTCCAATCATTCGGAACTCGCAATAAGCTTCATGGAAATCTCGATGGTTCAAAAATCGCATAAAAATACCAGTTACTTTCATTCATGTTTACTTTCATTGCGAGCTTGTAAGCGGACTGCATCGTATTTACCATTAATAGCGAGCTCGCGAAGACGTCTTAGCCATCGCGTACGTTACCCCAGCATACACCGAGCGAAGGAATACGCATAGAGCGCGTTACTAGCACGGTGCGGGTAACCGGTTTCACATTACACTATCCCCTCCGTACCAGGTGATCATTACCTTCACCTTAACCGCGCTCTAGCATTCCATGTATTAGTAGGTCAGAATGGATTATTAATGATCTTGACACGCAGCACACAACCGAAGGTACATTCACACCGTTGTATTTGAGACGGGAGAAATATCTTTATGGTATAAAAAGATTCACCTGCGGTAACCTCGAATATGGCAAGCCGGAGAATTCGTGTATACAACGCGACGATGACGGCGACGACGCGCGTTATATAGAAATTGTTATTCCGAGAATAGCGACAGGCGCTTGTGAGCTTTTTAATTCTCTTCCGGTTTTGGCTCGGTTCCCATTGTTGCGTCGATTTCCTCGCGGACGTGTTCGCTGGACTTCAACGGTTGATAGGATTTAACAGGCGGTATTATCATTGAAATTAGATTGTTGGATATGAAAAAGATGGAAAAGGAAAAAGTGTGTTAGAAAGATTAAATGACTCAGTTAATTCGCGACACGAGTGCTGCGGAATTGCGTACGAAAGTAGTACGACGTTTTGAGATTGACGCGTGCTTTTTGGAAGTACGCGTGAATTTGGTTATGCTCGGAAGGTAATGGTCGCGGTGGTTTACCAAATGGTAACCTCAAATCGGTTATTTTATTCGGTCATCTCGCACTGAACACCGTTTTGATGGGCGGTGTTGTTTTGCGGATTGTGGTAAGATGGTGAAGTAGCCATTACGTATGATGACTGATTGGCTCTGCCCTCAAATGTTTGATTTTTTTGAAAATCAAAGAATTTTTCCTCTTAAAATAAACCTTCAACGTCCTAAAAAACCATCTTTATTCTCAAGCTTTCGAATCGTTTACGAACGAGTTAATGAAAACCACGTTCTTGAACATCCGAATGAAAAGGACTGTCAACTTCAGCGTGCCGACTTAGCCGTGCTTTGTCTCATTCTATCAGTTTTGTTACATCTACAATCTAAGTAAATATTATACTTTACATGTCATAACCCTCCGATTCATTTTCAAAAACCAGAATCTGAATGAAACCAAAACCCATTTATTTTTGTAATGCGATAAAAATTTATCAAGCGTAAGAAATCAAAAACATCAAGCAAAAATAGTTTTGTACTTTCAACATAGATAGCGTTTACCACATTGCATATGCTTACATTGGTGTACAAAAGGGCAGGGAAATGCCATTAACTTACTTGTATGTGCTGTCTGCTTTGAGTATGTATCTCCTGGAGTGATAGAAATGCTAGTTCAGTGGGTATAGCGTTAGAGGGCACTTTTCAGTTGTAGTTGATGCCCGAAAGATCATCAATAATCATAATATAATATCATTATTGTTTTTTTATCCGCGTTTTTACGCGAAAAAAATTATTTTTATGACATGAATTACTTTATTACTAATTACTAATGATTTATAAACGGATTTGTTTACTTTATCGTAAAAAAGAAAATTTATTCAGGGTGGCTAAAAAACCGTTTTTTATAATAAAAAACAAAAAACGGTTTTTTATTGTTTAAAAACAGATTTTTCGTTTTAAAACAAAAAACCTCCATCATGAAAAAAACAACGTGTTTAAAACAGTTTCAAATCTGTTTTTTTTTTTTTTTTAGTATTCAACTATTCTAAATTTATAATGTTTATACTCCTCACCGTAACGTCATAATTGAATATGAAAAAATTAGGAACCATAATTGTTTAATTTTCACTTGAGCCCTAAGCACTACGAGCATGGAGAATCCAGCAAGCATTCCCATTCGTTTAATAATATTATCGTCTAACACCTGTCGTGAGTCTTGACCAACTTCAAATAAGTTAACTTATTTCATTCCATAAAAATTAAATTCAAAATTTCACATTTAGCTAGCCATTATACCCTCGATGACCTTGACTTCTCAAGTTCTCAAAAGTTCAAAACATTTGAAAATGGAAATTTGAAAAAAAATTTGAAATCTAGAAAATGCCTGAATTTTGTTTTTGTTTTTTTTTTCAATGTTTAAAACGAGTATCTGAAATAAATGAATAAAAGAAACTAAAGTATCAAGTTCAGAAATAAAAATTCTCAACTTATTTATTTAAAGCATGAATACTGAATACCTACTTCCCGTGGTTGTTTGGACTTCAGTGAAATGAAATATAATTAATCAATAAAAACAAACTAAAATAATTATGAAAACAAGAAAATTTTGACAAATAAGTCTTTACTTATACACTTTTACTTCGTTTTTTAAAGATTTTTCATTAGCTTATCAAGTTATCACACCACTCCGGGCATCAACTATAACTGAACAGCGCCCTCTAACGCTATACCCTCGCATATAGCGAAATCGACTATTTCTATCACTCCAGGAGATACATACTCAAAGGCTGTCTGCCTGCTATTCGCTTTACCACCAAGTTGAATCGTTGCGGAGTGAGGGGAAATATATTGTAGCGCTATCTTTGAACGAGCTTCTCAACTAACTAGCAATCGACGCTTGAAACGTTTCCGAAATTGAAACGAAACGAAACGATTGAAATTTCAATCGTTTCACAGACCCCTAGGAAACGTTTCATTTTTTTCTTTTTTGACTTTTGCATTATTTAACCAATCTGAGCTGTGTAATTGTTCATCTTTTCGTCTGTGGTACAAATAAGTAATATATTACACAGAATATACAATTATAATTAATGGGAGAACATTATTTTAAAAAAAATAGCGAAAATCGTTGATAAAGTGATACCATTTTGTAAATTACTGGTAACAGTGATAACATTGTTGTGAAACGATTGTTTGAAACGTTTCTGAAACGTTTCATGCTCGAAATCGTTTCATGAAATTGCCGATTGCTATAACTAACTCATTTCTAGCTCCTTTTTAATAAAACTTCGAGTGATGAATTTTTTTATTCTTGTCGGCTATGTAGGTATGGTCAATTTATGGCTTCATTTTTCTTTTTTTGTCATTCTTATACCCTTCTCCACCCTTTTAGTCTCCTCTATTATAATCTCAGTTGATAATTAATTTGGGCTTTTAACCTTAGCAAATATAAGCGCGGATGTAGTCTATTTAGGTATAACTTTTCATTTCATCTTTAAAGTTATTTTACTTCGTTTCATTATTGTACAATTTCTAATTCTTTCCAAATTTTATTCGCCTATGCATTATATTCACAACTTTCAGTTTTTCTTTAGTAGCGACTACTCTGCAAAAGTTCCTCTTTGGCGAACCTAAAGACTCTTTGGTACGTGGAATTCATACGTAACATTTCAACAATTGGTATGCACATGAAATTTCTGAGGTTAAGAGAACGGAACAAAAATGCCGACGTCTTAGCCACATCCCGTCTTATATTGTTTGTTTTGAACGTCGTCCACGCTTAACATACGATATACAAATGAACTTATGTTATCATTCATAAAAAAAGTGAAGAAGATGCAAAAGAAAAAACGTAATTTTCGTACGTAAACTATTATCGAAATACGACATAATGTGTAATTCAAGCAGTAGACTAAATTGTACGTTAGCATAATGAAAGATAATTTGACGTCTGCGTGCGCCTAATGTAATAATAGTTGGTGGTGTGGAAACGTGTACGCGCCTCGTACTGGTATACGGCTAATGCACCGTCGACCATGATTATAGGACTGGTCGGGTTAACGTCGGTTCGGTACCGTTATAGGAAGATGGGTGCTATTATTTCTGTCATACGCCAAAGTTCACAACCGCTTCAAAGGAGTGGACTGCATTCAAAGGTTTATCAGTTCACCAGCTAGGTCCAAATCGAGTCTGAATGAGGAACCGACATCTGTGGACGAGACGACGAAAGAATTTCACGCGTGGATGAAACAATCCACGAACAGTTATGAAGAGGGAAAATTTTCATCGGTCAGAAAATCGCGCACGATGCGGCGTTCGCCAAAGCGCGTAATTACAATTAACGTATATGAAACCAGAAAAGAAACCCGACGAATAAACATGAACGTAATGTTTAAAATATGCGAACATTGTGTGCAGAATTTCATAGAAAGAGGGGAAGTAGATTAGGTCATGATGCGCCGTCATTATGAAGAGCTCGGTTCGTGTATTCGGTTAGATTATAAGAACTCGACCGAGCAGAAGATTTTACGCAAAATACCTGTAATTGTTTTTGGATTAACCCAGGTTAGGTTATTCGTGTAGGTAAATAGGTACTAACGAAAATATATTTTTATCGATTTTTATGATTTAACGTTTGTTTTGCTGAATAAACGGTTCATAGTGGAGGGATAGTGGCATTCAATAGGATGGCAGAAAATTCGGTAATGAGATTTGCTATCGATTTTTTTCTACTAGTAGGTTCTTGTAACGATATATTCACTTTCCCGTATATTGGTTTTTGCGACGCAAGGGAAACCGTATTTCATGATCGATACGTTCTATTGTATTAGTCACGGTGATTTGTGGTGTGAACTTGATTTCGCGATTCCATCGTGCACGAGGTTTAGCCGTCTCATTCGTTATCTCGATCAGCTTCGATAATTAATTTCCTTTTCCTTTCATGTGAGTGTTTGAAGAAAATGAAATTGTTGGAATTGTACGAAGATTTTGTACGATTAAAATTTTTCAAATTTATGAGCGGTTAGAATTTTATCTTTTTTGATTTTGTGTTATGAAGTGACCCATTAATACATGAATCTCTTGAAGCAACACTTAGTGTTTAATTTTCGCAGCAAAGCAATGTGAAATGAAAGAAAAGGAACCAGTACTAATATATGTACTCTATGGATAATAACTTGTTGAGCTTCCGGATATCCTTGAGGCCAAAGTAAAATATGGCGATAGCTGCTTTGCTGATATTAGCATTATGAAGATATTTAAATTATCCGACGATATTGTTTTCGTGACCTCCATTTAAGAAAAATAAAAAGAACAATTATTATTGAAGAATCAAAAAAACTTTTTTCACTTGGAGAATGTTATGGTAAAAAGATAACAGACAAAATGGTCAAAAAATTCAACCAATCCAAAGATATCACGTATTTACTGTGCCAACATGCGATTCTGCTATAAAGAAGAAGTTAATAAAGTATTACCAAAGCAGTACAACTCTAATCTAATACGAATTAAAACTAGAAGATGCTAGAGTATCTTAAAAGCGGACTTTACTAATTATACTATTTTAAAAAATGTTATTAGAATAATTTATTTTTTTTACCAGAATAAAAAATTTTTATAAAATTCAAAAGTTCCACCAACTCCACTTATCCTAAATTTTATCAAGTATCATGCAAAACATGATCTTATACGTAATTTATCTTCTTATAACCCAAAACTTTGAATCTTGTGAGGTCAGGTCATTTTACGTTCAAACAGCTCTAAAAAAAGAATAATATTTCAGACAGTTTCTTCAAAAAAACCTGACCTTTTGGTCATTTTCAAAAGCAAAAAGTTGCCCTTTATCTGGCTACTGCTTTATCTGAAGATGAGAAAAAATAAGAATGACTTAAAATTATTAATGTTGTTTTAGAGACTTTGTTTGTTTGAAGACATTTAGCATTTATTTTTCCAATTTTTTCATTTCTTCATTTTAAAATCAACTTTTTCGCATTTACGTACTTATTTTCTAAAGCACCGTCTTTACAAGTTGGATATTTGCTGTATGATTACAAATGATTTGAAAGTCAGTGATATGAAATCCCCCCCCCCTCTTCTCCATCTACGATCAATACATTCAGTCGTACGAATTTCAGTTGTTACCCATGTTTTCTTGTTTTTGAATCATGATTTTGTTGGAATTCTGTTTTTCAAGATTTTAACTGTGGGAGTTGAATGACGAAACCCTGATTAGAAATTTTTTCAAATTAATACATATTTTTTTTTTTTAGTAATTAAACATCGGAAAAAATTATTATTGACATTTTATTATTTTTTTAATATCATTTCTTACTTGATTGCATTTCATATGAATCAATAGTGAATTTTTATTAATTTAAGAAAAAAGGTATTTTAAAATAATTCTAATTATGATGGAGCATCATTTTGATATTTTTTTTCCATATAGTAATGACAAATTTATTTAAATTTAGTTATTCTTAATTTAATTTTTTCAGCGTCAATCAATTCTTTAATTTCAATTTGGTTGATAGCTACAATAATATTAAATCAAGTTGTTAAATTAAAAATCAACATATTGAAATTTTTCAAAAATTTGTTTTATATTCTATTTTTTATTTAACCAAAATAGTGAATTAATGTTTATTTACCTTACTGTTTACTTCGTAAACAGTGCACGTAAGACTATATAACCTAATTGAATAAATTTACAAGTTAACGAGTAAACTGAGGAATGCATGGCAAATGACCAAAGATATATTACTTCATATAATGCGAACGCTTGTAAATTAAATTCTATTTCATCACTTTCTTTCGGGACGAAAATTACATATGTAAGCTTCTGACTTGGTGAATTCCATATTAAAGGAAATTGGGAATTTAGTTCATATGTATTTGTAAGTCGTTCATAAATGAAGAAGAGCAAACTTTGAAAATTTTACTTAGCTTAGAATCGAAATTATATAATAGTAATAGATATTGATCGTAAGAATCGTCCGTATGTCGTAAACGAAGTGATTCGCGATGCGTTGAAGCGGTGACATTATACGATATTCTAATTAAATACAACAAAGGGGCAGTCCGAGGTGTTCTATTTCTGCATAAATTACGCCGTCGCACCGTTCCGCGAGTATCGAATTTAATAACAACTTGTGCACGAAGGTAAGGGGGCAATTATTGGGAAGTGATTGGAAAAGCGATGTGGTCACGCAGAAGTTGTCTATTGGGTTGAAGAAGCTATGTAATACATTATAATCAGACGCGACGACGACAGGCGTGATGGAATCGTTATTTTCGAATATGCATGTTTCAGAGATACGCAAGTGTCCCCAAAATTATCTTTAGGGCCTGCCTAATGGTATTCCGGAAATAGTTTTAAACGATGTTATCTTACGTACGAGTAGTTTGTTCGGTAATGGTAACAAATGTCATTTAGGTAAACGAATTCGTTGCCTAATATGTGGTGGGCGTATTAACAATGTAGGTTTTAAATTCGTCTTTTTTTTTAATATACCTGCTAATATGTTTCAATGACTTTCACTAGGTAGTAGAAAAAATATTATGAAGATGCTTCTTGAGATTAGATGTACTATACTTGAGAGTATTACTCTACAAATATTAATGGTGAAGGTAATTTAAGCATTTGTGGGTGAAATTTTATGAATCAATGCAACATGTTTAGTACGATTTTAATAGTTATGAAACTTTAACTCGTTCTTTAATTTTTCGTAACCGGTTTGTCGTTGAAATATTAATAATTTACAATTGAATTTTCCACTTTATTGCGCAAATTACGTTACGCAATATATCGGGGTGATTTTCTGTAATAGGAAAAAATGTCCACTCGTTCAACCATCTCGATGGGGTTTAACTTTAATTTTGGAATTTCGATTGCTTTGATACCGTTATATGAGGTTGTGTGATATATGCCCGAAGAATAGGAAATGAAAATAGTCGTGATTAAGAGTTGTGGTTTTTTTTGTATGACAGATTGTGGCCAAACGTGATGAATACGAATTTCGTGTTATTTGTCTAACGGAACTTTCGAAGAGGAATATAACCGTAACACGTGAGGGAGGGAAACGAAAAATTTTGCATATCATTTCAAATAATTTTTTCACAAAATTTTGATTTTTTAAGAAATATTTAATCATAACTGAAAAACAATTTAAACGTTGATAAGATAGATTTCTTCTTAAAAAATATTTTTAAAAAAAAATCGAGAACTCGTTCTACTCCATGTTAATAATTTCACCGTCGAATTCGATTTACTATCGATGGAACAAAAGCAAAATGGTGACGTCATGAGAGCCTGGAAAGATACGAACGATTCGGTGCTATCAACCGACGTGACGTCATAGGTCAGAGACTTGAACGATGGTATAGGAAGAGTCGATTTATTCGTCCTGGTTTTGGTTAGTGTCGTCGTCTCGTCCATAGTTAACTCTTTAGTGGCCGCGTTTAGTGATAAACTCTCGTGATCAGTGTCGTGTTGTTGCGCGAGTTCGTGTTATTTTTATTTTTTTATTTTTTTTTTTTTGCGAATTGTTCTAACATTAATCGCCTTCGAAATACGATATTTCGGTGAGTATTTTTTTTTATTTGAAATTTTTTTCAGGGAATTCAAAGATTACGAATAGGTCAAGAAAACTTCTCGGTGCGATTATAAGCTCTTGAGTACTTCTGGATAAATTTTAATCCCAAAGATGTAATGATTTGGTTATTTTTCCTATGAACTGGGAAATATTTTGCGACATTTTAGTTCGTCAAATACTCTAAAAATGAATACGAAATAAAGACATAGGTGACCTGTAACCTGGATTTTTTATGAAGAATTTTTTACTCGGTTGAGATCATCTGGTATTGGTAAAATGATCGTAAAAAACGTTATGTTATATTTTAATAACGTACTAGATTATGATTCGCGTGTAGAAAATAAATACAGGTCGAGAGTTGTTATAGGTGTACGATGCACTGAACTTGTGCTATGAAACGTAATACATGCAATTCTTTTAATCTGCATTCTCTCGAGGTATTTTTTCATCTGTGGGTGATATTCTAATCGCTTATAAGTTATGACCTTATATCTTTTGATTTATTTTTTTTATTCGAAACATCGAATTGGAAATTAAGCATTTCTTTGAAGTTAGGAAGTTTACGAAGATACGAATATAATTGTATTTTTGTAATAGCCCTAATCGAGGGTCGATAAGTAATTATGTGGCGTTTAGAACCGATGTCTGCAGGGGTTCCTGTTTCTAGAAGCTTCGTTGCGAATGTGGTACCGGTAACTTTCTTTTAATATTTAAACGAGATATGAGTCAAGTTCATTCGTTGTTGTAATGAAAACGCTTATTAGTAGATACTTTAACCCTTTCATCATTGGTGTGATGAGACCGAATCTAACCATTAGTCAATTCGTCCTAATTATTTTCTGTTAAATTTGATTACTAGAAAAACAGGTCTTTTATTTGTTGAACGATTTTCTATCGGTCATAACGGGTCTGTGAATGAATCATCGTGTAGCTATTTTTCAACTATCGGGGTTTCCCATTGTGCTTGTAAGTGGTTGAATGGAAATGGCCGGCTTTTTGTGGAATGATAGATGGTTCACATTGTATAAGCAAGGACTGAAAATTGGGAACGAAAATGACTAATTTAATTGAGCTCCGTAGTCATTTCAAGTTTGAATTCAAGACTTGACTCTGGAGCAATTCTCTGAACGTGAATTTTGACTTTATTCAAATCCAGAGCAATTTTGAAAACTCGATTCGGAGACCTCATTGTGGTAATAGAATCAATATTTATTTTTTTTTTTTTTTTTTGCGAATTGTTCTAACATTAATCGCCTTCGAAATACGATATTTCGTGAGTATTTTTTTTTATTTGAAATTTTTTTCAGGGAATTCAAAGATTACGAATAGGTCAAGAAAACTTCTCGGTGCGATTATAAGCTCTTGAGTACTTCTGGATAAATTTTAATCCCAAAGATGTAATGATTTGGTTATTTTTCCTATGAACTGGGAAATATTTTGCGACATTTTAGTTCGTCAATACTCTAAAAATGAATACGAAATAAAGACATAGGTGACCTGTAACCTGGATTTTTTATGAAGAATTTTTTACTCGGTTGAGATCATCTGGTATTGGTAAAATGATCGTAAAAAACGTTATGTTATATTTTAATAACGTACTAGATTATGATTCGCGTGTAGAAAATAAATACAGGTCGAGAGTTGTTATAGGTGTACGATGCACTGAACTTGTGCTATGAAACGTAATACATGCAATTCTTTTAATCTGCATTCTCTCGAGGTATTTTTTCATCTGTGGGTGATATTCTAATCGCTTATAAGTTATGACTTTATATCTTTTGATTTATTTTCTTTTATTCGATACATCGAATTGGAAATTAAGCATTTCTTTGAAGTTAGGAAGTTTACGAAGATATGAATATAATTGTATTTTTGTAATAGCCCTAATCGAGGGTCGATACGTAATTATGTGGCGTTTAGAACCGATGTCTGCAGGGGTTCCTGTTTCTAGAAGCTTCGCTGCGAATGTGGTACCGGTAACTTTCTTTTAATATTTAAACGAGATATGAGTCAAGTTCGCGTCTAAACATATTCATTCGTTGTTGTAATGAAAACGCTTATTAGTAGATACTTTAACCCTTTCATCATTGGTGTGATGAGACCGAATCTAACCATTAGTCAATTCGTCCTAATTATTTTCTGTTAAATTTGATTACTAGAAAAACAGGTCTTTTATTTGTTGAACGATTTTCTATCGGTCATAACGGGTCTGTGAATGAATCATCGTGTAGCTATTTTTCAACTATCGGGGTTTCCCATTGTGCTTGTAAGTGGGTTGAATGGAAATGGCCGGCTTTTGTGGAATGATAGATGGTTCACATTGTATAAGCAAGGACTGAAAATTGGGAACGAAAATGACTAAATTTAATTGAGCTCCGTAGTCATTTCAAGTTTGAATTCAAGACTTGACTCTGGAGCAATTCTCTGAACGTGAATTTTGACTTTATTCAAATCCAGAGCAATTTTGAAAACTCGATTCGGAGACCTCATTGTGGTAATAGAATCAATTAATATTCAACTCAAAATTCCCATTTTGACTTTGGAATAGATCTTGAAACTTTACTCATAAACTTGCTCGATTCTGGAGCAGTTCTCAGAAATTTGACTTAGACTCTGGTACGACCCAGAGCAGTTGGAAAAGTTGAACGATGCTGTTGTGAATTTTCACATTTACAACGAATAAAGTCGCAGAAATGAAGTTGAAAAATAGAGTTATTTTTTTGACCCTCGAGTATTTCCCACCGACTTCACAGTATTCTGAAGTCATCTCCTACATCTAACAATGACATCACGGTTTGAGTACAGAATGATTTTAGAACTTGGCTTTTTATATATGTACCTTCGACTTTAGGGAGATTTTTCAACATATGTTTTTAATTCTGATGTTATCTTGGAGTCGATGGTTCTTCACTTCATTTGACTTGAAAGTTATTCTGAAACACTTAATTCTTAATTCTAAATTGAACGTAGATTCGGAGTAGGTTTAGAGTAATTTTGACTCCGAATCCAAAGTAACTTCATATCTTTAGTCATGATGTCAATGACCATAAATGTGTATTCTGTACACATGGTGTATTTATTGTTACGTTTGAAGTTGACTCATGCTTTTAAGGTTGAATTTCAACCTTCTCGTATTTTTTAGCTCTGCTCATATACTCCGGATAATCATACTACGAGAGAAAAATGTTTAAAATGTAACAAATCAACAAGTCCAGCCACATTTTGGTAACAGGTTTTCAGTATCTCGTAACGGTATTGGTTTTGTTACCGTTTCTCTGGACCCTTCTTCCGGATTATTTCACAAAGCTCGCGAGATTTGACTTTTGACCGCACCAGCGGTGAATACTGAATACCGAATAGGGCTAATTATAGGAACTCGAACGATGTGTCCTATGCGGCTACACACGATACGATTTCGTCGCTGCAAGAATGTGATATCATATGTAGTATGTACGAGAGAATTTCCGCGCTAGCGCGTAACATTTTCAGGAACAAAAAAATCGACTCGTATGTATGTTAATTATAATCATAGAATCAATACCGTCATTTCCTTCGAAGGGGCTTGTTCATTAAAGCATATCGGATGCCTTCTTTTCAAATACATTACCTAAGAAGAAAAAGTGAAATTATAATTATACCAAAAATTAATACCAATGGTTGACGATTACGTTTCCTTTAAAGAATATGTAGAATTGTGGAATTTTATTTGCAGCATAGGTGGATTGGCGACATATCCTCGATTATGTAAATAATCAGGGGTAGTAGATGCAATGAGAGTTTATGCAATTTCTTGTTCGGTAATCGCGTGCGGGATAATTTTTAAATTGAATTTATTTATAATTTAGATACGATGAGTTGAGCTGTCAAATATACGAATTTTTCTATTGATTTTTTCCATCGGATTGACCCATTGGATATGCAATCATCAATTTTAAATTAATCTGAATTCGTAAACCAAATTAAATGCATATTTTTGCAAATTTCATCAAAAATGCTTATTTATTACATATTTGGCTAAAAGTGAAAATTGATGAATACTGCATAATTATACTCGTGTTTTTTATAATTTTTCTTTTAATATTATTTTATCAATTTCTTTATCCACAAAAAAATTCTAAACTTTCTTTCTTTCCAGTTTTTCATTTTTTTTAAATTCAATTTCTTAAGAAAAAAATTGATTTATTAAAAAAAAATTAAAATATAATTTTTATAAAAATTTAGGATGCAGTTTTTTCATTTAAAAAAAATTTTTTTGTCATTTAAAAAATTAATTTTTTTAAATGCAAAAATATAAGGTTCAGTTCATCTTTTTATTTTTCAAAATTAATGAATTAATTTTCAAATTTAAATAAACAATGGAAGATCAATTTTCCAATTTTATTCATTTACTGTTTTTAGGAAAAAAAGTATTTTTCATTTTTATCCTTTCAATATCAATTTTTAAATTGAAAAATGAAAATTTTTCAGAAAAAAAAACTTAAAATAATCCCTGATTTTTTTTTATAATATTTTGTTTCCGATAATTGTAGTCGTGAACAAAATTATAAAATAAAAAAATACAATATTGTTGTCTAACTATACCGTTTTAATTTTGAATTTATTTTTATTGGTTACACTGGATTGAAAAATGTTATTTAAATCGGTCGACACATCTCCTTAAATCTGATTCTATGCATAATTTCAAACGTAAATTGATATTATATCTCATAATTATAATCGCAACTGTTGTAGTGTATTTTGTGGTGAATTTTCGATATTAGGAATTCGTAGTATACATATTAATCATTTTTTTTTTCAGCAATGAAATTTGATAAAATGATCGTTGCTCGTCCTAATAGGAATATTATAATAAAAATTGTGCCATTCCAGAAGAATTTTGGTATTTGGCCTTTTGCGGATACTTCAGGGGAGAGATACGTAAAATCTAAAATTTATCTTAAATTATTGTCTCATATTCGAGAAGTTCCTGTATCTTATTTAATATTTGTGACATTGAAAATTTTTACACACTAATTTTATGTGGTGGAAGTGGGGTAAACTTCACTAAATTGGTAAATACCTATTTATGTTACCGTTTGAAAGCGTAAGAATCGCTTGCAGCCAACATCATCGAGGTGGATTTTGAAAATTTTCTTCACTTGTATTATAAAGTTGCAAGTATGACTGAGGGAAGATGAAGAATTTTTTTAATTATATTTTTCACGTAGTTACCTTTGAAGACAAATTGGAATCAGACTGTGAGGAATAATCCTGCAGTTTTTTCCTTTGTCTCTTAGTCTATTGTTTTTTGAAACCTGAAATGTCATATGTAAGTAATTCTTCACATCTTATCAGTTCTCAGTGTGACTATGGAATCTTCTTGGCCAGTAGTTAATACATCAATGCAGATAGGGCTACTCACATTCTAGGAGAGACTTGACTTTTTTTTTTCACCAAGTTGATTTGAATTTTTCTAGAGAGACTCAACCCCCCCCCCCCCCGCCACCTTCTGACTACAGGCTTGGAACTTCCTAAAATGTAACAAATGAATTTTAATCAAAAGTATATCACTGTAGTTCCTCTTAATCAAAATTCCAGACTGCATTTGTCCATGAAGTGGAGGGCCGAGTTAAGAGTTATTTTTTGAGATTTTAATATATTTATACGAAATATGTAGTATGGCACATTTAATGTTAGTCACTCTCGGATTAAAAAGTACTGTTTTGGACAAGATTATGTATTCGAATCAAAATTTTGGTGCTGGATCACTCAAGGATACTCTCAGGGAGGGGTTGGGCTCGAAATATAAATGGCGTATTTTGTGAAATTGAATGATACCAGCTATTTGGAATGCTTACGTTAAAATTTAAAGGGGAGGTACTAAAATTCCAACAAGTAGTAAATAAAGCTGAACTGCTTATTAACAGCGGAGAATTTGCAAACCACTCTCTCTGTATCATAATTACAAATAGGTACCTGCATTTTTTTTGTTCAATTCGGTGAGTTAAATCACTAGAAAATACGCTTGCCCATAAATTTTAAACCATTCACTAAAGTCTAATATCCGTAATAGTGCAATTATATGTTATTTTTAACGAAATCATTTTCTACTAAACTGTAGCAAAAATTATTTATGAAGTGATGTTAGATTATAGTGAGTTTACAGCTCCACCCATGTACGTAATTTTTGGAATTTAAGTCTCGTTCCTCCTAAAGCACCCTTATGTAATCGTATGTCAGTATTTTGACTTGAATGCAATAATTTTTTTTTAGGATAGTACTTTTTGGTCCATCGCTAACAAATATGTGAAATTTCATGTATTTTCCAATGGAAAAGCCGTACGCTGCAATTTTCGAATTTAAAAAATTTGCAACAGTTATAATTTTGTTTATGAGGTATCGCAATGATATATTTTCTAGGCTATAATTTTGCCAGTCGAAATCCACTATTACAACCTCAGGAAGTTCCCTCATGAAGATGACCAAACTGGTATCTAGTATACGATGAGAAAGGCGAAAAAGCGATTTTACGCTGAAAATTTTTTTTCATCGAATAATTGTACGGTATTTGTTACACGTTAGACGTTTTTGCGCTCTATTAAGGTTACCAGAAACAAAACCGTCATCGTAGGTACCAGATAGGTAATTCATGGTTGTGTAGACGACGGTCGACGACGGATCGAGATTTTTAACGGTATATCGGTGGAAAAACGAATATATAGTCATATGATTCGGAACGACTTTAACCTCTATCAAGGCCGCCCAGCTGACCCAGTTGGTCAAATATAACATACGATGGAATGTTACGTTGCCGGATCGATGGTGACGCCGAAACAAAGCTCGTTGCCGGGTTTTATGTTTGATGATACGTTACGAATATGTTGCTTTCGTGATCCAGGAAATGCGTTTAAATGAGAAAAATTCGTGGTACATGTAACGAAGTACAATAAGACTATTTTCTTACAGACAATAGAACGAAATTAGTTTAACTAATGGGTACTCGCGAGCTCTACGTTTTTATAATTCGGCCGGCCGGTAAATTGTTTTTCTCTTAGATCACGCTGACCGCTACATGCCGTCTACACGGTATATTTCCGATGATGGACCTTCGGGTTAGGTTTTCATTGTCGAATGTAGGTATAAATGTTGTGACCCCACGCCGTTATAATTTCGGCCGACGGAAAATTATCGCGGAATTGTATGCGTATTCGAGTTTGAAAATGTCGCCATTCTTGTAGCCTAAATGCATCTACGTTTCTCACCCATTGTGAAGCTAATAACGTCGCTGTAATTAATCGCCTACCGGATGATATAATTGCGCGAAATTATCTCCTGTTGATAGGATAGCCCTCGAAACACAATTTCTCGATGGAAATTCGCCCATGTTGGATCCAGTATGAGGATCTTACTTGGAGAGATTTACCAAAAAACCAGCATAATACAAAAGCTGTTATAACTGGAGAACTATTATTATGAAATATTCGCGAATCGAACAACCTGAAGTGCTATTGCACTGGAAGCGATAACAATTACCGGAAATTCAATGGAATAGAATCGACGTTAACGATCCTACCACGTGCAATATCGTGATTAATGAGCCAGCTATTATTCAACGCGATAGATTAATCTTTGAATCGAAATAAAAAATGTTTCGTTCTCGACAAATACAAACGAATCGATTATATTGAGACGTTGAACTTTTAGAAAAGTGTGACAAAGTTCTCGCGTCACAAAATCGGAAAACAACTACTTTTGTTCGGCGGTATCTGGTGATGCATATTCATATTATATTTGAAGAATGTTACACGAGAAGTTTAGGTATACGGTTTAACCGTTATGGAGACATGGAACTGGTATTTCGAACTTGGACTGCATACATTATTATTTGAGCTGAGCGGTGGTAGCCATCCATCGTCATGCAGACAGATAGTGCTACTATGTGGGCGGACGCGTGTAATGGTATACCTATATCGACGGCGTTATCGCTATATGGACTTAGACGCGTGTATATGTGTCATTTTACAAAGACTATGGTAGAATGGATCGGAACTAGGTCGAAATATCAATTAGCGATTATCAGTCGAATTTACGACTAGTTTCGATGGTATTATCATTTCAAAATACTTGTGTCGTTATATGGAAGTTTAGAAAATTATGTTTACGTTTCGAATGTTATATTAAAGGTTTCATAAACTCGACGAGGTTGTAGAAGGGCAAATTAGCTTTTCAACAAATATCTCGTGACTTCATTGTACACTTTGGCATACTTATAGTCACCTATGTGCGAATTAAAACGTCCATGTAGTCATAGGTAACACTGACCCCGGAATAAAAAACAAACGTTGAAGAAAAATGAGTAAAATGCAACGCACATCGCTTCCTTTCGCAAAATATTGTTTATTTATAGAGACAGTAGTAGGTGAAGAGGAAATGAACCTTACGCATGTGATGTAAATGCAGAAAACACGAGCTTCTCATTTCTAACGCTATTCTTTATAACCTAAATTAAATACAAAGACACAATTTAGCACTTAAACGAACGAAATTGTTGTATTTTTCAAAGCCTTGTTTCAATTACAAAATGTCTATACGGTGGTAGAATTTACATTCGTGGTAAATGGTTCATCGATCTTTTCGCATAGGTCGTCATACATATTATGCATGAGAATAGTCGCGTAAACGTTAACTATCGAAGAAACGTTTTATTTCGTCGTACAACAACCATCTGTATCGAGTCAGTTGTGTTGCCATTTTCGACGAGTTCGTCGGTGAACTCGTCCAGTGTATTGACAAGCTGTGGACAACTTTTGTATCAACTTTTGCCCGGAGGTGTTTGATTAATCATTGGGACTAAACGTTGAGGGCAGTGAGGTAAATATAGGGATTAAAACTCCTCCCAGAGCTTTTTTTCTCCAAAAGTACATATATTTATTCATTTATCGAAATTCCCAAAATAATGATCACGTAAATCAATAAGCTGGAGCAAATCCAATCCCTGAATTTACAGCAGTTCGCTCTCCCTCTTCCTCACCACCGATGTAAAAATCCAGCAATCAGGCTACTTTCCGGGGGGGGGGACGCTTATTAATGAGAGAAAATGAGATACATTATTAATTTTGTGAAATTTGTATAGGGCATTTATTTTACACGGATTGTAGTTTTTGAATTTTTTCAATAGCATTAAAAAACTAGGAAATTCATTAATTTGTTGTGGGTAAATTACTCATACTTCTGATTGCTGAAATCATGACGGGAATAATTTTTCTTATTTTACTGACACTGTATGTTTTTTTTTTATCAGTTATTTTCGTGATTTTTTTCATATTTTTTGATTTTTTTTTTCATTATTTTTTATTATTTGTTATTTCTGTAACTTTCTCATTTTTATTGCTGTGTGCTATATTTTAATGTTCCTTTTGATTTCTCGTGATTTTTATACTTTTTACCTTTTTTTTTTTTTTTTTTTTTTTTTTTATTTATTGAAAGCAGAGAGGAGTTGGCCCCCCACTCCCCCTCATTAGGGTACTAAGGGCCGTATATCTCATTTCTTTTATAAATCAAAAATATATTTGTTTCTGTCTCTCTCTTTCCCTCTCTCAACTTGAAAAATATATATATATTGTATGCTATTTTCTAATTTTTTCAGTATGTTCTTTATTTATTTATTTATTTATTTATTTATTTATTTTTTTTAATTCCTGATTTGTACGTTATTTTATTTTTATATTTTGTTTTCCTTTTTTTGTTATTAATTTTGTATTATTTTTTCATTTTATTTATAACTCAAAATTTTTGAATTTTTCTCTATCATCTTTTCTAATAGTTTTATCATAATTTTTATCATTTAATGTTCCTCATCCGTTATTATTCATAATTATCCATTCATTATTTTTGTTTCAACCATATAATATGAACTGCTTGTAGCCAAATACCGCAATGAAGCTCGTTGTTGGAAGTGGTAGTTGAGAAAAATATTTTGCGCATGCGCAATACACAAAAACACATACTTATCAAAAACATCTCGAAGAAATGTTCGTATTGGTGTGTATTCAAATCCTCACGCATGTCCCTGAAGCAATATTACCCCTGTAACGTTTTTTGTTGACATGTAATGCGCATGCGTAAATTAACTCTCCTCAACTACCATTTCCTCTCTGCGCTTTAATTTCATGTTACGTTTTGTGTGGCTGTTAGCTGTGTATGTATATATTGCCGTAGGATTTTTGTGGTATATTATTTCCTATCATTATTATAATGCCACATTACTAGAGCCGAGTTTATAATGATGATACGTTCCAAACTGATGTAAATACTGTCAAATGTCAACCTTTTTACGGCTATGGCTAGTACCATGGCTAGCAATTCCTACCTGGTCCTTCTAAAACCGCCAAAAAAAGTTCATAGAATTTCAACGATTTTTGGTAATGTAGTCGTTGACTTACCATTCATACGAAATTTGAGCATTCTAGGTACGCTTAGCAAGGAGATATTGATGCTTTAGAAAATTTCATGACTTGTTTTTTTATCCAAAAATAGTTTTTAGCTTCATCTCCGCTCCAGATTCACTTGGGAAGCTGTATTTTGTATGTATTGTAATCTTCATTTCATTCTATCATCTCAGATTAAATTCGAAAATGCTTAAGCTCCAAGAGTGCCTTTAGTCCCGTCCCCTCACCTCTAAAAATTTGATTGAACGTATGTTTGAATTAAACCAAAAATAATTATCTACACCTCTTCGCTCCATGAAGTGTGCAAAAATATTCATTTTCACGAAAAGAATTGACCATTTACCATGTAACTACTAATGTTCTGAAACACAAGATATGAAGGCTTTCTTCGCCGACATACCTATCATAGATGAGGTAGACTGTAACAGTTTTCATTTCTTTTGAAAACTAAACTTGAAAATAGGTGCATTCTTCTTATTTCTTTAAATTTTATTTTTGAAACAAAAATTACCGATGAAAAAAACTAATATCCCTCCTTCGCCTCTTTTTTGGAAAATTTAGCTACCTCTGATGGCTTTTATTTTAATACGAAACTTTGGTAAAAAAATTTCGCAAACTGTGACCACATGACAGATATGAATTATTTGCCATTCTCAGATGAAATCATTAGCCTTCCAGCCACAGTATCACTATAGGAAGGAGCTTCTGAATTCCTAGACACAAAACCCGAAGTTGAAAACTTTCCTTACATAAAATTCGAAAGCCACATATAGCATCCGTTATCCGGAGGCTTCATCTTACATATCTTCTCAGCGTGTCTTGGGACGTTGAAAAAGTTTTTTTCGAGTTATCTCGCGAACAATAGGCTTTCCTCGGACGCGTATCATCACTCCGAGCTGATAATATTAGCGCAGAATCAGAAAGAAGGAGAAGAACAACATAGTCGTTGTATGACGAAGAGAATGGCAGCAATACTCCAAAACAAGTATTCGATGAAAGTGGAACAATGAACGATAGTATACGATCGAAACGCTTAAAATGTTATTGATATAACAACTAGTCATGTCTATTGAAAAAGAAACGAAAATCGTAATTGATGAGTAGGTGAATTCAAAACGTTCATAGGTGTTGTGTACCGAATACAAGGTAAAGGCTTATGGCATACTTTAATATCCATATACCAACGGATCAGAAATTCTCGAAACACGTGCCTTCAGTTTCAGTAGCTCTGTTATAACGAAAAATTATCAAATAATAATTACCGGGTTTAGGTGTTGTGTCGGTAGCGCTATACGCGCACGTAATATTAATATACCGTTATGATAGATCAAGAACCCAAGTTGATTCTAGGTATTCAAGTAGCGCTACATGACTACGCTGTGAGATTTTGTAAGATTCCACTTAATATATTTTAATCTGGCTAATTCGTTGGTTGAACTCGTCTGGGTCAATTAGAAGTCGCAGAGCCTTGGTTCGAATCTCGTTAACAGGTTCGATGCCACATTTCGCGTAATGGAGATCGCGAGCGTAGGCATTTTGCTCAAACAGCAAGCGAGCTATTCACAAACAAGATTTGCGATTTTGTACGACAAAGGTGAGAAGCCGCAACATTCCTTATAAGTACTTATCATCTAGACACGTATGGAAGGTAATCAGTCGCCCCATTCAAAAGTCACCCATTCTAATGTACAGATGGTGAAGTGTGAAAAAGAGTCGTCGCTTTTGACGTCTCAATACGTATTGTCAACGTGGTGTTTTTCACGACAGTCGATAGTTCTCGATAAAACATAACCCTGTGGTAATTCTTCGCGGATGATGACTCCAGTAGAGTACTCGTATTTGGAGTTTCGTTGGTTTCTGCAAAATGATTCATGGTCTTAGACGCTCTAATGTAATTAGAAATTTGATTATATTTCGCTGCTGCTCACGAACTACGAGCTTCGTTGGTTATAGCCACAGCCAGTTCCGAGTCTTATGTAAGGAAGTCATTCGGCAAATAATACCAAATTACCAGTTACCGTAATCATCTTACAAAGATGGTCGCGTATGTGTGACCGCACGATGATTTTAATTTTACTAACGTGTTGTTTTTTTTATGTTTACAGAAAGTTGTTAGAACAATGACGTACTTAATGTGCGATTCGAAAGGGCGAATTTTACCAGTGGTGACTTTTGTTCTGATCTCGTATTTTTTTAGTGGTGAATTAGTGTGTGCGCGTCCTCAAGATAGCTCGTTGTCCGTGCCGCCACACAGCAACGATACGAAAGGTAAGCATTAAGTAGCTAGTAGCCACATCATATATGAAGATTATTGTAAACGCCCCATTCGAATTATTGGGTTAAAACGGTGTAATCGCTGAACTAAGAGAGGAATAATTACATAGGCACTGGCATTACTTCCGCGTTTAATTGCTGTAAAATTTTTAAATGCTCAAATTAAAGTACATATATTACAGCATTGTAACATTATGAGGAAATTCGCTGTGATACAATCTTCGCCTTGGGCATAAATTAAACGCCGTTTCGCGCTTTTCAACTGGAGTAAGGTGGATTTGAATTGGCATTGAACTTAGTATGCAACGTGTTGGAAGGCGAGGCGGGTTTGACGTGTACAATAAAAATCAGCATCGAATATTAACGAGGTAGATAGGACGCTCATAGATACGACCTCCATCTAGGGCGAGTATTTGATGGGCAGGGTCGCTATATTTATTCAGAGTTTGATGATACTATTGCTAATTAGCTGAGTGATCGAATTTCTGTGCTTGGTAATCTTATTAGAGTATCGTGCATATTAATGTAAAAAAAATTATAAATTCCTCTGAGCTGTCAAAAGAAAAAGATGATAATAATAATAATCAAATATGTGACGAACCACCAACAATATATCATGTAATAATGTGATGCAAAAAATATATGAACGAAAAAATAAGATGGCCAATTAATGGAAAGGAATACAAAGATATATTAGATTCAGAAAACAATGAAAAAACAATGAAATTGGTAAAACTACTAAAATTATTTAATAAGTTTTAGTAATAAACAATTTATTCAAATTTTTGTCGACCTATACTCCAAATTGAGGAAGTCGACATCAAAAAAATACGAAATACTAATCAAATTAAATCAGTTCATTTAAGGTAGTACAATAAGAATTTTTGTAAAAAAATACATATGAATGACTTCCTCCCCCAGTTCAAAAGATGTACTAAAGAGTCTGAAAAACAAAAATTATCAAGTTGTATGCATTTAAAAAAATAATTCTTTAAATAATCAATTTTTCACAGTAATAAATTAATTTCAAATTACAAAAAAATTTTTAATAGAAATTAATAAGCTATGATAACAGGTAATAGATAAACTAACTCTAGCTATCTCACTTTTCAACTACTTCAAAATTTCAAAGTTCTACCAACTCTACGTATCCTAAATTTCAACTACTGTTCTTGTGATCCATTCAGTATGAAAATTGTAACATCACATTATATCACACTGACTCAAGTTTGATCGACTCGAAAAGGCCTTTCTTGTAGCAATTTCCACTCCGAAAGCTGTTTTTTGCTCCAAGTCCCCTCCAAATTTACTCAGGGAGCTAAAATTAAAGTAAGTTAGTCGCTTGAGTTCATTTTATCATATGACACCATAATAAACAATTTTCCAACATTCGTGTACCCCACCACATTTTGCGGTCGATAAGCTTTCTTCTCCCCTCCAATATCATTTGCGAAGGTGAATTTGGAATAAAGTATACTTCTTATTCCTCACAATCATATGAGCTTGTATTAATTACATTTTTACTAATTTAGGGCTCCTCAGTCTGTACTCAAATTTTGATAATCCGCCATTTTGGATCCATTTAGACTCAAATTCACGAGGTCATATTTTGGTCACCAACTAACCTCACATACCGAGTTTGGCCTTTCTACATTGATTTAGTGATGAGATATGGGAGATTCGAGATATTCTATGATTTAGAACTTCCTCAAAAAGTCCCAACTCTTCTCCCAATGCACCTGAAAAGATGAAATTTGGTTGTGTTGGTGTTCCTAACTCATTCTTTCACGTGAGATCAAAAACGAAAATTTTAACTCATTTGACCTTCCTCCAGCCGTCCTCATAATTTGCGTGATCCTCCATTTTGAGGTGTATCAAAAAAAACAGATAAGTACCTTTTTTGCATTTTTAAAAAGAGTCCCTCACCAAATTTTGAACGAATTTCACGAATACACGCAGGCGCTACGTGTGACGAAAAAGTATATAATTGTGTATACCAAAAAGTTGAACGCTAGCAGATGATTACAAATGGTCTGAAACGCTGAGATTTGAAAACTCTACCCTACCCCAGCCCCCTTTCCAGGTAAAGTAGGCTGTAATAGCTATTGTTTGTATTGAAAACTCAGACAAAAAAACATGACCTCTCTTCAAGTCATGCTATCTTACCTTCAGTTACCTTTTAATTCTGTTTTATTCAAAAAGATTGCCGAATCTGCCATCCTCAATATGATCAATACATTTAACGTAATGTAACGTCCCATTCTTCCTGCTAAAAAAATATGCTAAGAGTTTTCATAACTGAATACATCCCTGAAATTTCGAATTAACTAATTTTATCGCTATGAATAGTGTGACGTAACGTGACGTCATCTTTTTAGATTTTGAATTTTTTTTTTCAGTTATGTGGAATTCTTATATATTCTCTTTTAAAAAATTTCTAGTCGTTACATCAAATAGAAATAAATTTTAGGGTGATTTTTTATTTGAATCGTTCAACATCCCTTTACGCTGAGAAAAATGAAAAAAGGAGTGAAGTACTTAATACTGTGAATTTGAGGTAATGATTAATGTCGAATCTAATACTGTGCAGAAGTGTATAAAATTCTGAACTTTTCAGTACTGAGTACTTTATTCATAGTACTGATTAATAAATAATGTACTTGAATCTCCATAAATAGCATTCATTACTGTACTTCTCTGTAACAAATAGAAAATAATACGGTAATGAATCCTGTAAAAATACAGTAAATTTGTGACACGAAGTAATTTCAGTACACAATGCTGTACAGAAATTGATTCATTTTTCAATTAACAAGAGATCATCACATTAATCATGAATCAGTACTTAATATGATGCACTGAGTCCCGAACTCAATGAGATTATTAATACATAAGTCAGGAATGAAAAACGCATGTGATTTATTGAGTCCGGAAATTTTGGAAATACATACATTTCGGCATAGTAATTACGTTCCACCTATTTCACTCCTGAACTGAAGGTATTCAGTACTGTACAATTTTTCTCATTTGTTTCAGTGTACCCACTTATTTCAAAAATAAAATGGTGTAAAAAAATAAAAATAATAATAAAAATTAAATTAAATAAACTCGCCTCTACCCCAGAGCTGTGCACGAAATTTGATAAAAAAGCTTAAAACAGGATTCATCTGAAACTGAAACTTTCCCAAGAGTTCGCCTCAACTTAAATTGTAGAAAATTGAATTTTCTTTTCGTAGTAACTTGTTAGTTTTTATCTACGACTCGACCTTTACTTCATGAGATATTTCCTGATATCACTTAAAAATGAACTTGTTGTAAGACCTTTCTGTTAAAGATAATTTCTCTATAAAAGTTTGAATTGTAATGAAAAATTTATGAAAACCAAATTTTTGAAATATAAATTACTTACCTACTTTGGAATTGCCGTCCATTTTTTTCTACAATACTAGGTATTCATGAAAATCTCTAAATCAGCTGTGATGGAAGGTGTTTTGAGGGATAGGCTTTGAAAATGAAAATTATTGATAGCCTTTAATATATATAGACAACGTGTTTCATGAGATACGGGCAGTTGAAAGAAATCATTGAACTCAGTAGCGCATTCAGTTCAAAATTACAGACAATCCATGAACGAAAAATCCATAAATTAAATAATTTAACTAAAAAATATTCATATCTCACCCAATTGGAAGACAAAACAAATTCCATTCGTCATCTTTACTCGTAATTAATACCTATTGAATGCCTCAAGA
Organism: Phenacoccus solenopsis; assembly: GCA_009761765.1. NCBI lineage: Eukaryota > Metazoa > Arthropoda > Insecta > Hemiptera > Pseudococcidae > Phenacoccus > Phenacoccus solenopsis. Next base: position 7,567,970 of record CM019752.1, on the reverse strand, counting down.
GCAAGTAAATAAGATTTCGGATTCTGGGCAGCTACGACGAAAATACCAAAGGTCGACAAACGAGGCTAACAAAGTCACGGCCACGGCAATCGGAACAATTGCATATGATTAGTATAGTTTCTCTTTTAGTCGTCATAAATATACGCTATTTTATGGCATAAGCTCTTATAACATACGTGCTGGTGTGATCATTAAAATGCCCGAACGACGAGCAAATTATCTAAAGTATTATATTTCGACTGATCTGTTTAAATAGATCAGAACACTCACGTAACCGAGCTGGCGAGCGCACGTTGGCCGTGATTACCTTAACCGGTCGCAAAAAAGTGTGAATTAATTTAAATATTAACATAATATAAAAGCAGCTGCTCGTAAGACTTATACACAATCACGCCCAGTCATTCTCCTCTAACCATGACCAATTATGCACGGGTAGTCCGTTTACGCGTGTTGCGCGCATCGTGAACGAAAAAAATAAGCCGAAAAAACTACGAATCAGACACCTAATCGTCCTTTTAAAAAATGCTCCAATTTCGAATAGGCGAGAAGAAAACATCGCGTTAACCTATTTTTGAAGAAACGATGGGAATTTCCGAGTTATTAAGAGATTCGTTGGGCCGCGTGTTTACCGAGTGTATTGAATAATTTGTTAATTCCGATGGTCGAGTAATTGTTTAATTTTCGAGTATCAGTGGTCCGGCTAAAATGACCTGTTTTGGTTGGACGAGAGATTGAATATTGAAAAAACCGTTGGTAGTTAATTTGTTCGCGAGGCTGGGAAGAAATGGAAATGAATCGCAAACGAGATGATTGGAAAATATTTGGAAGGAAATAGAGTATCAATTAAATGGACACTTGAGAACCTCGAAAGAAATTTATTCGTGGTTATTCCAGCTTGGTCTTGAAAAGTATTTGGACTGGATAGTGTTCATTTCGTTCATTAGCGAAAACTGGTGTGTTGGTAGGATACAGAATAATTTTGTTCGCTAGAGAATATAACATGTTGCATGAGTTAGGCAACTTAATATGAAACGTTTGTGATTGATGATGTAGTGAATGAAAATAAGAAATTAATTATTATTTTGAATTTCTAAATAATTTTTATAAAAAAGAATAGAAGCATTGTAGAAACGATGAACATTATTTGTGCTTCTTAGACACACTTCAGGTTATCGAGAGTGCATTATGATCGATGAATATTGTAATTTTGTTACGGATTAGGTAAAATGGGTTAAAAGATTTCACACGCTCCTGTACGTGAGACCTATATTTTTCATTATTTGATGTTAAACATAAATGCTCGTGTTCTTTTATTTAAAGATTAGGGAATTGAAAGTTTCTGAAAGAAAAACACTCTGAACGTATTGAAATTTAATTTGTAAAATTATAATTTAATGAATTTTTGCAATTTATAATTACTTATGGTTTTCGATATAGTACCAGTATTTATGTTTTTGAAGCACTTAACTGTATGTGTAAATTTTTTTCATTTACCAATATTTTTTATTTTTCATATTTTTTTGGCTCTATCACCAATTCAAAATATTTTTTGAATTTTTTTCATTTTAATTTTTTCTCCCAGACAGTTTATTGAAATTTTTGAAAATTTAATGCCATTTTCTCAAACTAAAAAATTCATTCAGCAAACAAAAAAATAAAATCGTCTCAAAACATTGTAAGGCAGCATCAAAATAAAATAAAAAAAGTAAACGTCCATGCCACATTACTGGAGTTGAGTTTTTAATTGAGGTTTGTTCAGATTTGCCCATAACGCTCCTAATTCTTTCATGTCCACGAACCACACCCAATAACAAATCTGAAAACCATTACTCTCCCTTCCAAAAATACTTGAGAAATTAAATTTACAACAAATATAGCATTTCTTGCCTTGCAATAATTATTTGAACGCCCATGTTTCAAATTACCGCTCGAAGCTCCTCAAATTACCCTCAAATTTTTACGATCCACCATTTGGCACCCATTTTGACCCAAATTCAAGATGTCATATTCTGGTCATGAACTAATCCTACATACAAAGTTTGACCTTCCTAGGTCGATTTGGTGAGCAGGTGTAGAAGATTCATGAAATTTTCAATAGAAAATAGAAATTTCCCCTCCAAAAGCTATTTTTGCTCCAGGTCCCTTCCAAACTCATTTGAGAAGCTAAAATCAGAATAAGTTAATCACTTCAGCTCATTTTATCATATAACACTGAAGTGAAAAATTTTCGATCATTCGTCTACCCCCACCACATTTTGAAGCCAATAACCACTCCTTCTCCCCTCTAATATCATGTGTGAAAATGAATTTGGGATATAATGTACTTCTTATCGCCAATAATCATTTGAGTCCATATTAATTACATTTTTATTAATTTAGGACTCCTCAAGCTGTACTCAAATTTTGATAATCCGCCATTTTGGATCCATTTAGACTCAAATTCACGAGGTCATATTTTGGTCACCAACTAACCTCACATACCGAGTTTGGCCTTTCTACATTGATTTAGTGATGAGATATGGGAGATTCGAGATATTCTATGATTCAGAACTTCCTCAAAAAGTCGTTTTCTTGTTTTAACTCCCCTCCAAATGCAGTTAGGAAGCTAAAATTTGGTTGTGTTAGTGTTCGTGACTTACTCTTTCATATGGGAACAAAAACGAAAATTTTGAACGATTTGCCACTTCTTCACCCTTTCTCAAAATTTGAGTGATCCACCATTTTAAAGTGTATTGAAAAACAAAAAAGTACCTTCGCTCGTGGAGAAAAAAATTTACATAGTCCAAAAAGCTGAAAATTTGCCAGATTATTACGAATGGTCTGAAACGCAAGGATTTGAAAACCATACCATCGCCCAACCCCCACCCCGTTTGCCATATCAGGTAGGCTGTAATAGCTTTTGGTTTTATTGAAAACTCAACTAAAAAGTTCTCAACGTGTACGGTATTGAAGCATTTACCTCTGCTGAAATTATATTTTTAATGCTATTTTTTGTTCATTTTGTTTTGATTTCGTTTCTAATTATTTGGTGCTTTATTTGTTTGTTTCAGATATTGTAGCTGAAAAAGTAGAACCTATTAACAGTTCTACTTCAAACGACAGGTATAAAAGTAGTCTAAAACAAAGACAACGAGAAACTATGTTTAACTACGTAAAATACGTCGAATCGAATTGTTTATCTAAGTATTTGAAAAACGATTTAAATCGGGCATCGAATACCCTAAAAACATCTCTCACCCAAGTTTACAAAAAAATAAACCGAAATAACCGAAAAATTGCTTTTTATTTCAAAAAAATCAAAACCAAAATCAAAGAAAAAAATTTACACATTTTAAATTCGCTAATATTGAAACTAGAACTTTGGTCACGATTCAAAGAAATAAAATCGAATTACGATTTAATGACTGACCATTTAAAATTATTGATGTTAATTTTATTTTTAAAATTATTCGCTATTTTTAAATCACTTAAAATGCAACACTGTTCTAATTTAAAAATAAGAAATTATCATAAGTACAAAAATCAAAACAAAATTTTCGCGAAAATTGAAGAATGCGAAGATTTATCGGATATCGCATTTTATGCGGAACGTATCGCGTATACGAGTTTTGATTCATTAGCCACATTGAAGACGAGTAGATGTAAAAATATTGTCGAAAATTTGCGTAGATTTTACCAAAAAGAAGTAAAAAATTTTCGCAAGGTTCGAACGAAAAGAAATATTAAAAATGATCGCGAATTATCGTATTTGGTCACCAATCGATTGACGGTGGCTGAAAAGAACGATTATTTGGATAACCTTTATCAGGAGAAATTGATACGTAATTTTGTTAGAAATTCGTTGCCCGATTTAAACAATGATTACGGAGGGATTATCTTACCCGCTGCTGTTCCGGAAGACGACGATAACGCGGCTGAGAAAACCGTCGCCAGCGTCAAGTCTCCGTATCTGGTGGTGGAAAATTCGAATTCTTTGAGCGGCTCGAAGCCGAACATTTACATTTCGAGTTCGGTGGAGATCACCACTCCGTCGTCGCCGAACTGGAATGACCTGAGTACCAGTGATATGTACCCGGTGCAGTTGATTACCGCAAAACCTAAGCCATATAAACCGACTACCATTATAAATAGCGTTCATTCGCAAACGGTGACAGAATCTAATATTTTACTGTCGAGTAATTCTTATCTGTCAAGTTCGATTAATTGGATTCCGTCGTACGACCAAAGACCTGTTTCTATTCAGAGTAATATTCATACGCACATTACCACTAGCACATATCGACCCCCAAGTTCTGAAGGTTGGAGTCCAGGATACCCTTACGAGCCAGTTTTCGTACCACCATCCGAGGATAAGGATCCTGCTTTGCATGTCCCTTACGAAGAATCGTCTGCACCGGATCTATCGGCTAATGAGCCTTTCTTCGTTGAACCCATTGTGGTGTCATCGGTCGATCAACTTCCCACCAATTACCCGATCCCTATGGAGAACTCGTCCATGGGACATAACCCGCTCACCGTTCTGGTTGGTAGCCGACCACCAGAAATAGTGTTACTAGAAGATGTAACATTCCAACAAACCATTACTCTAGAAGGCGAACAAGAAACGCTTAACCAAGCCCCCGGAGCTGTTGCCGAAGATCCTCCAATGGCCGCAGCAGCTCCAGCCGGTGTAGCGGCTGCGCCTCCGGTGGCCGCAGCTCCGGCAGCGTCTGGTGGTAGTAATGCGGCGGTTCTTGGTACGTTGTTATCGGCGGGTGCCGGCCCAGCTGCAGCTTTGGTAGGAGGTGCAGCTTCGGCTGCTGGAGGTCTCGCCACTGGGCTCGGAGCCGGTGGTGCGACTGGGTTAGGGCAAGGAAGTGAGCAAGGACAAGCGTCTCAGGGTCCAGGTAATGCTCTAGAATCTGAGCCTGAAGAGGAGTCAGGAGAGTGGTATCAGGAGTTGGCGGAATCTGTGATGATGGTGTTTTCTTTTCAGTTTCTTAGGCAAACGTTAATGGCGTTGTATTCGTTGGTGATGCCGCATGTCTCGTTTATGATGACTAGCGGATTTACCATGATCGCGTTTCTCTTTCCGTGGTTATATCCGCATATTGTTGTGCCTATGGTTAGTCTCGTGTCTAGTTTTACGGCTAGGCTTATTTCCGAATAAGTGGAATTTCGAGGTTTATATGCAAGCCAATGTGATATGCATTCGTAAAATATTGTCAATTTTTAATAAATATGAGTCGAAGATCGAATTTGTTCTGTGTAGTCTTACGAGTCTGTTTTGGTAAATCATGGTGTCAAATAAGTTGCCTAATCAGTTGCCTCGAATGAATTACATTTATAGTTTTTCTGGATATTTTAAACCAATTCCAACGCCAATTAATAATTCAAAAGCAAAACTAGAGCACAAAAAATTTATATGCATTATGTTACCATTTCAAAGGTTACCTATTTCCTCGAAATCATAATTCATTTTGAATTCCTCCCCCCATTTGATTTTCTTTTAAATTTCACTTTTCTGTACCTATTGGCTTGTATATATGAATGAAGCTAGTTTGAAGTGTTTTAACTGCTCGAATGAGTTTCTTTGCCAGTGAAGCGAGAGAATTGATATTTTCAGCCATTTACCGAACAACATTTTTCGATGTTCGTTTATTTACTTTAGGAGTTGTAACTCAACTCACCATGTGTGTATTTTAACATTATTTAATAAAACATTTTATTTAACACGACGACATTTTTTCTTTATTTAGATTTGTAATGTAAATAAATTCTTTTTCCTTGTAATTTTACTCTTGTGATGAATATATTTTATGAGTATAACTGTACCAAACATAAATAAAATATTTTTACGTAGAATTTTATTTATTCATCGCTGTTATTTTTAAGTTGACTTTGATTTTCTTGGTGCCATTTCTTCTTTCTTTTTTACTTACTTTTGACTTCATGCTTGCAAGTAGAAGTTGTTGTTGACTTTATTTATTTGTATTTCTTTTCCTAGTCCAAATTAGGTTGGACAAATATGTACATATTTGTAGCATGCATTGTCCACAAAAAGGATGGAAGCAGTCATGCAAAATTACATCGTAAATTGCTGTGCGATTTCGATGATTTGAAGCATTTGGGAAGGGTGAATCGAAATATCATGTAATGCATTTTTTTTGTCGTTTTTTTTTTTTTTGAATCCATTTGTTAATAATCTAAAAAAGTATTATAAAGAATGTCAAGTATGAAAAAAATTGAAATGATCTTTTTATTTTATTATTTTTTGGCGCGTAAATAAAAAAAAAATCAATCATGGAAAATAAAATTTGATTTTTTTTTCATTTAATGCTTATAGTTACATCCATCTGGTTTGGACTATAATAACTTTTTATTCTTCTGTGAAAAAAAATAAAATATTTTTAAAATTATTTTTAAATTTTTTCGATTACATATACGTACCCTTTAAATCAATCATGATTTTTTTTTTTTATGGAGAAATTATATAATTTTATACCGAGTGCTTATATAATTATATGCAAGAATTAAATCAAAGTTCTGTTTGATTTTTAACTTATTTGAATTTTGTATAGCTACTTACTTTACGATTCACCTAGCTGATAGAAAGTAGTTCCTTTGAATTCATTCTGAATTCACAAACCAAATTTTAAAATGATATTTTTGCATGTTTAATCAAAATTATAAAAATGTGTATTATATTTTGCATATTTTGTACGTATTTGGTTAAAAAATGAGAACATGTTGAATATTATATTTGTTCAAAATCTATATTTTCTACATAATTACTTGCTAATTTACTTCATTTAGAAAATCGAAATTTATTACTTTTTCTTTGCTATATGAAAATATCATTTTCATAAAAAAATCTTATAACATAAAAAAAAAAACACAGTTTAACATTCGTAGCCTTTTTTGAATCACGAATATTTTTCTAATTTAAATTTCTTTTTGTTGGAGATTGAGAAGAAAAATTTACCGTGCTTGTAATATTTTTGTTGAACAAAATTATTGAAAAATTAAAACTGTCATGCTTTCAATTATTTAGTTTGAAAAGAAAGCTTACGAATATTCTTAACATATTTAGTTTAATGCTTAAATGAATTTTGAAATTTGAAATTGAGTTTAAAAAAATCAGCTAATTATAAAAAAATCTGAATATGTTTTTAATGAAGTTCAAAAAAAATTTTACCATTTGAATTTTCGGATAATAAATGTTTGTTATTTTTTTTTTAAGATTCAAAATGCAAATTCTTGCATAATTTTTTCATGGTGTATTATAAAATTTGGTATTTTTTTCTCAGCTTCCTGAAATGATTTTTTGAAAACATCATGAATTTGTAAATTTTACTTCAAATCTAACAATTAGTATAAGGCACGTAAATGGATAAAAGTAAAGTAAGTAAGAGATGAATTTTAAAATACCTGAAAAAATAAGAATCATATATTTTTCTCACAAGTGTTCCAAAATATCTTCAAAATCAAAGTTTATGTAGGTAATAAAAATTTCTCTTCACAGTTTCTAATTTTAGGAATGTATTTGAAGACTGAAAAATTCAAACTTTTTATTAATTTTCAAATCTTCATTTTTTTTGTCATTATTGTTATTATTATTGGTATATACATTTTTTGTTGAAAAATTTCATTTTATTTTTATTCGAGAACTCATCAGGTACTAGGATGAACTGAATTCCTTTTTTTTTTCTATGTAAAGGGGCTAATCCAAACTCAATTTTTAAGAGCTCACAGTTAAGTTCAAAGTTTTGTAAAATTTACTGTTTTTAAACCAAAGATCAACTTACTTTCGAAGCCTTAACATAGGCCGAACTCTAAGAAACGATCCTAGCCGAGTCGAAAGCTTATTTGCCTTCCTACATTTTACCCAGCTGTACACATATATATTGAAACTGAGCACATCGATGCTCATCTGGCCATACTACGTGTGCATGGCGCGTAAAAAAAAATTAAGTTAAAAACTGAGCTAAAAAAAATTTTGATATTTTTCGTACAAAGACTGAACACACATTTTGGACGTCAATTTGTTTGAAATATAGGAGGATACCTTTCTATATTCACTGTTATAACTAAGTAACTTTAAGATGTATATATTCGTCGCAAATAGCCCTTGATGCTGAGCGACAAAAAATGAACGTATTAAAAAAAAATAATTAAATTTTTTTTTTTAAAAAGCACCAATTTTGATCATGTTCAAATGAATGATAAATGGGTAATTTATTGATCGTATACGCATTATGGACTTAATTTAGGTTATTTCGGATTCAGAAGTGAAAATATGCTCGATTTCTACCTCACATAGTTCCCAAAATATCACATTATAGCTTCAAATGACTTCGTATTGATATTTTAGAATGAAAGAACTTAGACTTAGAAACCTCTGTGGAATAAAAATCGAAAATATTTTATCTCTTGTTTCCGAAAAAAGTTAAATTAAAGCTGTACTATGCACACGACTCACATTTTACAGATTTGTCGTTCATTTTTGAAAATAACCGAAATTGGTGCTTTTTGAAGAAAATTTATAAAAAGTTTATACCTTTTATAATTTAAAAAAATGGGCGACCAAGGTGTTTATCAATCCTAAGTCAACAAATTATGACTTCAAAATGTAAAAAAAAATTTAATTAGCCGAAATTCGTTTTCTTTTTTTAATTTCAAATGTAAAACCTCGAACTGATCGTGGGTGATCTTAAAATAAAATTTGGAAAATTAATTTTTTAAAAGTATTTTCAACGTCATTTAGCAAGTTTTGTGAGCATGCTTCTTACTTTTTGAAAAAAAAATCGAAATTCGGCTCATCTTTGTCACAATCAGTTTTCAGCTGATTTTTCGATAAAAAAACTAAGCTATTGCAGTGTACAGAATTTTGGAAGGGGTCAAGGTAAGATTGACGTCGAATTTTTAATGTTAGCTTATTGTATTCTGGTAAATGACAATTCAGTTTTTCCTCTTATACTCATTGTCAGTTGAACTTATGGAAGCAGGTTTTTTTTACTTCTATTTTTATTAATTTTTTTATTTTTTTTACTTAAGCTTCCCAGCACAGGGGAACTTAAATGTTGATGAATGATGCTGCACTTAATCATTTTATGAAAGTTGTTGACGCTGAGGTAACTGGTTCATTTGGAAAATCCAAGTGACTCACTCATTTAGGAAAAAAATATTCATGTTCTGGACAAGTGAAACTGTTCATAACACTACATTAATCAGTTGTATGTTACAGGTTCAACTAATATCTTTGGTGAAGTTCATCTGGTGATGGCGGTATTTAGAAGACATTACCTCTATACCTACCTGATTATTTTATTTCATTGTATTTAACTTTTGATAATGTTTCTTCATCTCCATTTTTCAAAATAATATTCTTCATTAGTATTACATTAATATTGCGATTAAATTTTCTAAAATTTTTACTAAAATAATTGTTTCTAAATTTCAGAGATGTCACGCCAACGATTGTGGAGCAGTCCATCAAGATCTATGCATCGAACAACAACGGCAGCTCATCGATCGAGCCTAAAAAATCCGAGCAAAAAATCTACGGTGACATAAGTGTAGACAGCGGCTTGGATTTCGGAAGAGCAGCAATCGAGTCATCGACAAAACATGTCCCAACGGTGAATACTCTGAAACCTCTCACCAAACAGGGAGTAACTCCTATCGCCGCTTCAGACATGGTGGTTGCCGACGTGCGAACGCCACCTAAAGTGAAATCGCAAATAGTCCATTCCCATATGCAATCGTTAATGTCACCTGGTAAAGGTGAAGCTATTCCTGTAGTTCTCGAAGGTAACGACGAAGCTGCTTTGGAGAAAATCTCATCTGATAATTTCAAGTATACGCATAGCGACTCTACTCCATCGAGTGGACTTTCGACGTGGATTTTATTGAATTCGGATTCAGTATCTACCCCGTATTCGCACCATAAAAAGGTCCAAAAACCTACTACTTCTGACGCTCCCAATATAACTTCATCCGAAAGCCCAATCGATGCGAAAAAGAAAACAACGAAACCTTCAACTTCGAGCACTACTACTACAACCACCGAAAAAGTAGTCAAATCTAAGATAGAGGCTGTCGTCATGAAGAAACCAGAGCGTAAACCCATCGCTACTATTCAAAAAGTTAATCAAACTTACGCCAAGAAACCAACCACTCCTAAAATCGAACCCGAAGAGATATTAACCACTACTATCGTATCCCTTCAGGATTCTAAATTCAGAAACAAAACGCCAGTGATTGTCGGTAAAGTACCATCTACCAATTCCAAAGAAGTCGTTAATACCACCACTCCTATGACTTTCGTAGAAATGCAGTTCGATAATGGTACCAGATTGGGAACTCCTGTTGTCACTTTCCCTCATGTACCGGTGAAACAAAAGAATAATTCGTCGACAACTCGTAAACCGTCCACTACGACGCAATCGAGACCCTCTATGGTGATGATCTCGAGCGGAGCTCCTACTAAATTTGCCTCCCTCCAAGACTACCCTAGTACATCAACTGTTGCTGTCACAAGTTCAGACATCTTACCAGCAATAGTTACCGAAGAAATCTCGCTCGAGCCTATCGTAGAAACGACCACGAAGAAATCCTCTTCTACGTCTGGTAAAAAGAAGAAAAAGAAAAACAAGAACAAAAATAAACGTCGAAGGACTACCAAAAAGCCTGCAAAAATTCAAAGTAAAATATCCGAAGACGATAATAGCACCTCCAAGGTACCAGCCGGTATGTCAACAGGTAATCGACCATTGTCAACTAGAATATATAATTATTTAGCCAGAGAGGTGATGCCGAACGTTGGAGTTGGAATAGTTGGACTTATGCTAACAGCTGGATTGGCTGGTTTACTTTTATATCCGTTTGGTGGCGCTGTACCGATACGTAGGAATTACGAGAAGCCCCATCCGTCTTATAATTTGAACGATTATCCTCCTGTGGGTGAAGTGGATAATGCCCAACCTGAGGAGTCGGTTTTGAGTCAAGTGTTGGCTGGAATGAGTAATACGATGAATCAGTATAGCAGAGAGCAGCCGGATGTGTCGTATAAGATGCATCCTAAGTACAAGCCTGCAAGGTACGACAATCCGAATACGTATAATCACCATAAGGACGTGAAATACACTACAGAAACGCCGATGGAAGATTCTAAGTATTCGGAGTTGGGAGACGTCGTATCAGGACCACACGAAAGCGTCAAGTTTACCAGCTTCGATATCAACGATTCGATAAAATATCCTATGGATAATTCTCAACCTAGTCCAAGCTACTCTACTATTGACTTGACTACGAGCAGCCAAAATGAACCGATTTACCATAAATACAGTCCGCCCAAAGAATCGTCTGGTAAACACGACTCACCCGTGTACTCGACCTTGGGTGAATACGCGTCCTATAATAATCCCCACGAACCCATGCAGAACCCAGTTTACCACGGCGAAAATTACGATTACAAAAATCACAAAAACAACAAAGACATTCAGGATTACAAAGTGAACTCTGAACTAGAAGTGGTCACTCAGGCTCCGGAAAATCAAACAACAACCATTAAAAGTAAATACGAACAACCTTCGTTTGCTGCCCTCGAAGGTATTCCGAAGAACTACCGTACGTTACAGACGAGCATTCGATTCGAGGATACAGCTTCGGTGTTACCGATGAACCAAGATTTCGTACCCAGCGACGGCATGTACGCGGCTTCCATCGAACATGGCCCTAGGAACATGAAGTTACGACGAAGAAAACGAAACATCTCCAGCGAAAATGAAATCGACTCCGTCCTAATCGATAGTAACGAGAAGCTTCAATCGACCCAGTCTCCAGTACAGTTTATTACTACAGGAAACGATACTAAAATAATCACCACAGATGCTCCTTTGGATAATAATATCGTCGAAGAGGTGAAACCCACTAGTACTCAAAATCATACCGAAGGCTACAAAGGTCTCAGTTCCAATAGCACCGAAAACAACTTCGAAACAGACGGTAAAAATAAATCCGTTCTTATACTAGTGACTCCAGAACCTTCAGCTAGTGCTGAATCTCCTACAGCTTCGAGTCCCAAAGTTGAAATCGTACCACATGTCAACACTAACTGCGAAAACTGCGATTTATCTAATATCGAAGAGCATCCTCCTGTCCCACAACCCTTCTCCATTGCTAATCTGTTTCGTAAAATTTTAGATTTCAAATTCAGAATAGGTTTCGAATTGATTCGAGCTACGACCGATGTGATTTCCAAATACTTGAGCACCGTTCAACAACGAATGACCGAAGCTCTACGTGATCTGCAAAGAAGCGCCTTCAGAATGAGTACAGCCGAGAAAAAAAGTAGGACTAATGTGATAAAGAAACGCGAACGAAGGCATATCATACACGGTAGTTAAGCTCGTGTTTAAATTTCATTTCATTTTGTATCGCATTAAACTCTATATTTTGCAAATGCGACGTACGTTTAGGACTAATTCATTGTTGAAGTCCGCTTTCGTATGTTTAACAATTCTCGCCTATTCTTATCGAAGAGTTCATCGAACTCTACAAACGTGCAATCGATATTGCGCTCACAGAATTTGAAATTCTTTTAAGCTCAATTTTCAGCAGGTTTTTAGATAATGATCGCATTTCTTAAATAAATCGTTTAATGCTTAATACGAATATTCGACTAAGTCAGTATTATAATTATTAAATGAAATATTGTAAATACCAAATGTACATAGGAATTTATTTTGCTAAAAATTCACGATTTTAGTCGTATGTTTTTGGCATGCCACATTGGGGAAATTGGCATTGAGGTGATGAGCAGGCTGTATGGCCATTTTACACAACGAAGACGTAATTTGTTTAAATTTTTACTTTGCTATTTTACGTATGACTGTGTTGTAAATAGGTAGATGATACTTTATTTGATATTTTTACCTTCATATTGTTTCATTATTGTTTTCAATTTATTTAGTATAATTTGAGTTTGCATTTAAGCTAGAACTGTAATGTGTGTTTTTACTCTTTTTATTGATTTTTATATGAAAATTTGTATTTTTTTATTATTTTGTATTTTGTATTCAATTAAAATATATTTCATTTATGTACTTATTTATTTTATTTTTCATTTTCCATTTGTCTATGACTCGTTAACTGATTTGAATATCTTCCTTATTTTAAATAATGATGTCGATATCATTGTCAGCTTATTTAAAAGTAGTGTGACACTCATGTATTGACGTGCAAAGGTTGAAAGAATATTTTATTTACCTGGGTCCTGGCCTTTGACTATATACCCCTAGACCGCTCGAACTGTAAAGAAAAATTCTGTCGATATCAAGTGAACACTCTCAGACCAAAATTCGTCTGCGCATGCGCGAGTTGAAGATAACAACAAGAGCAACATTACTGATACCAGTTGAACTTGTTATACTCGAAACCTTCGACCATATAGAATGGACTGATTAACCAATGCTACAAAAATGACCCCAACACCATAACGGTTGGTTGATGAAATTTGTTATGCGCATGCGTAAAAATGCTTAATACAATTGTAATAACTACGATTCAACTCACAGCATACTTCACAAGTGCGTATTTGAGCAGCATTTTCCTCATCAAACAGCTCTGATAAACACGGATAAACAGTACTTTGCTCTAATAGGGCATGCGCAGTAGCTGTTTTCGTCGACTAAATGTTGTACGTATTGGTGTCATTTTAGCCTTCGAATTTACATTACGTGAATCAGTCCATTGTGTATGGTCGAAACTCGAAATAATATTGATAACTTTGAACTCGCGCATGCGCAGACGCATTTTGGTCTGAGAGCGTTCACTTGATATCGACAGAAATGTGTGCTATTCTAAACAATGAGTTCGAGTGGTGCAGGGGTATATAGTCAAAGGTCCTAGCCTTCATTACTTCAAGCATTCTAGACATTTGAGGGGAAATAATTGTTATCAAGCTGATTTTTGGTATAGTTGTCAGGAGCAGCACCACAAAGAACATACTAGAACTCCTGAAACTTGAAAGCGTCTAGTACAAGAGTATTTTGTCAATTAAATGAGCATCGTCTGAAATAGTTGTCTCTTTTAGATTTAGAGATGTTCGAATTGAAATACAAGCTTGTTAAATATTGGTGATTTTTTCATATTTTATGCGGACAAGGAACTTTGGAAAATGCTGTATTTGGTGGTGTTCAAAAAATTGACGACTCTTAATAGTACGTTATGTGCTTCGGATACTGAAACGAAAAATTTTACGCTAGGTTATTGCCGAAGTGAAAAATCAAAGTTTCGTATTTCGACCCCTTCAGTTTATAAAGTAAGCAAATTATGATATATCAACGTTACATGAGTAGCCTACAAATAGTATGAAGGAACTGATATAGAATTCATTCGTTTTCTTATGCCGGTATAATTCACCACTACTCAACCATTGTTTTTTATTTGCATTGAAATTTTTCTCCAGTATGATGAAAATTGAAATTCTTATACGACATAGGAAATATGTGCTTGTATTATGTATTCATTCGATTCCAGTTTGTTGAGTATTGCAAGAACAAAGTTGTTTTGTGCTAAATGCTCTTGAAACTCTGTACTTTGAAAGGCAAAATTTGGATAAATTATTTTAAGATGAGGTTTTAACTTGGAAATGATAGCTACCAATAATGTATTATCATGCTGATTTTTGGTGTAGTCATCAGAAGTAATGCCACCTACAACATATTAAAACTCCTGACATGACGCAAAGGGTGAAGTCTCTGTAAGCAATAAAATATTCTGTTGTAAGCTATAATAAAAGAATCACGCCAAAACTTTTTTTTTTTTTAATTTAGTTTTAAATTTCGTTATATTTTTATGGTATGTCCTTAGTACTTGCTTATGCTACTATAAGCCATATGAACAAAGTGTTCAGAAATAGAGTTCTTCCATAGCAAACTGAATATAGCATAATAAAATATGTAAAAATTTATCCAATATTATGTATAATAAATCATTGTTTTCCATATTTCTTCTTCAAACTGTCCCAAAATCTCATTCCTTCATCGCTTATTTTACCATCTACCAAATTCAACGAATCGTTTATAGTCAAATGGTAAGGTTTCTCTGGTGTTGAAGGTTTCCATTCGACTTCTAATCCTTCGTAATTTGGATTACTACAAAGTAATTCACATTTTTCAATTGAATTAATGAAATTTTCTCGATAAAGATTTGCCAGTATCATTAGTTACCCTGTTTTCGCGAAGGTAGTTATAAGCTTCGTAAATGTTGTAATCATTTTTCTCGTTCTATCGGACATGGTTTTGATCTTTTGCACTTCCCATTCGTCTATTGTGCATGCCCAGTAACTGTAATCGCATCCGTGAAACGAGCCTATCAAAGATCTTATTACATTAGAACATGTAAATATTATATTATATATAAATATGGGAATGAAATAGTTTATTACTGGTTACTCATAACGAATTCATTTCAATTCGCTAAACACATACTGACCATGTATCTATAGTCAGTTAGCTGTATATAGCATGAAAATATTAAAAAAAAAAAAAAAAAAAAAAAAAACACGAGGAAGTTTCAATTGTGATATCAACCTAAATTGTATAAAATACATTTATATGCATTGACGTAGAACAAAGTCACTTTATTAAAAAGAAAAAAAATACTAATCTGGGTATCCATTTATTTCATATTTTGAAACTTTTTTTCAGCAATGACTATTAAAAGTGTTTATTAATTTTCAAGAACACAGCGCAATTTAAATTTATGAAGCTTTATTTTCTAAATTTTCAAGGAGCAGGTTTAATAACTATACTTACACTGCGCCGGAGTGAAAAAAGTGTTTTTTTGATTTTCATGAAATTTATTATGTTGGTGGTTACTTGGAGTTGAAATATCACTTACCATATTTTCAACCCCAAACGACTATTTGGGTGGAGCTAGAAGTTTTCAAAGCAGGACCAAAGAGAGAGGCCAAATTGGACATTTTGTCTCGGACCCGGAATTTTCACATAGAGCCCCAGGGGTGTAACTACGGGGGGGAATGGGGGGGAGCTTCCCTCCCAGGTGTTTTGAAAGTTGGGAAATTTATAATTGTTCAACGCTGAAATTGGGAACTTGAATTTCTTTTGGAAAAATAAGAACTCGAATAAATTCGAACTGATGCCAACTTATATCATGTATAGCGCACAACCAGGGCCGTAGCCCCCTTGGCTTTTGGAAAGTTGGTAAATTTGGAGTTTTAGCGTAAAGTTGGTAAACCTGACCGCTTGCGCAGTATTATTACAGCTATTTTTAAATTTTTTGAAGACTAAAAAAAAAAAAAAAGCTGGCAATTGGTTTTCTCCCCGCCCCCTGCAAAATGTCCTCGGTACGCCCTGTAGAGCCCCAGAGGACCTTAAAATAAAAAAAGAAACTGTGCTATTTTCTCTAGATCTCGAGACTATTTTTAAATCTCTTCATGATATTAAAAAGTTCACTTTTTGAATGAGTTTTATTTTTCAAATTCTTAAAAACTGTTGAGACCTATTCAGTTGTAAATATGAATAATAAAGTTGATTTTTTCAGTATTTTAAAGTCAACAATTTTTTCAAAAATACTACTACTTTGAGGACCCTAGCCCCCCCAAATGTTTAAATGCGGGTTAAAATTTGGTCAAGACTATTTCAACTAAAAAGTAAATAACATATCAAAATTTCATGAAAATCGAAGCACATCTTTTTTTTCACTATATACTTTCATACATTAACTGATTTTAATTATTTTTTACGGCCGGAACCCATTGTTCTCATATTTTGAAAAAAAAAAACAGATTTTTATTCACTCTAACATATACCTTTTACAGGAGACACTGTGTGTTCTAATGTACCATTTTCTTCTAGATCAGAGACCATTTTTAGGTCTGCTTATACTTAGTATTAAAAAGGTAACTTTTTGAATGAGTTTTTTATTTGGTCAAGACTTTTTCAACTCATTAATATTTCATTAAAATCGAAGGGCGTCTTTTTTTCACTCCATACTATTATACGTTAACTGAATTTAATTATTTTTTGTGACCGCAACCAGTGTTCTCAAATTCCGAAAAAAAAACTGATTTTTATTCACTTTAACATAATTATACCTTTTATAGGCTGCTCGTAGAGATGTGAGATCACATCTTTTAATGTATTAACTTCGCCTTCGCTATCAAATTCAAATTTATAAACATATGCAGGATGTTTAGCAGAAACAACATCTATTAAAGTGTCGTAAATTTCAGAATACATGCCATCATCTAGGATCTGAAAAGATTTTCTAATTATGTTACACAAGTACGAATTTTTTTTAATGACTATAAGCTTATAATAATACTCACATTAATTAAAGTTGATATTGGAGCATCATCTATATCCTTACCATCGAGATAAAAGGATTTTATCTCTTTAAACATAGATTCTATTTGAGCATCGGTCATGTTGTGGGCCCAACCCCAACAGTTTTGACGAAAACATGTCTTGAAGTTCGACATTATCCTTTGTTTCATTGCTACTGTAAAGGCCATGAATAAGATAAATATCAAGTTACTAAGCTTAAAAATTCAAGAATACGTTTGGGTTTTCAATTTTCAAAAACGCATACTGAAATTAAAATATTCTATTTATATATATATATTTTAATTATTTATTTTTATAATTGATTTTCAAGAGTTTTTCTGTTATAAGAAAAGTATTAACTGTTCGAACTTATTTGCAAGTAAATATTATTTGAGTCATGTTGTAACTATTTAATGTTAATGAGAATCATTAATTTTAGAAGGGAAAAAATGATACTCATCCCAGCATATATTCTCCATTCTATTACAAAAAATGTCTACTTGTAAATCCCATGGCCGCCTCTTTTTCGCATATTCCAATCATAATTGGAATCCGAGCTGTAGAATGTATTAATTTTCTCGGAGACACTAGAAGAATAGGTTCTTCTCCGGTATCCAAAGTAATATTGATCGGAAAGCAAAGGATTGCTGATATAGGTAACTACGGTAATATAAAAGTACATAATTTGAATAATTCCATTTTAAGCACAGTGGATAAACTTGCTGAACTAAGTTATACAACTTCGCCTTAAATATCAAAGCATTTAAAGATTTATGTCTCCAACATTGACATGTCACCTTGTGCTCTTATCTTAATAGAAGGTTACCTCAATAAGAGCAAAGAAAATTTTTTTAAATTTTTTGTGCTATGGGCATGGTGGTATAACTTGTTTTAGTAAGTCTATTCACTTTCTATTATAATTAGGAATTTATTTATATTGCGAAAGGTGTTATTTTCATTACCTCATCTACTATTGCTTTTATTGTGGAAGATATGATATCAGATATTTGTATTTTTTTATAATATGATAATAGTTTTTTCTTTTCACTTTCATTGGCCTGTTCGTAACCAAGCGCTTGGGCAACTTTGATGGCTAACCACAGATTTCCTTCTGTCTGAGGGTGTGTTATGTTGAAGACAATATCCCCCATTAAAATGGCTTTATGGAATAAACCTATTGGATCATTTTACGGAATTATGAAACCATCAACACATTAAAAATGTGATTGAAGAAGTTGAAAATGTGTAAGTACCTTCAGCCATAGGTGATAGCATTAAGCAGTGGATGAGTGTGGAGCCACTGCTAGATCCCAATAAGGTTATATTATTAGGATCTCCACCAAATGCGGTTATATTACTTTTTATCCATTTTAGTCCCAAAACAATATCTTTCAGTGCTTGATTCCCAGAGCAATCTTTTAGACCAAGATTCAAGAACCCTACGAATGGAAGGAGAAATATAGATTACTCTCTCGAGATGAAATTTTAAGAATAACTGGTAAAAATTACCGAAAAAGTGAAGCCTGTATGCGATAGATATATATACAATGTCATTGTGCATTACGTAATCAGGAGAGCCGAAACAATTCCTTTCCGGACTTCCAAAATTAAATCCACCAGGATGAATATTGACAATCACAGCCTTTAATAAGTCACCACTGGAAGGTAGCTGAGACGAAAGAAATAAAATGTTTTATATTTTTTAGTAACGGTGCATTTTTAGCTCATAATATAAGTGTAAACAATGTTTTACTTGAGGCGTGTGAATATTATTGTATAGACAATCTTCTGAGCCCGTAATACGCCTCAATCTCAGTGATAGTTGTAAACAACCATCTTTTTGTTCAGTAGCATCGTAAATGTTTTTCCAAGGCTTCACTGGTATTGGATCCTGTTGTAATTTGTAGAAAAAAGTAGTTTCGTTATTTTTCATTGCGAACTTATTGTTCTAAGGTGTACTTATAATGATCACACCAAGAGGATTGTTTACTAAAAATAATAAGTAAGAGGTTTTATGTACCTTATAACGAGCTGTATTACCAGTGGGCTGTCCATAAGGAACTCCATAAAAAGAGAGGAATTCTGTACCAGAAAATATCGATCGGTTTTTGATTCCTCGAATTTTTCCTTCATTTACAGTCACTATTATTTTCGAAGTCATTTTAAAGAAAAGTTTCGATGAAGAGTTTCACGCATAGAAATGTACAAGCGTTGAAAGCAATGCTGGTATATGCAAGTTACCTTGAGAAATATCTGTAAATATTTACTGCATAACGACTTTTTAAGCTTTATCTTAATGTATAAATTCATACATATTTAGTTGCCATTGGTGGTGGGAACGATGCTTGCGCCTATGACATCTACTCGAATAGACGCCTTATGAAAGCCTGGGAGATTCGCTCCCACAAAAAATTTTTACCCCTCTCCTCTCCTAAAAATTTACCAATAAATTTTTCTTTACGATTTTTCAAGGTTTTAGTTTTTTTTATATTTTAAAAAATTATAAAAATTAGATTTACTTTATTAAGAGAAAAAACATAACAAAAAAATTCACAAATATGTCTTTAAAAAAAGAAAATGAAAAAAAAAATAAACAAAAAATTTACTACGTAGAATAAAAAATTGAAAAAAAAAGAAAATTCACATAAACAGGTTGAAAAGAAAATTAAATAATCATAAACATGTAAAATACAAGATGGTTGAAAAAAAAAAACGAAAAAATGAAAGATTCACAAACGAGTCGAATAGAAAATGAATGTAGCTTAAGGTTATATTTCACATACACGATTCTTTTTTCAGTATAACTAAACTTCGCAGGCACTATAATTATGTTATCTATATGGAACCAAAATTGATAACGCTAAAAAAGTAACATTTTTGAGAGTAAAATTCTCCATGAATTGCTTATGTAGACTTTTGAAATTTCAAAAATGAAGAAAATAAAACACTTCTCTTTAATTTGTTCAGAACGAAAAATTCAAATTCCAATTTTTAAGAAAGTTATGAGCTGTGAAATATGGCCTCCTCAAAAGCCAATTTTTTATTACGTTTTTCTCGACAAATAATCACTTAATCAGAAAAACCTTCTGTGAAGTTTCTCAGATTCTTATTATTAGTGTGTATTTCAAATTTCAAGTGAAACAGATTAGTAGTATTTGAGAATCAATGATGTACGAAAATGGCCATTTGGCAAGCAAACCAGTATGCAATCGTGTATGTAGAATAGACCCTTGATCTTGTATGAGGTGACTATACAAGCTCACTATGTGAGAATTGTTGATTATTTTTTTATTAGTGTATTATATTTTTATGTAATTTTAGTCTTTAATCGTCCATTTCAGCATCTTTTCTGGTGTCTTCCTTGCATAAATGGATATCAAAAGCTTTCTTGCCACATCTTTGCACCACCGCTGTTACTAGCTGATAATTTGCCCTGAAAAAATATTGATTTAGGACTATTCATCGTTTTTCGTATGCAATCAAACGACTTGTTGTTTTAATGGTTTTTTTTTTGTATAATAACATCTTCGTAGAGTGATCAGTTTTAATTATCTTTGTTGATTTATTTGATAAAATATATATCATTAATAAGTATAGTGAATACATACGCCTGTTTGATTTGCGGGAAAATTTGTGGTTTGAAGCATAATTTAAATCGGTATCAACCTTTTTTTAAAAAAAAAAAAAAAAAAGCAGTAAAGAAAGGTATTTTGAAAAAGTAACAACGACGAGGTGGACAATTTCTTCATGGGATGCCTCTCATAAATTACGTACTTTTGGAAATGATTATTTTTACTCGTATCTTATATTTGTTTCAACTCAAACGTCATTTATTTCTTGGGAAATCTCTTTAGTTGTACATTTTGAGCTTATTTGAATTTTAAATATAAGTAATTGAAAATAAAAAAGTACAAATATTTTATTAACAAATTGAAAAAAAAAATATTTACAACTGAAAATAAATAAATAGAGTTGAAAGTTGCTCTTTAAGATAAAGAATAATTAACACTTAAGTAAAAATTGATTTTCTATATTATTCTCTTTGATTGCTCATTGAAAAAAAAAAATTAAAAGAACAATATATCTAAATTAATGGACCACAAACCATTACAAGTTTCTTTCTTTTAGGTTCGCTTTATGTACAATACGTACATTTATTATTTTAAAATTAAGTAAACTT
Source organism: Phenacoccus solenopsis (assembly GCA_009761765.1). Classification (NCBI taxonomy): domain Eukaryota; kingdom Metazoa; phylum Arthropoda; class Insecta; order Hemiptera; family Pseudococcidae; genus Phenacoccus; species Phenacoccus solenopsis. The sequence goes on along the minus strand of CM019752.1, from coordinate 7,546,454 downwards.
TCTAATATAGAATTACTAATTTTCAGTTAAGTTGGTCAAACTTAACATCGATTTGAAAGTATTTCATTGGCTTATAGTTCTTTGAGGAAATTATTTAGATGGTGAATTTGTGATAGATGAGAAGAGTTAACGGAAAGATGATAGGCACTTGGGAAATTCCATGGCATCAATAGAATTCAACTGCTGAGATGACTTTTTTCTTTGATACTTCTTTAACGGGTTTCTTTTGGTATTTAGTTATTACATCAGGCTTAGGATATTTTCTTAAATTTAAAGTAACTATTTGAGGTTGTACAACGCTTCTTTTTCTTCGGCCCAGAAGCATGGGCAATAACATAGCCATAGTAGCGGGTATCATTCCGGCACTAACTGCTGCAAGTATAGTGTTACGTCGCGTCGCTGGTTTGGGCACTGCTTCTACTTTACCAGCTACTGCTCGAAACGAAGATGAAGGAGGAGACGCCTAAGAAAATTAAAAGGCGGAATAAATTTCAATTTAACATTTTATAGCATAAGGCAGTGGTGAAAATTGAGTGTACCTGATTTGAGGTCTCGTTGCCGAACCTCATCATCCTAGCTAAATGTTCTCGATGAGCTTCGTCTACTGTTTGGTGCGTAGATTCTACCTCGATCATGCCATTATGCGAGGTGACCGTTGATCCTGGTCCATTCAGAGATGGTAAGACGGTTAAACGAATGGATCTTCGGGCTGATAATGGTCTATAAGATTTGTCTGGTTTTTCATCTTTACTGTCGAGCGTATTGATTTTATCGTCGGGTTCTAATGATCTACCTAAGCTACGCTGACGATGAGGAACCGAGTAACCTTTTGTGCTGGAGAGTAACACCCAATGACCATCTCCTTCTGCAGAGGAGGTGGAAATCGATGATGGCCTTTCGGGTACATGGTGAGGGTGAGTTCCGGTACCGATGCCTTGGTATACAACGTGAGTGGATGGACGATTCGCGCTATCTATATAGCTTATACTTTGTGTCTGCTCTACCCACGGTTTATATCCGCCTGAGAATTAAAAAAATCGATTAATAATGAGATTAACAGTTCGAAAAGTAAATCGTAAAAATAATCACCTGTCGATGAGGGCCTTTCGGCTGGAAAATATCCGGGTTGTCCATCGGTGATGATTTCCTGATTGCCGAAATTATCTTGGTACTGAGGTTTCTGGTAGTTTTGATTGGCGCTCCAAGGCCTGTTATTTTGATATTGGTAAGTGGGTTTTTTATACGGACGTTCGGAGTAACCACTGTAAGCCGGTTGCTGTTGGTATTGCGGTTGGGGACCCCAAGGACCGTTATTTTGCGGCGGTAAAGGCCACATTGGTTTCTGATTCGGTTCCCATTTTTGTACTTGACTAGATGACCACGCTATTGGCTCCAAAGTAACCCAACCCATTCGGTCGTCGTACGGATTTTTATTATAGTTTTGCGAGTAATTGACCACATTCCAAGCTTTTGATTTATCATGCGAATCGGTCGTACCTTGAGACGACGATTCGATATTGTTCGAATTAGCGACGCTGTAGTAACTGGCTACTTTATTAGATGTTTCTTGCGCTTCGATGTTATCTTTATCACCTCCTTGATATTTTTGCAAAATTTTATTCAACTCGTCTTGAGAGTAAGGTTTAAACGTTCCCTCCGACGAAGAAGGTTCGCTTGAGGTGATGTTATTGACGCAATGGTTTTCGTTAAGACAATCCAGTACATCTTGCGAACTCCCTTCGGGGCTTATCAAAGCTGTATCTACTTTTTCGTGCGAAGCTTCGTCGTGATTTGTGCTTTGATTTTCTACCGTATATGGGACTGATGTGGCGATGTAATTGTTTAAAGATCTTTTTTCCGATAAGGGTATGTATGTGTGGTTTTGAGATAGGCAGCGAATGGTATAAGGCAGCAGCACGCAGATGGTTGTGACTTGAATAAATTTTTCTCCATATGTGGCCAACATTTCTGGCCAGAAATGCAGATCATAGAATCGAAAAAGCTTGTTTTCAAACTCAGATTTTCCGTTGAAAACGTTTTTTCATTTTATTTCCTTAAACTTGGATTTCGCGTTCTGGCGTACCTGCGAATAGATGTGAAGAAAATTAAAATTGTAGATTATCAACGTAGCATTATTGCTTCAAGGTTATTTTTTTTTTCTTTTTAATTATTTTGTCGTTTTTTATGGATATATAGTCTTTTTATGTTGAAAAATTTCATAAATATGGTTGATGCCATTTTTGGAATGATTATAAAAAATTTTAATTCTTCAAGTGTTCGTAATTATTTTTAATTTGCATTAATTGAAACAGAAGTTTTGAAAATTTGAATAATACGTAAATATGTATGATAACAAAATCTCCTTCAAAATAAGCAGTTTGTTGTTATAATATTATTTTTGAGGTGAAATTATGAAAAATTATAAGTATCTATCATTCAGTGTAATGCATTGAGTCTAAAATTTGTTGAGAGTAATGAATTCATTATAAAAGCGAAAGGAAAAGTTGCCATATTGCCTTACTGAGAGTTGACAATATTACACGATATTAATCTACATAAATATATGCATTAAGCGATCATATCAATAAGCTATCCAATCGAAACAAATTGATAATTAACTCAGCATGGATTATTTATACAATGTATTCGTCATCGAATAAGTGTACTGATGAGCAGGATATAATTAGCAGGTTACGTTTTAAATTATTAGCGCCTTTCTGTGTACTTTATATGAAATTCATATCATACCAACCACTGGCATCCAACCTCACCTTTTCAATGTAGAAGTGTGGATACACTTATGAACTTATGAGTACCCATATATGGTACATGATACGTCTTGACCATACCTATAGCAATTTTCAGTTCACTGGAGTTGATGAATTTTAGATTAAAGTTTAGGAGAATTGATGAAATAATTACTAATTGCATGAATGAAGATGATTGCGAGACAATGTTCGAATATTGTGTATTTTTTTTTTTTTTTTTAATCTAATACAATTATTTTATTTTGGGATTTATTTTTTTAAATTATTGATTAATTTGATTAACAAATGAGTTAAATCGATTCTTATTCGATTCTTTTGAAAGAAAACCAATTTTAATTTTAGGCTCTACTATTAGATATTAGATTTATTTTAATTTATTTTCCTATTTCATTTTTGAGTTAACGACCTGAATTGCTAGTATTAGGCCAGATATTGTACGTCATTGTCATAATGCTTGCATAAATGCGTGATTCTGTGGCGCGTAATAAACAGGATGCGAAAAAAATTCCATGCTTTAATTTAATCGATGGCTTTAAAAAAGATGAATAAAGATTTTTAAAATATTAAAAATGAAATTCAATGTGTTAAAATCTTGTTTTAGATAAAAAGAACTCCTTCCACGTTTTCTTAACATAATCGAGCTTATCGCTGCGATTTCGCTCGAAATGTTGATAGAATAAAAACCTTCACTCGAATTCGGCGAATAAAAAATAAAAATAGGAATAAAAATGCTTTAATATTAGAGGTTTTTTGAAAATATTTTTTATCATCTGTTTTCATTCTACTTCCTTCCTAGTGAATCGGATGTTGCTTTCTTGGCCTTATAGTTACTCTATGTTACTATGCAACAGGGCTACAGTAACCTCCTTGAAGTTGGGAGGAGCATGTCCATGAAAAATGACCTTAGTTCTTATCCCCCTTTTCCTAATAATCAAAGCCCTTCTTCATCGAAAGATTTTCATTCGAGAATTTACTATCTAAATAAATAATATTTAAAAATTTATTTATTTTTTTGTGAAATTCTTTCAAAATTCCACCCTTATCTTGTGAATATAAAAATATACCTTTTTTTTATTTTCATTTTTTATAGGTTTTTTTACTTGATTGAAAATTATTTTAGTTGTGTGGAAGTATGGTGGGGGTCATTCAACTAGAACAGATTGTATGGAAAATCGAATTAAAGGGTCATGCTTATGAAAATAGCTTTCATAAATTTTTTCTTAAAGTAATGTGTCAAATTCATTGTCTTGGCTAGAGGCACGACTTGAGTAAGATCAAAAAAGAGGAAACAGAGCTTCATATGTAATTAAAATTATGTATATAAAGTGGCACAAAAGAGATATAGTAGTTTTGTCATTTAGGAGAAATTTTGAGAGGGTTGATGAAATTGAAATGTGTTTTTAATATTCTACTTTTGTATTTTAGAGCATCTAAAATTAAACTAAAGAATTCGAACTTGAACTGAATCTAAACTCGAGAGATAGATATACCTACTTGAGAGGGTCTAGGTACAATAAAAGGATATTTATTTAATTACTTATTTTCTTACTGATTAATAATTGTCAGAAAATTCCTCAGTTTGATGGGCATTTCTGAAATACAATTATAAGAAGTTAATAATAACTGAAAAAGTCGACCCCCTTTCCCTCCTCTTGATTTTCCCATTAAGAGTTATTTCTCACAATGCTAAATTTGAATATATTATATTATTTACACTTTTCGTTAAAAATAGCTATTATTCATAATTTCGCTATCACTCTTCAGAGGCAGAGAAAGGAATAGGTGAGAGGATAGTGATTTCCTCCGGCGTTAGGTTTCCGAGAGAACCCAGAAATCAAAGTTTTATATTTAAATAATTTTCGCAATTTTACTTTTTTGTCTATTTATTAAATGTTTTCAAAATTTTCGTTAGATTTAAAAAAATTAAAAGTCCCCTAATTTTTTTTTTTGCTTGGGGGCTAATCATGGCTCTCCTTTGTCTTGCATTTTTATATCAAGAATATAAATTTAGCTGAATTAAATTTTCTTTAAGGTAATTACATTGCAAACTTCACCGCATTGACGTAAAGAGTGAGGTCAACTTGAAATAATGGTGACATTTATCTAAACTTATTAATCGTTCTAAAAATGTTTCATGGTAAATTTTTACATTCATGTTTAAAAACTTAGATACGATAGCTAGTATGTGCTGGTTTAATTAATATAATATATGTATAATTATGCTAAAATAAAAGTTTTACTTTGTGCTCGTAAGTCGTTATTATGAAAGTAAAGATAAGTTTCTTTAATTTCGATTCATTTAATAAGCTTTTAAGACTCCTAATCTCCATTTTCGAGCTTGATTTCCGCTGTTTTGTTCGAGTAACTAATTTTCATATACGTAGGTACTTATTTGAAGGGAATTAATTAATTCAAAATATAAGGAAATTTTGTCCCATCAACGAAAATAGGTACATTAGAAAAAGGTCGATGTTTAGTATTTTACATCGTTGATTTGAATAATTCACTCCTTTCCCCTCTTCATTTTCCCTATATTACGTCTATGATTATGCTGTAGAGACTGTTTTGGTGCATTTTGATTTTTGGGGTGGGTGAATTGTTTTTCAAATTCTTTAGATATGAGGGAAACTATTTTCTTTCCCTTTTTTCATAAACCTGATAATTTTGGAAAGTCTGTTATTTTAGAATGATTACAAAAAATTTAAAAATTGATTTTATTTTTTTATCTTAGCTGGAACAAAGGGCATTGTTGAATATCACTCTTTTTTTCGTTGCATTAAAATTTTAAAAATAATTATGTCTTTTTGCGAATTTTTTATTCTAATCAGCCCCCTCTCCCTGAAAAAATTTCATCGTAATTAGCTCGCTTCAATTCCAGCTCGGAATATGAAAACTTTGAATTCAACACCTCCACCAATTGCTTCAGATAACCCAAGCTGCGATTTTCAAAATGGTGATTCATTTATGTTTTCGAATGGTCGACTTGAAGCTATTATTCACTCTCATTTTCACATTTCACCGATAATGCTAGACGAGTGAAAATTATACTCGGAAATAACGCGAATCTAATTATTCATACGAAATGTAAACCAAATATCTGAAAACCTCTATTGACTTCGCATTCACGCTGGTTGTAACGAATCAGCAAATTTATGCAAATCACCGGTAGACCGACAAAGAAAAAAAAGAAGACCTAGACCTAACTGTACTCATTCAATGTCAGAACGAAAGTTAAATGTATTTCACTTTTGTATGTTCATTCAAATTCAATGCTAATTCTTTACAGTATTTCGCTGTTGTTGGGTTTTTGTATTACTTTGTTTGATTTCACTCTCGTTTATAAGAAGTTTTCGCATTTTATTATTTTACCTTGATACATATTTAGAAAGTCTGTAGCGTGATGTAAATCAACTACCTATGCGATGGATTGGTGAAGAGAAAATTACGCTATTTATTACGATAGTATTATCGTGTATTGTAAATTTAAATTGCAGATTATGCATAAATTAAAACGAAGAGGAAGAGTGTAAATGGAGCCCGTTTTTGAGCTCGCTTATTTCCAAACCTTGTGGCCCCGTAGGTTGTTGTGTGGATTCTTTACTCTGTGGTTGAAAAAACGATGAAATCATGACTTTAAAAAAATTTTGGAACCATTGTTCGAAATTAATTTTTTTTAATGACCTTAAATGAGGAAGTATGACTTGAGACATTGTGTCAGGGTGATTATGTTTACAACTCAACTTATGAAAGAATGAAATCGTTGATTTAAAAATATGTTCAACTTCAATTTTCCCTTGAGGTGTGCTCGTGTGGTTTTTTCCATCTTTAAGTACCCTTATGGAATTTTTCTAATTTAAAGATAATTTAAGATATATGTAAAGATCTAAACAAAGTGTTTCACGTAGTCAGTCCTAGATTAAGACGATAGGGAACCAGGAGTTAATGGCCAACAGTTCCGTAGTTGTGGAAAACAATTTTATGCTCCACCTCTGCCTTCTTATTCAATTTTAGAATTGTTTTGCATTAATGTTTGGGAAAAATTGAATTTACAATGAACATTGTGCTTTTTTTCATTTATTTATTTTTTTTATTGTGCCATCTACTGCAGCTCAGGCCAGAGGCACATTTGCTAAAGAATAAGTAAGGCATAGATTTCCTGAAACAGTTTGGTCTTTCTGAGGAAGGCGAATAGAGACGTGATATGGTGACTATTGCTAAGGATGTCTGAGAGGTTAGAAGGTATTTTTTCCAATTTAAAATTTAGTGTGAATTAAATCGCCCAGAATGATTTTTTTAGACCATCGTGCAAAGTAGGAAAATTAAAAAAAAATGATAAATTTCATGAAATTTACTATGAACTTACATTTTGATTAAATTCATTCGATTTGTTTTTTTTTTTATTTGCTCAGCATGGTGTCGTTTTTTGCGTTAAAAATATCACTTTCGAACTAAAAGACATATTTTTAAAATTTTCACCAGTTAGCATAGTTTTTTTTTCTTGTGAACATGAAGATTTTAAATATCAAAAAGCTCGGAAACAGAGATATAGACCTATTTTTAATCTGGACCTGTGAAGAGTTAATCATCATTTTACGAACGCATTGTTGTTTGCTCACTCAAAACATTATACTATTTTGAAAACATTTTTGTTCATTCACGGTTATGATAATCTTCAAATTTTTTCTAGAAAAATGTTAATGGCAAAATGTGCAATTTGAGATAACTTTTACAATATACAATGCAGATAAAAGGAAGGATACAATGAAAATTGTGTAAATAAAAGTCGTAAAAAATTAGTCATTTTTTTAATTCCGCATGAAAAGTGTTGAAAAATACCTCATCGATATATCCTTTTGAAAATTACTTTATTAAGTGGAACTAATTCCTTGCAACTTGTAATAAGCAAACGATGCCTGACTGGCTTGAATAACGAAAAAGTTGAAACGTTGTCAAATTCCCTGCTCAGATTTCTAAGGAAATTGAGTTTAAAATTTTTTTCTTTGCAGCTAATAATGATAAAAATGAGCTGTTCACGCCAATATGTGTAGTATACGATATACTTTTTTTGATAAAAAATATATTATTGAGGGGGGGGGGGGATTTAGAACAGGGTGTCTTCTCCTTGAAAATGAAAAATACAATACACTAGTGTACCTTTTTCAACCAGAAAATTAATCTATTTTTGTGTTATTATACGTTGCATTTGTTTAGTTCTTCTAATGGTAACACTCGTTAATATTTTATGTTTTACTTTTTTTGTGAGAAGGGCGGGGTGGTAAAGCCTCACCCTATTCCTTCTGAAAATATTTTAAAATTGGAAAAAGTTATGTTTTTGGAAAATTTCTAGACACCCTATAGAAGGGAGATACAATAAGAAAAAGATTGAAAAACATTGTAAAGAAGTGGTAATCTCTTAGTTTTTTGAAAATGACTTGAGATAATGTGCCATTGAGACCTTAAAAATTTCTCGGTAAAGTAGAAAGTGTTACCTTCCCCTACAACGTGTGGTAAACAGGTGTCTCTCTATTAGCTGAAATATTGACCTGAAATGTTGCCTTCTTCATACCTTTCAATGATATAAATTGAGGGAGGGGGGAGGTTCAAGGGTTTTCTCTCTATACATGCATAATTGCATACTATACTGTATAGCGTGTATTTAAATAGTAACATACAAATGAAGTAATGAAATTTTCAAGAAGCGATAAAAAACTTAAATTATGACTAAATGGAATAAATTATAATTTTTACTCATATTTTTCACTTTTTTTTTCTTTTTTTCGTATTGTTGGGTTTGAACTGATTTTTTAAGGGTAGTTAGGAGTTTTTAAGGGGAAAGGGGAGGGAGGTACAAAATATATAGGAGAGCATCGAGTATGCTTACATAACTATGTACAATTTTCTTATAATATTCGAACATTGAATCCAAATTTTTTTTCCGTTTCCCAAGACACCTGGAGGTACCGTAAGCTGCAAAATGTTTAAAAGAATTCAAGTTTACCCAAGTAGAGATTTTGCTCAATAGCTTTTAGAACATGATGTTTGAGAGAAGGTGTGCCCAAAAACGAACTCGGATACTCGGATACTCGGTGCTCTCCTGTACATGTTTTACCTCCCCCTTCCTTTACCCGTAAAAAAAGTCCTTCTTCGCCATTAAATAAGCCAAAAAATAACATACTCCCTAGGTTACTTGCAAAACAAACAAATAAACAGATAAGCAGTAAAGAATTAAAAAAATTATAATGATAATGAGTAAAAAAAATTCAAATCTACTTTTTTTGTTATGTTTCGTTCGTCTAACTATTGTCACGTTTCGCAGGTTATGACCGCATAAAAACGATGCAATTAGCGTGAAATAAGACGGTTAATAAAAGCCAGTGAAATACAAACAAGGATGAGCCGGGTAATTAGTTCGAGCACGTGAAGAAATTTTCAACCGACAGAGTTCGATTGAACTCCGTAAAAGAGCAGCGGGTAAGTTTTTACTAGTAAGAAAAAATTTATGGCGCATAAAGTATCGTTCTAGTTCATTACCTACGGCTGAGTGGAGTTATTAAATAATTTCGACATTCCGGATCTCATCTGTCGTACTGTGGTGCGATTGAAAGCGAACTCGAATTGGTTATTTTTGGTACCAGTGGTACAGGATGTTAGATGTACATATATATAATTATGAAAAAATATTTCGAAAAAAAAATCGACTCTTGGCAGAAAGTGTTTATGTGTAACTTTCGCTGATTCTGGTTGCTTTTTGAAAGCTACCAGATGAGCGACAGACAGAAGTCGAACCTGATGGACAAGCCGTGTTAATAGGATGGCGTGATTGAGCTGCCGAACAAATTGTTGGTTTGGCATCTGTGACGAATGGTTAATAGATGTTTGTATATTTCGGCGGCTAATTTACTAGGAAATTTTTCTTTGGCGGTTGTATGGCGCTTAGTTAACAGTACTTTAATTGGCTTACATGGTAAATAGCGGACCGGTACTTCCGGCGTGTTGGTAATGTAAATGAAACTGGTAAATTTTGTCGAGAAATTGCACCGTGAGAGTTGAGTAATTTGAAACAATTACGTATCATCGGGTGTGCGATGCGACGACGTATTGTCGAAATTGAAGGTAGTATTTCGCCAACACGATTCTACGGGGTGTCCTTTGATTGTAGATATGTCTGGTACGACGCGCTGTATGTCATGTGGTTCAGCTACCGCTCACAAGGTGAGACACTTTCGTCTATATATTGTATTTGCGAATCGAAAATCAATACATGCTGGTCGCTATACGATAAGTACTGGTAATTGGTGTAAAGTAGATACTAGTGGAGCGTTTGACAACTGAAATGAAATTATCGTAAATAGGACAAATGTGTTGTAGCGTCGACGATATTTTCGGCAAATGTGACACGTTAAAGGGAACACAATATGGTAGTGTCGACTGTCGAGGTTGAATCGCGAAATAATTATTTTTCAAAATCGCCTCGTCTGTTTCATTTGAGAGACAGACGCACCGCGTGGTGTTCATCGAAGCAATATGGTATTATTACGCTTTTCCTCGCCGTCCAGCCAGACGAAGCGAAAAATTCGACGTCATTAAATACGCGTAAAATCTCGCACTTCTTATACCACATCCAGGTCATGATCAGTGAAAGTGTTGAAAGAAAAACATAGAATAGACAGCTATGGGCTATCACGTTTGCTCTATCTTAGTCGAAGAGCTATATCGAACTAACCGAGCTGACAAATATCGCATAAAAGCTTATCTCCTTTACAGAAATAAAATAACGCTCCGGGTAATGGTTAAAAACGACAAGTCAATACGGTTCAAGTTCACCACATATAACGGAACTATCGTTAATATTTGAAGGTTACCGTCAAAGTTGAAGTAATCGAGTACCGTTTCTTTTGGAGAAAGTAGTAAGACACGAGGTGCCCGCGGGTTTTGGCGAATTTCAAATTTGATGATATAATAGCCCTCCAGCATCATCTATATGTGACCAATGAAGTCAGCGTGTTACGAAATTCCCAAAACTATTTTCAGATACCTAATCGTCTGTTATAATAAGCATCCACTCGTAATATTCCCAAATCTGTAGGCACTATAGTTTAATTAGCTCGTGGTAACCTCGTAAACACAATACCAGGGCCGGTATAGCCAACGAACTTGCATAACCTTGAACTTCAAGCTTCCCTGAATTTAGCCCATAAGCTCCGTCTTCAACACTTTCTAGTCAGATAAAATCTTGGTAAATATTGCTCAGACGTACGTGTATTAATCTTCTGTTATCAATCAAATATATAGGTAAATAACCCGTTTTCTTTACGAAATATTCAAACGAAATTTCTCATTGAAGGAAGTACCATTAATGAAATAATCTTGACATTTCCCACATGACAATACCGTTAAAGAATTTATATGTTTGGCAATAATATAGATGTGCTTTCCCGAATTATAAGTTAATTTTTTCCTTTTCTTTTTTACGATCGACCCGGTTTTAATCCCGTTATCGTTTTATTAATCAATTAGGTATTAATTATTTATATTAACGAGTGATTTATGGCGAGTCATGACGAACGTGTCTACTGGGTTTTTCTCTTTTTTTGATTGAAAAAAACCGCATTTCATTCGGTTTCAAGTATGTTCCTTCCGAGAGGTAATTTTGATTTCAATTTATGCTCATCAGCTTCGAGTCGTAAATCAATGGTGAAATTATAATTCCTCGTGATTACCCACTTCTTTCTGAAAATATAATTGCGGTATGATTGAATAATTTTTTGTGATTTGGATTTGAATTTTTTCTCATTTATTATTATTATATATTTTTTTTTATAAAAATTTAAATACTTTAACAATATTAGATGCTGTACAATTTAAAACGTGTTTTGAATTTTAAAACAAAGTATTTATTAAATTATATTTATGGTTATTGAAATTCAGTCTCTATGTTTATTCATTCTTATCGCTTCGAATTATATCATTTTTATTGGATTTTTATTATGTTTTTTTATTTATTTATTTGTTTTTTTTTTAATAATAAGAATTTCAAAATAAAACATTCATTAAAATACATTTGTAATTTATTAAAAATTTTTAATTGATATATTTTTTTAATTTTACTAATATTATTTATTATAAGTTTCGGTCTCCTGTATTCTTTTTACTGGATTTATTATTATGTTCTTCTTATTTGTTTGTTTTTTTTTTGTGAGACATGAATACCATAATTTTACTTAGCCATCTGATGACTTCAGTTTTGGAATACATTAACTTTTTTGTTTCATAATTTTTTTTTTTTTTTTTTTTTTTGACGCCGTGTACAGCCCTGTGGCTAGAGGCGTTTTTATTTTGGATATCTTAAATTGTGTAGTATAGTGAAACAGATTGTAAGAATTTAATTACGTTGGTGATTTTCAAACTAAAAAAAATGTCTGAAATTAGTTTGTATTTTTATTGAATCTGTTGGAATTTTGAATTTTCAGACATGTCAATTCACCTAATTTCTGTATCTCTTTTTATTGTTATTATTGTTGATATTTTTTCACTTATTTACTGGGCTGAGGATGCATTTGAGCTTGATTTGTTTCGAGTGCATATTTTTTTCTTTATTTTAAGATTAGAATTCTAGTATTACTAAACCACATAATTATTTCATAAATAAAAATAAAACAAAATATGTAATTTAAAAAAATTTAGCATTAAAATTTTCAAAACAATTCATATTTGAGTTTGATGAAAAAAAAATCGATTAACTGATAAAATTTAGCGATGTTGTTTACCATGATCAAAAATCGTGTTTTATTTTTCGATCACCAAATTTCAGTTTTCACGAACAACTCTAATCGATATGAGCGATACAGAATAAGCTGAAAGTAAAAAGAGCAAAGTAGTCTTTCGAAATGCATCCCCATACTCGAACATCAACAACAACAACAACAACAACAATAAATAGAAATTCAATAAATTACGTGCTTGAAAATTTACAATTCCTACAGATTCAATAAAATGTCAACCAGTTTCAAATAGTTTAATTTTTTAAATTTAAATTATCACACAAAAAAAACTGACGAGTTTTCGAATTAAAGTCATCAGATCGTCAAGTAATTTATGGAATTCATGTCTTATGGAAAAAAAAATAGAATAAAATAACAAACAAAAAGAATGAAATATAAATCTAGTAAAAAGAGTATAGCTTCCACCATACCAATGGCTCAAAAACAAAATAAGAATGAAGATATATGTAAACTGAATTTATATGATACTTAATACCTACGTATTTAAAATTAAAGTCAATTTCACCATCAATTTATCATAATTATTTTAACTTATTTTTTAAAATTTCTTAAATTTTATTTGCATGTGAATTTTTCATAAATTAGGTATTATTTGAAATGTATTCGAAATTAGAATTAGATTTATTATTTTAGTGATTACTAGTAATTTTTTTTTTTGGTGGCGTTTTTAACTAGGTACCTTGATTATCACGCCACCTCTAGGATGGTTAAAATTTTCGTGTTTTTGATTTTTTTACCATCTCCATTATTATTAATCTTTTTTTTTATTAATTTATTCATCACATTTTAGATTGAATATTAGAATTGAAAATTAATTTCAAATAATTTTACCTATCGATTTTTTTTTTTTGTTTTTTTTTTAATCTGATTTTTCATACATATTTAGAAATGTATTCTTGACATTTTTTTATATTTTATTACTCAGTTATCGATTTTGATTTTAATACCTATATTTTCTAGATTAGTAGTACGCCATAAAGATACCAAACGGATGCCCCTATATCATGCATATGGTATTTCAATTATAGCGATATAATGAGCGATAAATTCACGAGTACTTGAATTCAAAATACGTCCTTCGCAATGGATTAATGTATTTTATAAGAATCTTCAATTAAATTTTTTTCATATTGCAATGTAGGTAATTGAAAGAGAATTTTTTCAACTCCAAGAAAATCATTTATTCGAAGTAATAATTCTTAATCACGTGATATATCAATTGAAAAATTGTAAATCAGCTTTACCAGAGTAATACCTACTTATTAAAATTCCGGTTTTTCATATACGCGATAATTAAGCCACACTTCCAGATAGGTAGTTGCGAAAAAAAAAAGAGGAAATTAGCGATAACGATAAAAAAATTGACCCGAATTAGTCGCGTTCTTAGCGATAAAAAAATGTATATATCATTAGATTATTACGAAATGCTGCTAAACCGGGTTTGTGTGGTATGTCGAAATACAAGCGTTAAATTTGAACGCTGAAAAATTCCTTATCACGAATCATTTTAATAAGGTTCGGTTTAAATTTATACTCAGTTGTTGGCGGTATAATTATTACTGGTATTCATTCGTATACGAAGGTAAAAAACACGGGGGTGAGGAATCGACTAGAGGTGCGCGAATTGTGAAAAAATTTCGAGAAATAACGAATAAAGCGGGTAAAACCCGAACAAGTATTATCGAGAATATTTACCTGAACGTGTATGCGGAGATGTGGTTTTTCAAAAATGAGGGAAAAAATAAAGGAGAAAAAGTGTAATTATGTAGAAACAATAATAATAATGATAATGTAAAAAACCAAAAAATAAATAAATAAGTAAAGCTGCGTTAAATTACGTATGTAAGAACACGCACTATAATACACGAACAATTAAACAGCTCATTAATGATAACCGAATTATCGGTAAATGGTACGAAAAGGCTAATTGGATTAATTTAAATAGTTAAAACACTGGCTACGAATACGACTACGTACGGGTTAACGAAGAAAAGGATAATTCGAAAGAACAACAACGCACATGGAAGCCGCGGCGCAAATAAACGACAGCGAGCGGAGATGGACAAAACACTTTCTCACCTTCGGTATCGGGAACTGGAAGTTAGCAGCTTCCAGTTAAACTGCACAATTCCAGCGAACGAAGACAATGAGACGCGGCGACGGAGCGGTAAAAGGTACCACCGAAAACTCGAAAGGTTTTTCCCCCTTTACGTGTATCGGTATCCGACGGAGCATAACAAACGGTAATCTATGACGGGAAAGTTGTCATTGTTTTCGTGAGACTTTTCGCCTAGTGTTGATATTTAGAGGTCTGCGTACATCTTAGGTAACGGAACATTGGGAATTTCACTTAAATTATGTTTACGTGTGTTTGACGTATGTTGCGGAGTTTTTTTGATGCGCGCCTACCATTCGGTATTTAGGGATATTACCGAAGATCGACTCTAGTAACTTTCTCTATCAATCATTTTCGGCGCAGATGTATTAGCGACCTCCTGATTCGCAATTATATCATAGTGTGACACAATAAGCCGTAATGATGGCCTTTTTCGGTATCCTCGTGTTGCGACGTCTTTATGCATTTTGAATTGGGAATTTAGAGATGAAAGTGATTTCGCTTTTTAACTAATGGCGTATGCGAACTCGACGCTGATGGTGATTTCGATGTCGCTTTTTGTTTCGAGCTTCGGGGTGTTTGTTGGAAGCCTTTCTCTATAGGTGAGTGTATGTGTTGTTTTACGACGATAGCTCGCGTGTTACGAATATTTTTTCATTTACGTGTACCATAAGTGTTTCAAGTTGAATCATATTTTACTTTCAAAGAGTAAAGAATAATTTTGCGACAAATATTCATTTATGTTGGGTATACCTAATATCGTTTAATTATGAGGTATGTGTTATGGGCAATGCGGCAATACTGTGAGGTTGCAAAAGAGACAAGTTTTGCAGAGAGTAAACTTTTTAGTTGGCAGTAACTGGGTAGCACACCAGCCATTGTTAAATTCTTTACACTAAAGTAATCTGTTACCACACCATTGTATCAATAATTAATGATCATTTCGTAGAAATTTTCAAAACGCAAAGATCCGTTATAGCTCATTTTAAATGAATAGTAAGTGAACGATTCGAAATAATTTAAACAGGCCTATTCTTATGGGACCAAGCAGTGTCCCAAAGAAAATTTCGAAAATATCGAAAAACTGGTGTAGTGAACGCGGGGTGTGTAGCGTACGTTACCAATGTAGTAGTAGTTTCCTACTCGCTGGTAACGTGTCGATCAACTTAGTATAAGAGGTAAATCTAGAACGATATGTATTTGTAACCAACCTAAGACTTTTCGAATATACGCTAGTGCTTCGGTTAAAGCGTGCTCTTTTTGTTGGTTAAAGTCGCACTCTCTGATGCGCGCTGGAGTCGGCGCAGATCGAGAGATCTAGTTAAGCTCCCAGTCGCACCCGTCGACTACCCCTCCGAGTACGACCGCGTTCACTACACTGGCATAAAAACTAAAAAAAAAAAAAAAAATGAAACAATATGAAAAAAAATCAATTTTGGCAACCTTTTCGAAAATTATAACTTCGATTTCTTCTTCCTTCAAACACACGACAAGGGGTGAGGAGTGGTACAAAAAATTATGGACTTACAACTTTCGAGAATTAGCGTACCCAAAAAAAAGTAACAAAAAAAGGCCTATTTGGGTACAGTAGAACCTCGCTTATCCGAATCCGACCTCGGATTAACCGACACTCGACTCAAATTTTCTAACCGACCTCCTCTTATTAACCGTCCTCCAGAGGTCGGATAATCGTTTTTATCCGCCCTGAAAGCAGAAAACTTACAAACGTGTTTAAACTTGTTCCAAGAAAAATGGGCCATTGATACTGGCTGTAGAGCGTGGCAAACATTGAACAAAACGACATCATAGAATGGGTCAATCAAGGGAATGAAATATCCGAACATGAAGATATCGAAAAACCAAATCTTCCCACAAAAATTTCGTATGATAAGGCGTACGATATTTTTCAAAAAGCATTGCAATTTTTAGAAATGGAGAAAGCAGAAGGGTCAGACGTCCTCACTATCCTGAAATGGCGAGATTATACAGTTTGAAAAAGGTTTTCTTGTAGCCAACAATTATTGACACAATATTTTTCAAAAAAATAACGTTACTTACAAAATTATCTCTTTTAATTACGTTTTTCCCCGTTTTTTTTCACTTTTGCTCTGAAATAATGTTCTGAATAAAGTTATGTTTCATAATATGTTTTTTTTTTCAATTTTATTCTTATAAAAGCCAACCTTCGCTTATCCGTCTTTTTTTTTGCTATCCGACCTTCCTCAGCCCCGATTAGGTCGGATAACCGAGGTTCTACTGTATGAATAAGTGATTAGCAGTTTTCAGCGAAATTCGTTTCAAATTTGAGGAGTGATTCTTCTTGAAAATGCAAAAGAGGTGCTTTTCTGTTTTTTCGATGCATTTCAAAATGCCGGATCACTCAAATTTTGAGGGGGGCTGGAGATTTCACCTTTTTAAATGCATTTGGAGGGTAGTTGGAGCAATAGACGTCCTTGTGAGGAAGTTTTGAGTCATGAAATTTTTATTGAATCTCTCATATATCCTCAACTAATCAATCTAGAAAAGTCAAACTTTGTATGTAGGGTTCGTTGGTGACCAGAATATGACCTCTTGAATTTGAGTTAAAATATGTGCAAAATGGTGTATCATCAAAATCTGAGTAGATCTTGAGGAGCCTCTAATTAGTAAAAATGTAATTAATATGAACTCATGTGATTATTGGGAATAACAAGTATATTATATCCCAAATTCACCTTCACACATGATATTAGAGGGGAGAAAGAGAGGTTATCGACTTCAAATTAATGTGGTGGGGTACATGAAAAATCGAAAATTTCTTATTGTGTTATTATACGATGAAATGAGCTCAAGTAACCAACTTATTCTGATTTTAACTTAAGATGGTGAAGCATAAACGGCTTTTGGAGGGAAAATTGTTGTAGGAAATTTCATGTATCTTTCCAGTGCCGTTTTTAGGTTCGATGTGGAGGGAGAGGGTCAGTTCTATAAAGTCAAGTGAGAATGATATTAATTGTTTAAATTACCAAGAAGTTGATTTAAACACCTAAAAAGAAAGGAAGAAAAGATGCTCTTGGGGGGGGCTTAGCCAAGAAAATCCCCTCCCCCCTTAAAACTAACAATAAATCTTTCATATCTCATCGCCAAATTGACCTAGAGAGGTTAAAATTTATGTTATGGTAAGTTGATGACCAGAATATGATCTCTTCAATTTGCTTCAAAATGAATTCAAAATGGTGAATCGTAAAAATTTCAGGATAATTTGTAGAGCCTCAAGTAGGTATAATTTGAAAAATATGTGTTCATATGAATATTACATGCCAAGAAACATCACATTTGTTCTAAATTCAGCTTCTTAAATGGCTTTTGGGAGAGATAGCGTAGAGATTTTTAGACTTTGCATTAAATGTGGGCTGTAGACATGAAGAGGTTATTTGTATATTTATGGATGTATTTTATGTTCAGTTGTTCATCTATGAATGATAAATAGGTAGATAACACTACTCGACAAATTTCGAGTCATGGGTTATTTCTGAAAAATGTTCATTCACTAATAAGTCTGTACATTTTTACATCATGTAGGAACTTGTTAACGCTATTTTGAAATTCACCAACTTGCGAGATGACATTATATTTCTAGGTTAGTCTCTGAGCCAAATGAATATAGCTTAATACAGTACATAACCAGTTTTATTCAATAATATGTACATATAGTCAATCACTGTTTTCCATACTTCTTCCTCAAAGTGTCCCAAAATTTCATTCCCTCGTCGTTTATTTTACCATCGACCAAATTCAAAGAATCATTTATAGTCAGGTAGCATGGTTCCTCCGGTGTCGTTGGTTTCCATTCGACTTCTAATCCTTGATAATTTGGATTGCTAAAACGTAATTTTCGCCTTTCTCAATATAACCAATACAGTCCAGGTTATATAATTGTAAAGAACATGTTACACCATTTATTCGAATCGTGTCCGCCATCTTGTGACGTCAAAACAGGGACTCTTGTCAAATTTTTTGATCCTTTACCTCTATATCGATCCTCCACCCAAATATTTGGTAAATAAATGATGGAATGTGTTTGAAACTATTGGTATTTATGCAAAATCAAACGAGCGCATTTAATTCTCTCCTGTTTGATGTCGTTAACAGCTGAGTTATGGTTTACGCTATTGGATTTTGGTGGCCAACGAGAAATGGTGTAAGCTGTCTTTATACTTATCTAACCTGGCAATACAGGGTAATTGTAAACTTTCTCAGTAAAAATTTGCTCCTATATTTACCCTGTTTTTGCGAAAGTCGCGATAAGTTTCGTATATGTTTTGATCATTTTTTTACATCTGTCTGACATATTTATGACCTTTTCTCCTTTTTCTTCGGGGATCGTGCGAGCCCAGAAGCTGAAATCGCTCAAGTGAAATGTGCCTATTAAGAATTGTGATATTTTAATGAATTTTAAGACTTAGTAACATGAGCATGGAAATAAAGTAGTTTATCACTTATACAGGGTGTTTCAGGGTAAAAGTAAAAGATTTCAGACAACACATAAAGAGACTATGTAAATATGCTTGCCCAGCCTCTCAGCAGTAATGAATGATTCAAATATACATTTTTTTTTCAATTTTAGTGGCTTAAGAACCAAGATGGTTGGAAATTCGGATTTTATTTGATGAAAACTAAAATTTTATCTAAATTGTCATGTTGTGGTTAGTTTTTGTGATGTCTGAATAGTGAAACGAGTAGTTGATGAATTAATAAGAAAAATGTGTACCAAAAGTTTCTAATTTTCATCTTTTTGAATTATTCAATGATCTGTATTTACGACCCATTCATTAAGTAGATGATATTAGAAGAGAAAAATCTGTTCTTTTTAGTGCCGCAAATTTCATCTCTCTATTTTACTTGCATGAAATTTTATCAACATTTCAATACTTGAAAATACTAAACTATATTCTTATTATATTTGAGATATCAAATGCTCGACCTTCAGAACATATTTTTAAATCTGAAACTACCCAGAAACTTTCTATATACGACATTCGACTTTTTTGTAAAAATTAAAGCACTTCGTATCTAAAACTTATGTTACATTATTTGTTTGAAGTTGATGAGAAAAACATCTTAAAAGGGTAGTACTGAAGAGGTTTTCAATAAACTAACTAACGTAAATAATTTTGAATAAATGCGTACCTTCTAAAGGTTCATCAAAAAGATACGAGATTTTATCTTGTAACGTATCAACTTCGTCATTGCTTCTGAATTCAAATTTATAAACGTATGCGGACGAAGGAAGTTCAGCGGAAACAATATCTATGAAAGAATCGTAAATTTCAGAAAATGCTGCGTCACTTTGTATCTGAAAATTTTTTTCGTATGTTACACCAATATGAAAGTTTTAGATATGTAATTTTCAGATTGAATATACCCTACATCAGCTAAAATAGGTATTGGCGCATCATTTATATCTTTACCATCAAGGTAATAGGATTTTATTTCTTCAAACATAGCTTCTGTTTGTTCATCGGTCATATGGTGTGCCCAACCCCAACAATTTTGACGAAAAGATGTCTTGAAATTGTGAATTATCTTCGACTTCATTCCTTCTGTATAACAATTCAAGTAGATTACTTTTAATAATTGAAATTTATTTGTGTGCTGATTTTCGAGAATCAGTTGTAATCACGTTATGCTACATTGTGACAATATTATTTCACACTATGATACGCTCTTGTCTTATTGATGTAATGAAGTCCATTAAAAACTTGATAAAACAGACAGATAGTTAAGAAACAAACTTGACTATTTTTCATCTTGTAAAAGTTCTTTAAGCATAAGCGGAAATAAGGGTATTGAAGGAGGTTTCAAATTTTAAATTGTCACCCTCTAAAAAAACAAACAACTATTATTTTTAAGCTCAAAACTCAGCTAAAAACATTACTACGAATATGTAAAAAAGAATTTTTTCGAGTCAATTTTTAGCAAAAGATTATGGAAACAGAAAATTCATCACTTTGTTGATTTAATTTTTTTACAGTATGGAATGTTTAGTCATGCCTCTCCACCAAAATGAACTCTCGATCCCCGCCTATGTCTCCAAGTACAACTTCAAAATGATATAATAATACAGGGAATTGGATATGGATGTACGATAATTTAAGAGCCTTATAAAAGATGAAAATTAATTGTATACATTTCGAGCCTTTGAAAAGTGAAATGGAGCTCGTGCTGCCTATTTCACTCATGAATCATGGTTTTTGTGAAATACTTGAAATATAGCATTTTTTTTTTTTTTTTTTATAAACTACGAATATTTTAAATTCATTAAATAATGAAGGAAGTGAACAATAAACGATTTTTCTCGGATTTGCTGCTGAAGAATTCGAAGCTGAAAATAAATTATTTAAAAAAAATGTAACTAGTTAAAGCTAATGTACGAATCACAGTTTTCGAAAGGAAAAAAAATGAAATTTATGTCAGCGTATTCTGCACTCTACTACGAATAATATCTCAACTGGTAAATCCCATGACTGTCTCTTTTTCGCATATTCCGAACATAATTGGAATCCTCGCCATAGAATTTATTAGTTCCCTCGGAGGTACTGGAAAAATGGGATCTTCTCCAGTATCCACAGTAATATTGAACGGAGAACAAGGTAGTGACGATATTGGTACCTACGATAGAATAAGCACATAAATTTAAAAGTTACCGTTTTGGAGATTCTTATTGCGATATAAATCATGTCATTATTTTATCACCTGATCCATTGTTTTTCTCATTTTTTCAGATAAAAGTTCCATCGTATTAAATCTCTTGAAAAATGAGTACAATTTTTTCTTTTCACTTTCTTTGGCGTTTTCATAACCAGACGCTTGGGCAATTTTAATCGCTAACCATAGATTTTCTTCCCAATGAGTACATATTGTAAGGAAGAGTAAACCACCCAGTATAATAGCCTTATGGAATAAACCTATTGCACCATCATGAGAAAACATGATAAGGAATTGGAGAAGTTTTACGCATTTTTAATGTACCTTTAGTTTTAGGCGATAACATTAAAGAATGGATAATTAAAGCACCGGCGCTCCATCCTAATAAGGTTATGTTTTCTGAATCGCCACCAAAAGCGGTTATATTATCTTTTATCCATTTTAGTCCTAAAGCAATATCTTTGAGTCCTTGATTACCAGAGCATTCTTTTATACCAAGATTTAAAAACCCTAAAAATCGAAAAAAACACCAGTCAGTCAAAAGAGGGGATAAGATTCAAATAATACTCAACTGGTAAATAATTACCCAACATGTGAAGCCTATATCCAATAGATACATATACAATATCATTGTGCATTACATAATCGGGAGAACCATGATTATAGGTATCCGGACTTCCATTGCTAAATCCACCTGGATGAATGTTAACTATTACAGCTTTCAATGGATCACCACTAGAAGGTAGCTGGTATAAAAGAATTTCATATTTATATTGTATTTATAAATTATCACCAAGTAATTAAACAACGTTTCACTTTAGGCGTGTGTATATTATTGTACAAACAATCTTCTGAGCCTAGGATACATTTCTTTTTCAATGAAAATTGTAAACATCCCTTTTTTACTTGCTCTGTGGCATCGTAAATGTTTTTCCAAGGTTTTACTGGTATCGGATCCTGTTTTAATGCGTAGAGAAAATTGGCTTTGTCATTTTTCACTACAGACCTATTATTTTAAGGTGTGTTGTGATCGATCATAATAAAAGGGTTGCGTACTGAAAACAATGAATAAAATGTACTCACTCTATAACGGGCTATATTACTGGTTGGTTGTCCATAAGGAACTCCATAAAAGGAGTAGAATTCTGTTCCAGAAAATAACGATTTGGTTTTGGTTCCACGAATTTTACCTTCTTTTACGGTCACTACTATTTTCGATGTCATTTTTAAAAAGAATTTAAGCTATTTAAGCGATTAAACTTTGCATTTTACTAAGTGAAATGTTGACAAGTTACTATTTTTGGAACCGCTTTCAAAAAGAATTTAAATGATTAAGCTAAGCGATATACCTACTGAAATGTTGGGGTATAGCAAAGAAAACATTGACTTTATAGTTATCTACGTAGTGATAAGCTATTACAAGCCCAAGTTATGGGAATTTTTCGCAACGTTAGGTTCTTCAATGGTTGGAATACTTTTTTATATCTATATTATATAGGTTGCCTCGTAAAATATACATTTGTTGTCAAATGAGTAAGTCTTGTATAAATTATCGGGTGTTATGAATCTAAGGAAAACGAAGATACCTCAAAAGTTTTTAACATCTCGTTAGACTTTAATTTTAAATTTAAAAACGATTTTTTCTTCATTGTCTAGATATGAGCGAGCATTTCGAAGCCATGAAGTTTTTTTTTTTTTACTTTCTCATAGCTTGAAAATTTTTATTCGGTGATGATCTAATTGCTAATCTACTATATAATTGAGGAGGGTAAAAGTTTGTCCGAGGTAAAGTCGAGATACACGCAACGATGAAAGTTGCGAGTGGTTTCATGTGATAGGGCTGAACGAGGAGATCATTCGTAACGCCTCAAGCACTCACGAAAAGCTTCATGAAGCTCGAAAAAAGCTTTAAAGAAACGTCCCGTAAATGGGCCAAAGAAGTTGTACACATATCTATGACACTCGGCCCAACGTCATTCCACAACCCCGAAGAGTTAATAAATTATCCACCAGGATCTCCCTATGATGTACGCAATTTTTAAATTTTAGACTTGGAACGTGAGATTGTGTGACCTCACGTTTCATTGAACCAGCTCATGTTTCAATATTATGGAGTAAAATTTTATATATGTAGTAGGAATGTGAGTTTGTGTGAGCTCACGGAAAAATTGAACCGTGAATTAGCGTGACGGGGCATGAGTCAAGTTCTTTTAGTTCGCAGTTTTTTAGTGTTGCAGAAACGTGAGTTTGCGTAACCTCACATTTCATTGAACTGTGAGTTAGTTTGATGGGGCATGAGTCCAGGTCTTTTAGTTTGCACGGAAGGTGAGTTTTTGTGATCTCACGTTTCATTGAACTGTGAGTTGGCGTGACGGAGCATGAGTGGAGGTATTTTAGTTCCCACTTGATAAATGGAGCAAAATTTTATAAATGTAGCAGGAGGTGAGAGGATGTCCTCAAGCAGGGGCGTAACGAAGACATTCTTCAGGGGGGGGAGAAAACTAAAAATTGCCAACTAATATCGTGAAATTTTCCCAACTGTTGACCTTTTTTTTTAGTCTTCAAAAATTTTAAATTAGTTGTAATAATAGCTACGCTAAAACTCCAAATTTACCAACTTTTATAAGTTGTCATCAGTTCGAAATTATTCGAGATCTTATTTTCCAAAAAGAAATTCCAAGTTCCCAACTTCAACGTTGAACAATTATAAATTTCCCAACTTTTCAAAACACCTGGGGGAAAGCTCCCCCCATCCCCCCCTTAGTTACGCCCCTGTCCTCAAGTTTCATTCAACCAGCTCATGTTCTAATATGGAGTGCACTTTAATTGAACCAGCTGGAGTTGTAATAAAGTAGTGGTGTGGTCATTTGTAATATGGAGTAAAAAGCATAAGGATCCCTCCTCATGGTACCTCACGTTGAATGGTTGACGAACGAAATAAAACCTCAACTTATGAATTCGAATGGCATCTTATGCCGAATGGTTGACTAAGGAAATTATTATTTTAGACATTTTTTCACTGTCTATGTTTTGAAATAATTCAACGAATTCCCATGTAGATGTATCAATGTTTTTTATTTTGTTTTTTGAAGTAATTTTAATTTGTGGCTAACTGAGATTAAAGAAAAAAAAATTAATTTTAACATCGTGAATATAATTTGAATGAATAGAATTTTTTTAAATGAATAATAACATTACTTATGTATGTATATAAAATTTTGTATATCGATTTAATTTTTCAATTGCTCCTTTCATTAAACAAGTAGTAAGCAAAAAGTTATTTTTTGAACGTGATCACAAATTTTGAAAAAAAAATTAAAAATAACATTGACAAACATTTAGTTTTCAATTTTTAAAAATTTTGCTTAAAGAAATGATAGAATCTACCATCGTGATTTCAAAATTTTTTTTCCTTTATTAATTCGCAAAACAAAGCAAAGAAGAACTATTACCATCGAAGAAGTTGACAATAAAGATAAAAAAACCCCTTTCAGTGTATAAAGAAGCACATGCTTAAATACCCCGTCCGAAGGATGGGTATAGATTACTAGTTGTCTATATTTATTGAGTTTCCACTTCTTAGCAAATACACGATTGCCGAATTTATTTCCCTGAAACGCTGAAGGCTGATTCATCAGTGACGTTTGCTGTTGGTGTAAAGATTATGATAATGATGTACTGGTACTGAACCCACTGAACCAGACTTTTAGCATTTCAGAAATTCGCATGATGATATTCCGCACAACAACGAATGATGTGAAGTGGAAAGTCTCTATAAACAATGAAATATTCTGTTGAAAGCTATAATAAAAGAAACAAGTTAATACAATTCTTTTTAATTAAAAAAATAGCATTTTGTTTAATTTCAAAGTTCATGGCATTTTTATGGTATTCACTTACTTATGCTACTATAAGCGCCTATTAACAAACGGTTCGAAAATATAGTCGTTCCTTTAGACGACTGAATATATAGCATAACAAAATATGCAAAAATTTATCCAATAATATTTATAATAAATCACTGTTTTCCATATTTCTTTCTTAAACCATCCCAAAATCTCATTCTTTTATCGTTTATTTTACCATCTACCAACTTCAATGAATCGTTTATGGTCAAATGGCAAGGTTCCTCTGGTGTCGATGGTTTCCATTCGACTTCTATTCCTTCGTAATTTGGGTCACTATATAGTAATTCACTTTTTTTAATAAGACTAATGAACGTTTCTCAGTAATGATTTACTAGTAAGTGTGATTATTACCCTGTTTTTGCGAAAGTTGTTAGAAGTTTCGTAAATGTCCTAATCATTTTTCTCGTTCTATTGGACATAGTTTTGATCTTTTGCATTTCCCATTCGTATATTGTGCAAGCCCAGTAGCTGTAATCGCATGCGTGATACGCGCCTATCAAAGATTATGATATTTTAGTGAATTCAACAACTTATTACATTAGAACATATAAATATTATATGTATTATATATGAATATAAGAATGAAATAATTTATTACTTGTTACTCGTGTAAATGCATCAGATTTTTTATCGATACTAAACCAAAAAAAAGTTGGTTGATTTTTAGTGGACTTTTTTTTTCAAATGAAATCTACTTAGGCGTTCACCATAGTTTTTTTTTTTTTTGTTTCTTTATTATTATTATTATTTTTTTTTTTTAATTTCCGTTCTTGGTGAAGAATTAATTCTAAATTTGAAGGATATGTAGAAGAAGTAAAGCTTAAGAGCCCTATCATTTTAGAACTTTATTCCCCCATAAGTCGAGCTTTCCAGCTTTGAAGCTTTTTCAGTTTTTTGTAAATACCTCGAGAATAAAGGGTCGTAAAGAAAAAATGTATGGTACAAAGTTATAGGAAATTTCATTCTCTACAACTTTCGTTGTATCCATTTCTCATGAAAGTTCGCCAAAAATCAAGCTTTTGAACTTAAAAGCTTGATTTTTTTTTTCTTTAAATATCTCAAAAATGAATTTACGTCGTCGTAAATTTAAAGTTTTGCCACTATGGTTCTCGTACAATTTTCACGGACACTCATACTTTTCCGGAAAAATGAACTGAAGTAAAGAATCTTATTTTGTTGCTTTCCAAGACATTTCAGAGCTGATGTAATCTAACGCATGAGTCACCAATTTCGATAAATTTCTCAATAATTGACTTTTAAAGGCAAGTAATCACGAATCAAACTTTATGAAACATCACTTTTTGAATTTTTAAACAGAATGAATTTTTTGCATTTATTAAAATAATGTTGCGCTATTTAGATATTCTTTCTCAGAACGAGTTTTGTACATTCCTTTCCTTATTTTAGGAGCTTAGCATTCTTTACTTTCCAAAAAAACTGATTTAGGATCCATTCTAAAGTATACCTTCTATCGGCTGGTCAAAAAGAGGTAAAATTAAATCTTTCAATGTGTTAATTTCGTTTGTGCTTTCGTATTGAAATTCATAAACATATGCTGAAGAGGGAAGTTCAGCAGAAATGACATCTATTATAGCTTCGTAAATTTCGGAATATGCTCCGTCGCTTTGGATCTGAAAAAATTTATTAATTACTTTACGCAAGTAAGAATAAAAAAAAATACCTATAAGCTTCAAATAAAGCTTACATCACTTAAAATCTGTATTGGTGCATCATTTATATCCTTGCCATCAAGATAAAAAGATTTTATCTCTTCGAACATAGCTTCTATTTCTTCATCGGTCATATGGTGTGCCCAACTCCAATTGTTTCGACGAAAAGATGTCTTGAAACTACGCATTACTTTTTCTTTCATTCCTCCTATGTAGGTAACAATTTAACCCAGTATATTAGTTTTAAAATCAAAAATTTTTCTCATTGGCTTAAAGCTATTATAAGAATCATAGTTTTGAAAGGAAAAAAGTGAAATTCATGTTAGCTTGTTCTTTACTCTACTACAAACAATATCTCAACTGGTAAATCCCATGATTGCCTCTTTTTCGCACACTCCGAACATAACTGGAATCCGAGCTATGGAATTTACTAATTTTCTCGGAGATACAGGAAAAATGGGCTCTTTTCCAGCAGTATCCAAAGTAACATTAACCGCAGAACAAGGAAGTGCCGCTGGTGGTACCTACGGTATATAACCACGTAAATTTCAACAATACAATTATAGGTACCTATTTGTTTTGTATTGTAACAGTGTTGTGAAACCCGAATCATATGGTTCAAGTTTCTTTACTTGAAGCTAAAATTTTTTGATACTGTTATGTGGTTTTGGGTAGTTAAAATTTAATTTATGTGTTTATGGGTTTCGTTCGCTTTCACACAAATGTTTTTGTTCGGTTTTTTATTCAAGTTTTTAAATCTCATTTCATCATTCCTACTTTTTTATAGTAAAAGGAATGGACCCATTCGTACTTTTCACTCCTTTTTTTCTCTATTGAGTTCGCAAGTACGCTCCTGATGTCCATCATTGCTACTCACTCATTATATTAACCTTGGCTAATTTCAACTTAATGACATTTCAATGATTGGTTCTTTTAGTATTTTGCATATCATATTTCTAACAACTGATATTTTTGTTGCGGGAACGTCAGTTCTACTGCATGAAACATTGCCTGATTGGTAGAGAAGGCGAGAGCCAAATGGGATCTTAGTGCAAAAATTTTTTGGTTCTTTTTTCTGTGCATTTTTGTGCATTCTTCAACCCTCACCCCTCTCTTCATTATTTTTTACACCTCACTTATTATCATAAAAGTAACAAAATTGTACCTGTATTTTATAATTCATTTTATCGCTTAAGAAAATACGTAATAACGATAATGAACAACGCATTCAGGTCTCAAACCATGAAATCAATGTTCGCTAACTTTTGTGCACGCTTTTTGAATTTTTCAACTGCTATTATTTTTTTTCCTCTCTAATGTTTTTCAATATGGCTTTAGAAAAATTTGGATTGTACCAAATTTTACAGGCCATCAAAAAACCATGCCCGGTACAAATGCACCCTTTGCACCCCTCCCTCACCCTCTCTGCTAACTGGGGACTGCTTATGGCACTACTTCCAACCAGGCAAGGACACCTTGGAGATCATCGTACAATCTCCCCCAGGACTTTCCCCAACTAACATTAATAATGTACTACAACTATCTATCTGTAAAAGTACTGTCAATTGCTGTTTCGAATTTATAAAAACAAAAAAACGAAAATTTAAAATAAAAACCATTAAAAAATTAGTTTTTTGTTACATTTTTGGTTTTTAGCATTCGGATTTGTTCTATTTGGCTTAACCGTATCCGAAAAAATACGGGTTTTTCAGGTTTTCGTCACTGATTGTGGGTTTCATAACACTGCAATGTAAATGATGCCATTTTAATCACCCCATATACTTCCTCTTTAGCGTAGGTAGGTACGAGATCAGATAGATGCATTCTTTTATAATATAACAGCAGTTTTTCCTTTTCACTTGCGCTGGCTTTTTCATAACCATATGCTTGCGCATATTTAACCGCTAACCATAGGTTCTCTTCCCAAATAGGGCATATTGTAAAGAAGAGAAAACCACCCATTAGAATGGCTTTATGAAATAGACCTATTGGAATAATACGAGGAAATATAAAATACTGAACGTATTGAAAAAAGTAAAAGTTTTATGTACCTTTAGCCCTAGGCGATAGCATTAGAGAATTGACAAGTATAGCACCAGTACTGGACCCTATTAATGTTACATTTTCAGGATCTCCACCAAAAGCGGTTATGTTATTTTTTATCCATTTCAGTCCCAAAACAATATCTTTAAGTGCCTGATTCCCGGAGCATTCTTCTAGACCAAGATTTAAGTAACCTACGAATCGAAGTAGAAATATCAGTTAGTTACTCGATATCATAAAATTTCAAAAATAGCTGGTAAAAGTTACCCAAGAAGTGAAGCCTATATCCGATAGATATATATACAATATCATTGTGCATTATATATTCAGGAGAACCATAATAATTCGTTTCCGGACTCCCAGCAAGGAATCCGCCTGGGTGAATATTGACAATCACAGCTTTCAACGGGTCATTACTAGAAGGTAGCTGGCATCAAAGACATAAAATTATAGAGCTTACATATGAATCAGCGCTAACTGATTAGGCAGTGTTTTACTTTGGGCGTGTGAATGTTATTATATAAACAATCTTCTGAGCCAGTAATGCGCTTCATTCTCATTGACGATTGTACACAACCCTCTTTTGGTTCAGTGGCGTCGTAAATATGTTTCCAAGGCTTTACTGGTATCGGGTCCTGTTTTAATATATAAGGAGAATTAGTTTTGTTATTTTTTACCACAAGCCTAGTGTTTCAAGTAATGTATGATTATAATGTAATAAGAGAGTTTCTTACTAAACCATAAATCAGTGTTATATACCTTATAACGGGCGGTTTTACCGGTGGGCTGTCCATAAGGAACTCCGTAAAATGAGTAAAATTCTGTACCAGAGAACATCGATTTGTTTTTTATTCCCTTTATTTTACCCTCGTTCACAGTCACTATTATTTTAGAATTCATTTTAAAGAAAAATTCTAATGATTAGCTTATGCTTTTCACTCTTCAATGAGAGCTTCTGTTAAAAAATGGAATGTTGTGCTGCATTATGGTGTTTAATACAGGTTACCTTGAGAAACATGGTGTGTAGTTATTTTTGAGCACCCAACTTCGTAGTTATCTGTATGGTGATTAGCAAGGCAATTCATTATATTTTTCTACGTGTTTTCTTATAGCATTCTGATTACAAAAGTAACGAAGTCATTTCCCTTTTCAGATAATTTCCTTTAAAATACGTAAGTCATATTTCATTTCAAATATTTTCCAATATTTTGCCTTAAAATGTATATTTTCGCATAAATGCAATTGTTGTCTGTATATTTTCCTCCAAAATTCTCACATATTTTACAATTTTTCGAATATTTTTGAATATGTTGGGAGTATAGTAACACATAAATTTTGATTTTTTAAAATATTTTTGATAATAAAAATACAATTTTTATTCAACCATTATCCTATTTTGTGAATGGTGTACTTATTTAAAAAAATACATATATATCTAAATTTTCAAGCAGTACTTTTCAATACAAATGAAATGATAGGTATCATATTGAATTCGAATATTTTGGAATGTTTTCAAAATATCCAAATATTTTTAGTATTATTTCACTTCAAATATCGCAATAAATTCTTCAATATTTTACCTCGTATACGAATATTCGATTGCCTTACTGATTCTATATTGCGATCCACACTATGGGAATTAGAAGCAACATTTGGTGATTTTTTGATAGTTTGAATACTTTTTTTAAATCTATTTATGAGTTGTGATGGAAAATATACCTTTTTTGTCGAATAACCTTAACGCTAACCTACATAAGCGGCAACAAGACAACCTGCTGGTTGCTAGTTGCAAAGTTGCCACATATGCAGGTGAGCGCCAAGTCTCTTCAACTTAGCACATTGTGATTTTTAATTGTGGGAGAGTTGCTTACTAAAAATTATGAATAAAATAAATTATATTATAGCGGGCCGTTCTACTTGTGGATTGTCTACTAGGAATTCTATAAAAAGAAAAACATTCTGTAACAAATACCTTAAGGTCCCAACACCCACATGCCAATACTGCAATTCTGAACCTATCACCACCCAACACCTCCTTTTCCTCTGCCCTAGCCTCAGGTCATTCAGACAAAACCTAGGTATATCTGAAGACCTCCCAATAATTCCAGATTTACTTCCAGAAATGAACAAAATGCTACTTTTGATCAAAGACCTCAAATTACAAAACCAAATATAAAATCCACTCTTTCCATACCCCTCTGACAGTGGGCGTAAAAATCCAGCAATTATACACGCCCAGTATATAAAAAAAATTAAATTAAATAAAAATAGAAAATTTTATGAATTACATTTTGAAGTAGGTTATAAAAATTTGGTAATTTACACTTTGTAAGATTACCTGAAAATGAATGTAATCTTACATTACTTATGTGATGGATTTTACGTAACTTACAAAATTAAATTACACTGCCAATCTACTATAAACTTGCATTTAGTATAATTAATTGGCAGCATTGTACCCACAATTTACTTACTATAAGTTTACTTAATGCTGACTTGTAATAATTTACATGCCTGTGAGCTAACTTCGGTAAACTGAGTGAAAAAACCCAATGTTTACTTGCAACAAACTATAAATATGTCGTGCAAGGGTAATAATATTACACGATATGAAGTTTTTCTTATGTTTTTTTCTTGATTTCATAATTATTATAAATCATTATTCTACATACGATTTTCAATGTATTGAACACGTGCTTACAAATTACAATGTTTTAGAAATTTTTGGAGCGTCATACCTAATTCAAATAAAGAGAGCAGTTTTTGAAATTAAACCTTGAAGTTGGAATATGATATCTCGGAAAATATTCAAAATGTATACTACTCATGTCTAGCTACAGCTTATCAACAAATTAATTTTCACTGGCCCTATGTCACTGGAAAATTATTTATTTGACTTTTTATTTGAAATTTTCCAAATTCATCAAATCGTTGGCAGTTAGTGTAACAATTGCACCTTGGTGTTTTCATTTAATATCACTTTCCTGAATGAATAAATTTTTTTTCAAATGCGACATAGTCTTCAATAAGTGCGAATATGATTCTTTAATAAGTGCGAACATGATCAATAATAATTACTTGGTATTCTAATTCGTAGAATATAAGAAATCCAATTTCTTATATAATACCTTCCACGTAATGAATTCGATAAGCCAAGACAGTAACGTATCGACAGGGTTCTCTAAGAAGAAAGAGGGGAGCGGATAAAAAAATTGCTCAATAATCGTATAATTTTATTATCTGCTTAACTTATCATTTTTGAAGAATCGTAAAAAATAAAAACAAAAGAATTTTTTAAAGATGTGTTATGAGATAATAAATTTTATTTTTATTTCCTCTCAAGTTTGCAGTTGTTTTTTTTTTTGCAATGATCTAATTTGTCAATTTATTTCCCTCGGAACGTTTTACAAATTTTATCATCTTTGAAATTTCTGAGTGAAGTCTCATCCTGTTGAAAGGTACAATAAATGCAACATGAAGGCTGAAACAAATTGTACTTCTAGAAGAAATCGTATTTGTTTATTCTCAAATTTATTTATTTATATGTATATCGTATGTACATACTTATGCTACTAGAAGCGCTTATTAAAAAACTTTGTAGAAATAGAGTTGTTTCTCATCTAACTGTATATAGCTTCATAAAGTACATAAAAATGTATCCAATAATACATATAATATATAATAAATTACTGTTTTCCATACTTCTTCCTTAAATTGTCCCAAAATCTCATTCCTTCTTCGTGTATTCTACCATCTACTAGATTCAAAGAATCATTCATGGTCAAGTAGCATGGTCTGTCCGGTGTTGAAGGTTTCCATTCCACTTCTAATCCTTCGTAATTTGGATCACTATAAAAATTCACATTTTTCAATTAGATGAAAATTTTTCAATAAAGATTTGCCAGTGTGATTATTCACCCTGTTTTCGCGAAAGTAGTTATAAGCTTCGTAAATGTTGTAATCATTTTTCTAGTTCTATCGGGCATGGTTTTAATCTTATGCATATCGTAATCCTGTAAAGTGCAAGCCCAGTAGCTGTAATCGCATCCGTGAGTCGTGCCTATTAAAGATTATGATATTTTAATGAATTTGAAGAGTTATTACAACATTAGAATATGTATATAAAAATAAAGTAGTTTATAAATTTTTACTATTATGAAACTGCATCAGACTTTCATATCGATGCTAAGAGAAAAAAAGGTCTTTGGCTGATTTTTGAAATTACTCCCAAGCTTATAAAATGTAAACTGTTTTTGAAATGAACCGCTTTTGTTTATATTACTAGGTTTTTTTTAGGTGTTACAAACAATGTGAACACTACTCTTGTAAGAAAAAATTTGCCCTCCTCACTCATTCTTGCATTTCAACAAGGCTGCGAATCGACTTCATTCGACATATGTATTTACACATTTCTACTTCTTGACTTACCGATCACGTGTATCTAGCAGACTACTTATGTATGGTACGAAAATAAGAGAATGAAAAATATCAATCGCCATGCGATACCTAATAGATTGTAAAGTATATGTAATCAACTTAAATAGTAGTAGAGAAATTATGATGAACGAGATCAAGAGTCTGTTTTTGAAATGTGCAAAGCTGGGAATCCTATTTTTGTAAAGTTGTTTTCCAAGATTTTTTAAGGGTGATGTAACCTCAATGTATAAGTAATTGATTTCGAACATTTCTTCGGCGTTCGAATTTTTGAAAAACAGTTGATAATTTTTAGGAGCACAGCCTAATTAAATGAATTTCACTTTTTGAATCTTCAAGCATTAGATTTTCTTTCACAGATCGAGTTTTGTAGATCCTTAACCCAATTTTAAGAGTCTCGCGTTTTCCGTTTTCGAAAAAAACTGATTTAGGATCCATTCTAAAGTATACCTTCTATAGGCTGGTCAAAAAGAGGTAAGACTATATCTTTCAGCGTTGTGATTTCGTGTTTGCATTCGAATTGAAATTCATAAACATAAGCGGAGGAGGGAAGTTCAGCAGAAACGACATCTATGAGAGCATCATAAATCTCGGAGTATGCTCCGTCACTTTGAATCTGAAAAATGTTTTAATTACGTTATACGAGTACGAATTCTTGTTCAGTTGCTATCAGCATAAAATGAAGCTCACATCACTTAAAATAGGTATTGGAGCATCATTTATATCCTTGCCATTGAGATAAAAGGATTTTATCTCTTCATACATAGCTTCTGTTTCTTCATCAGTCATGTGGTGTGCCCAACTCCAACAGTTTTGACGAAAAGATGTCTTGAAGTTACGCATTACTTTTGGTTTCAATCCTCCTATATTGGTTAAAATTTAGCTAAGTATATTACTTCTTTAATTAACAATTTTTTCCTCAAAGCTCACAATACCATTTTACCCTCTCACCCTCTACCATTAAAATAAGAACTTTTTGTTGTACTTCTTTTAAAATACTGATTTCGTATTGTTCTTTCAGTTCTAAGAACTCTTTATTATTGTGTTCAACTTAAGAAACACTATATTTTTGCATATTTCATTTCTTAGGGAATATGTGTTTTTACATATCTATTTCATGGAAAATAAAAAATTATTTAAATCGCATATTTTTCCATTTTTGGACAGTAAAATTCGCAACCTTCTTTTTAAATTTGGCAATCTAGATGTACATGTACAATAGCTTGGCGTATTGCTAATTTTTTTTTTCTTTGAAAATTAATGGGCTTTGTTAATTAATTGCGAAATTAATGGTTTATAGTAGGAGTACCTATATGTTCAAACATTTCACAAGTTTTTATCAATCCTCATAATGAACTTGAAATATTGAAACATTATAAGTAGGTATGAACTTGTAAAATACTTAATTATGATTTCTGAA
This sequence comes from Phenacoccus solenopsis, assembly GCA_009761765.1. NCBI lineage: Eukaryota > Metazoa > Arthropoda > Insecta > Hemiptera > Pseudococcidae > Phenacoccus > Phenacoccus solenopsis. Next base: position 7,511,626 of record CM019752.1, on the reverse strand, counting down.
CGCTGGAAATTTCAAAATATCAAGAAAGAAATAGTAACATCTCCAAACAACGATGAAATATTAAAACAAAATAAAATACCCAATTTTTTAACAGTGAATCTTTTAGGAGTACGGTTGAGTATTAATTGTTGGTGTTAATAACCTAACAAATAAACTATATAGTATTGGTCAGGTAATTTTGTAGCTATTTAACTCTAATATACTCGAATGAATAACAATTTTCGAAGGAGAAAAGTGAAATTCACTCCATTATAAAAATATCTCAACTGGTAAATCCCATAACCGCCTCTTTTTCGCACAAGCCAACCATAATTGGGATCCGAGCCATTGAATCTATTAATTTCCTCGGAGATACAGGAAGAATGGGCTCTTCTCCAACAGTATCCAAAGTAATATTAATTGGAAAACAAGGAAGTGCTGATGGCGGTACCTATGGACGTACAACCACATATATTTTAACAGTGCAATTGTATTGAGTATTTGTTCTACAATGTAAATGGTGCTATTTTAATCACCTTATACGCTTCATCTCTGATTTGCGAAGGTATGAGATCAGATAATTGCATTTTTTTGAAATATGACAACAGTTTCTTCTTTTCGCTTTCGCTGGCCTTTTCGTAACCCCACGCTTGCGCATATCTGATCGCTAACCATAGATTTTCTTCCCAATGAGGGCTTATTGTAATGAAGAGAAAACCACCCATTAGAATTGCCTTATGGAATAGACCTATTGGAATGTTATGAGGAAATGTGAAATAATAAACGTATGGGAAAAAAAATTTTATGTACCTTTAGCTGCTGGCGAGAGCATTAGTGTATTGATCATTATGCCACCGTTGCTGGATCCCAATAAGGTTATATTATCGGGATCTCCACCAAAAGCTGTTATGTTGTTTTTTATCCATTTTAGTCCCAAAATAATGTCTTTGAGTGCCTGATTCCCGGAGCATTCTTCTACACCAAGATTTAAGAACCCTACGAATTAAAAGAGAACATATTAGTTAATTACTCGAGATCGTAACATTATAAGAACTGGCAAAAATTACCCAACAAGTGAAGCCTATATCCAATAGATATATATACAATGTCATTGTGCATTATATATTCAGGAGAGCCATAATAATACGATTCCGGACTCCCGGATACAAATCCGCCTGGGTGAATATTAACAATCACAGCTTTCAATGGCTCATCACTGGGAGGTAGCTGGGATGAAAGAAATAAATTTATATATTGTACCTTTATATTAACGCTACTTCACTGATTAAACTGTGTTTTACTTTGGGCGTGTGAATGTTATTATATAAACAATCTTCGGTGCCCATGATACGCTTCATTCTCATTGACGATTGTGCGCAACCATCTTTTTGTACAGTGGCGTCGTAAATATTTTTCCAAGGCCTTACTGGTATCGGATCCTGTTTTAATGTGTAGAGAAAATTGGTTTTGTTATTTTTCACTATAAGCCTCTTGTTTTAAGTTCCGCACGATTGATTATAAGAGAATTGCATACTAAATCATAAATGAGTTACGTACCTTAAAACGAACAGTTTTACCAGTGGGGTGTCCATAGGGAACTCCATAAAAGGAAAAAAATTCTGTACCAGAGAATATCGATCGGTTTTTGATTCCCTTTATTTTACCTTCGTTTACAGTCACTACTATTTTCGAAGTCATTTTAAAGAAAAGTTTTAACGATTAACCTATGATTTTCACTCTTCAAAAAGGGCTAGTGTTAGAAAAGGGAATGTTGTGGAATATTATGGTGGTTTGTATAGGTTACCTTGAGAAATATAACATTTTGCTAATGTTTTCGAAGCCGTGACATGGTAGCTATCTGCGTAGTGATTAGATATCATAAGTCCACATCATGGGAATTAGTTTCAACATTCGGTGACTAATTTGGAAAGTAGTGTGAGTAATTTTTTAAAATCTATATAATCTATGTGTAGGAATATTTAATTATCGAGATATTTCGAAGCTAGTGCCCATAGTTTTTAAAATTAACCAAACAAATTAATTTTAGGTCCAGTAAAGCCCTCTTTCTTCACTGAGAAGATTGATAATGACTTTTGTTAATTATCTTAGCACGTTTTGATTGCTCATAGTAAGAAGTTTGTTTATTGAAAATAATACATAAAATAGAATACATTATAACTGGAGGTTGTACCAGTGATGTGTCTATGAGGAACTCCATAATAAGTGAAAAATTCTATATCAGAAAATATTGATCAATTTTTTGATTCCTCGGATTTTACCTTAATTTAAAATCACTACAATTCTCCAAGTCATTTTGTAAAAGAGTTTCATGATTAGGGTATGAATTTTACTTGCTGAAAAATATAATTTTTAACGAGGGGACTTTTATGAAACATGACTGTAGGTACGAGTTACCTTGTGAAGTACATTAATAGATATGCGCATATGTTAAGCGTCTAATAACCTTTTTTGGTTTATCTATGTATGAGTAGTGAGTATATTTTACAAATCGTAATGATTGTATGCATACGATTAGTAAAAAAGTAAAGCAATGAAGTGACAAAATATTTGTGCGGATTAATTTCAACTAAGTTTTCAGCGGAACATCTTACATGCTCCCTGCACCTTTAATACGACTCGCCTATATTACCTAGCTTGAATTTAAAACTTATTAATTGAGGAGGAATTTTTCAAACTTTTCTAGTAATAGGATGATTATTTTAATAGCAAGGGACTTCAACATCCGTCCGAGTTTCTTTTGTAGAAACTGCATATATTTTGTTTGAAATAAAATAAATGAGGGAACAAAGTTCTTGATGAAAAACTAACCTATTACAACGTACAAAATTTTAAAAGTGGGGAAAACATTTTTTTCAACTATTTTTTTCCAGGCTACGAGTATGTAGCACTTCTGTAACCTGAAAAAATGTAATAGCTAACCACATTCAAAGAAAATCTAATCAGGGCTCCTCCGCAGAATTTTTCAAAAAAACTGAGAAAATTTGAACCTATGTTTTTCAAAATTCTCATAAATATTTCTATATCTATAAGATCTTTAAATCTGTGAAAATTTTAAAATTTTTCCATCCTATCTATCAGAAGACGTAGCTTATTGAATTTTTAATATAGGTGCGCGATAATTCTATTAATATTCCTGTATAAGACTATTGGCTGTAATTGCATTATGACACAGACCTAATCCCCCTAAATGACATCTTAATTTCAATCATAAAATAAACCCCTCATCCCATTCATTTCGTCATACCTATCCACCATACCCTCTTTCCAACCATACCCTTTTTCCTAGTCTTTAGTTTTGTGAGAAATATACATTAATAAATTAATGTTAAACATTTTAATACTATAACTCATGTTTCCTCACCCCAAACACTGATCACCTTAATGCTATCTAACATTTTCTCATCTCATAAATTTATAATCAGCCCACACCTAGACTACAAAAACTAATAAGGCATTTCAGACGCCGTGGATCGTTTTGTGTAAAGAAACGTACTCATATCGTCGTCCTAAATCGTCTTCTTCTGATATCCTAAAAAAAGTAGTCTAGTTTTGTACGTGCCATCGGATTTTATATGTGCAAAATCGATTTTAAACCAATTCAAACGTTTTCGAGTTCTTCGTTAATAGCATCAAAGCAATGTTCACTACCTGCAGAATTTACAGCCTCCTTATACATCTAACATGCCATCAACTCAGTCAACAAGGCCACTTCACCATCTTCATCAATCTTATGAACCTCGAGTTGAGCAACAGTTACAAACTCTACTAAATCACCAAGCCTTTTAGATCCATCAAATTTCACATGTGAATGAGAAAACTCGCTTTGTTCGTAATTTACAAAACTGAGATTACGCCAGAATCTAGGATAAAATGATATGAATTTGATACGAAAGATTAAATTTTGACCTCTATGAATTTCTATTAAAAAGGCAAGAAATTAATACAAGTTTGATATAAAAACTCGAAAAATTTAAGGAGATTTGTGATTTGCCTGGGAGCTTAAAAAATCAACTTAATGCGACAAAAACTTGAATAGAGTCTAATAGCGTAGAAAGAATATAAGTACGCTACTTTAATGTTCGAGTATGTTCATATAGTTCAGTTTACGAGTTGATATTGATCCTTATAATGAATAAGTTAAAATATCGATATTTTATTAATGTAATATTTTTCATGTAATAATAAAAATGAAATCCCATCTTAAGCGTGTTCTTTACCCTACTACAAAATCTACTAAGCCAAGTCTTCAGCATTAGGTATCCATACAACACATGATAACGTGAAATGGAAAGTATCTATAAACTGTGAAATATTCAGTTGAAAGTTAAATAAAATAAACACATTTCAGTCAAACTGGGATCGAATTTGAAGCGATATTCCTACTACAAATAAACTTCGCTTAATTAAATCTACCACTCTACAATGGGACACTTCAAGCCGCACAAATAGGCGAGAAGAAGTTGCACTAAGCCATTTGAGCATTGGTTATGTACAAATTTCTCACTCTTATCTATCTCCTTTCGTGAAGCCTCTCTCCCAGTTGTGACTGTTGTAATGTTCCAGTCACTGTCCACCACATTCTATTAAACTGTATTAAACTTAATGAAATGCGGTCACTTATTTCCGCTCCCTCAACCCTCCCAAAACACCTTGCAAACAGCGAAAAAACAACCGATATCCTGTTTGGCTTCCTTAAAACCACTTCCCTCCTCCCCCTCATGTAGTCTTCGCCATTTCTCCGTGTCTTGGGCCCTTGTTGTACTACATGGCAGGTTAGTGAAGTAAAGTAAATAAATAAATAAATAAATAAGTACGCCAAAACAGATTTTTTTAATTTAAGAAAATATAGCATTTATTTATGTCCTTACCACTTATTTATGCTATTGTAAGCGCATATTAATCAGTGGTGGATTTAACGATCGGCAAATGAGCGCAGAATTGGACCCGATCTTGAAATTAAAATTTCGACAATTTCATTAATCTAATGAATTGGAAATCTACTGAATTACATGTACATTCAAGGGCACCTTTGCAGCCCATTTGCCGACTAGACCTTTCCCTTCAAATCCGTCCACTGATATCAACAAAGCGTTTAAAAATGAAGTTACTTGTTCCTTACAAAACTAAATATAGCGCAATAAGATATGCAAAAATTAATTCAATAATATGTATAATAAATCACTATTTCCCATACTTATTCTTTAAACTTTCCCAAAATCGCATTCTGTTATCGTTTATTTTACCATCTACCAAATTCAAGGAATCATTTATGGTCAAGTGACAAGGTTTTTCTGGTGTTGAAGATTTCCATTCGACTTCTAATCCTTCGTAATTTGGATCGCTATAAAGTAGTTCCATCTTTTTAAATTGAACTAATGAAAAGTTCTCAATAAAGATTTGCCATTATCATTTGTTACCCTGTTTTCGCGAAAGTAGCTATAAGCTTCGTAAATGTTGTAATCATTTTTCTAGTTCTGTCGGACAGAGTTTTGATCTTTTGAACTTCCCATTCGTCTATTGTGCAAGCCCAGTAGCTGTAATCGCTTCCGTGAAACGTGCCTATTATAGATTATGATATTTTAATGAATTTCAAGACCTGATAATTTTTAAGAGATGGAATTTGAGACATTGTATGTCTTACTGTGCCTTTTTCTTCTGGATTCGAGACCATTTTCAAGTTTTTTCGTAATATTAAAAAGGTCACTTTTTGAATTAGTTCTTTTCAAATATTTAAAAACTATCCTATTCAATTATGAATAAGAATAATATAGTTGATTTCAACGTTTTGAAGTCAACGTTTTTTTCAAAAATAGCACTACTTTCAGGACCCTAGCTCCTCCCAAATAATTGAATGGAAAAAAAAATTTGTTCAAGAATATTTCAACTGAAAAATTCTTTTCACTTTATACTACCATACATTACCTGATTTTAAGTGTTATTTATGACCGGAACCCTGTGTTCTCATATTTTGACAAAAAAAAAAAACACATTTTTATTCACGCCAACATATACCTTTTATAGGCTGTTCGTAGAGATGTGAGAACATATCTTTTATTGTATTAACTTCGCCTTCGCTTTCGAATTCAAATTTATAAACATATGCGGGAAATTCAGCAGAAACAACATCTATTAAAGTGTCGTAAATTTCAGAATACATAGCGTCACCTTGGATCTAAAAAGATTTTCTAATTATGTTACATATGTACGAATTTTTTTTAATGAAAATATCAGCTTACAGTAATACTCACATCAATTAAAGTTGATAATGGAGCATCATCTATATCCTTACCATCGAGGTAAAAGGATTTTATCTCTTCAAACATAGATTCTATTTGAGCATCGGTCATGTTATAGGCCCAACCCCAACAGTTTTGACGAAAAGATGTCTTGAATTCTAACATTACCCTTTCTCTCGCTGTTACTATATAGGCCATGATTAAGATTAATATCAAGTTACTAAGCTTAACGATCCAAGAATACGTTGGGATTTTTGATTTTCAAAAACATTAATATTGAAATTAAAATATTCTGTTTAAGGGCACAGGGAGAGAACCAGGTAAGTCACTTTTTCCACTTTCGAAGCATGTAAGTACTAAAACAGTTTTGTACTACATTCAAGAATAACATATTATGAGATGAAAAAAAAAATGCTGATTTGTGATGTGTCAAGGTTTTTAGGTTCTCGCGCCGATGTCTTGAGTAAAAGTTGACGGATCGAGTTAAAAGTTAGAAGAAGGATGGGGGTAGAGGTACAGATTGAATTAAAAGATTGAAGAAGGGTAAGGTTAATGATCATCAAAGCCAATCAATTTTTGAGCATGATGGGACGTGAGATGGCGTGAGGACGCATGAGTTAAGGTTTTTTGTGTTCTCAAAAATTCAGGATAAAGTCGAATTTGTAAAACTTTTGAATTTTAGAAAATTTATTTATTTATTTAAAAAAATTAATAATTCAAATAAATTTCTTTAAAAAGTCGGCTTTTAAAATTTTTTTTCCCAGTATCGGCTAAGTTGCCTGGTTTTTTCCTACATAGTGAATTTTTAAACATAATTTCATGACGCAATATTGATATTTGTAATTCTAAAAATTATAATGTGTAATAATATTCTACTTGAAATTGCTTACCTGAACACATAATTTTCTCATTTTTGAAAAATTGGCTTATCTGCTTTTTTCCCTGTACCCTTCATTTATATATATATTTTTTTTAGTTATTTATTTTTATCGTCGTTTTTCAAGATTTCTTTCCTTTTCTGTTATAAGAAAAGTATTGACTGTTGGAACTTACTTATAAGTAGTAAGTATTATTCGAGTTATATGTATATTGTAACTATTTAACATTAACGAGGATCATCATTTTGAAGGAAAAAAATTATATTCATCCCAGCATATATTCTCCATCTGATAATTACAAAAGTATTTACCGGTAAATCCTATGGCCGCCTCTTTTTCGCACAGTCCGATCATAATTGGAATTCGAGCCATAGAATCTATCAATTTTCTCGGAGACATAGGAAAAATAGGCTCTTCTCCGGTATCCAATGAAATATTGATCGGAAAACAAGGGAGTGTCGATATAGGTAACTACGGTAATATAAATACATAATCTGAATAATTCCATTTTAGGCAAAGTGGATAGACATGGTGAACAAAGTTATACAACTTCGTCTTGTATATCGAAACATTTGAAACTTTATGTCTCTCATATTGGCACGTCAGACCAATATGCTCTCATCTTAAATTATGAGATAAAATTTTTCAAAATTTTTTGTGCTAGATGTATGGTGGTATAACTTACTTTAGTAAGTTTATCCACTTTGTATTATAATAAGGTATTTATTTGCATTGCGAATGGTGATATTTTCATTACCTCATCTACTATTGCTTTCATTGTGGGAGATATGATATCAGTTATTTGCAATTTTTTATAATGTGATAGCAGTTTTTTCTTTTCACTTTCATTGGCCTGCTCATAGCCAAGCGCTTGGGCAATTTTGACGGCTAACCACAGATTTTCTTCTGTTTTAGGTCGTGTTATATTGAACACAATACCACCCATTAAAATGGCTTTATGGAATAAACCTATTACACCATTTTAAAGAACAGTAAAACAATAAATACATTGAAAAAAGTGATTAAAAAAGTTGATAATGTTTATGTACCTTCAGCCATAGGTGATAGCATTAGGCAATGGACGAGTGCAGAGCCACTGCTTGATCCTAATAAGGTTATATTATCAGGATCCCCACCAAATGTGCTTATATTACTTTTTATCCATTTTAGTCCTAAAATAATATCTTTCAGTGCTTGATTTCCAGAGCATTCTTTTAGACCAAGATTCAAGAACCCTACGAATGGAAGGAGAAATATAGATCAGTCTCTCGAGATGAGATTTTGAGAATAACTGGTAAAAATTACCGAAAAAGTGAAGCCTGTATGCGATAGATACATATACGATGTCATTGTGCATTACATAATCAGGAGAGCCATAACAGTTCGTATCGGGATTTCCAAAATTAAATGCACCTGGATGAATATTAACAATCACAGCCTTTAGTGTGTCACCACTGGAAGGTAGCTGAGATGAAAGAAATAAAACATTTTATACTTTTAATAGAAACAATAAACATTTTACATTTTTTAGTTTATAGTATGAGTATATACAATGTTTTACTTGAGGCGTGTGAATATTATTGTATAGACAATCTTCTGAGCCCATAATACGCCTCAATCTCAGTGATAGTTGTAAACAACCATCTTTTTGTTCAGTAGCATCGTAAATGTTTTTCCAAGGCTTCACTGGTATTGGATCCTGTTGTAATTTGTAGAAAAAGTATTTTTATTATTTTTCATTGCAAGCTTGTTGTTTTAAGGTATATTGACAATGATCACATGAAGAGGATTGCTTATTAAAAATAATGAATAAGAGTTGTGTACCTTGTAACGGGCCGTGTTACCAGTGGGCTGTCCATAAGGAACTCCATAAAAAGAAAAAAATTCTGTACCAGAGAATATCGATCGGTTTTTAATTCCTCGAATTTTTCCTTCCTTTACAGTTACTACTATTTTCGAAGTCATTTTAAAGAAAAGTATTAATGAAGCGTTTCACACGTTGAATTGCACAGGTGTTGAAAAAGGTAATGTTGGAAAAGGAATGTTAAAAAACATAATGGTAACTGCAGAACGACTTTGTTAGCTTTATATATGTGTATTTTAGGTATCTTAGTGATAATATGCATGCCATACTATGAAGTACTTGTGTGTTTAATACAGATAATCGTTGGGGCTAATATTGGTGAATTGCTCGCAGTTCTTGTGTTAGCGTCTCAGGCTATTTGTAATCATTTGGCCGATAGATGTCCAACTTTTTAGTAGATGTATATTTTCCTCCATCCGTAGCACCTATGGGGATTTATGAAATTCGCGCAAAATTTGTTGAGAGACTCTTCTTGAAAATACATGAAAGATACTTTTTGTTTTTTTCATATACCTCCGAATGACAGATTACTCAAATATTGAGGGGGTAGAGAAAGAGTAAGTAACTTAATGTTTTTTTTCTGAAATGAAAGAGTGAGTTACGGACACCAACATATCCAAATTTCCGCTTCCCATGGGCATTTGGAGCGATGGCTTTTTGAGGAATTTATGAGTTATGAAATTTCTTGAATCTCTCATATCTCTTAACTAAATCAATCTAGAAAGGTCAAACTTTATATGTGGAGTTAGCTGGTGGCCAGAATATGACCTCTCGAACTTGGGTCGGTATTGGATTCAAAAAGCAGATTTTAAAAATTTGAAAATAATTTGAGGAGCCTGAAGTGGTTATAATTTGAAAAATGTGTTCATATGATTAATGTATGACCAGAAATACTACATTATTACTCTAAATTTAATTCTTAAGTAGTTTTGGCAGAGATAACGTAGGGGTTTTCAGTTTTTTTATTGGGTATGGCCTGTACACAAAGGGCTTAGCAACCTTATTTTCGAACCTGAACAAGCCTAAGTTATAAACGGAGCTCTAGTAATGTGGCATCGTTGCTTACATTATTTTTCCATCGTGGAACATCCTATAACCCAAAGAGACCCAAAAAACAACTCCACGTAGGGCATTAATTTTTTGAACGAATTAGGTACCTGAAGTGAATAAATATTAAATTCGGCAAGTTGAATCTGCTAGACCTTTCACTCTAAAGAACTTGCATCAATCGACCTTATTTTCGATAGATTTTGAAATTAACACTCTGTACCAGTATGTTGATTTATCGGAGGTAGTGCGTTCACTGTTTTTTTGTTTTGTTTTTATTTAATTTCTGTTCTTGGATGATAAATCGAATAAAAATTAATGGATTGACTCTAAATTTGGAGATAGAGCTTAAGAGCTGCATTGTTTTTCAAGTCTATCGATATACTGAAAGATGAGCTTTCGAACTTTTTAATTCCTTTGTTACAACTGCTGCGATCACATCAGTAATTGTTCCACATTTCGCAAATTCCATTATATACGTATAGCTCTATTTAGTTTTGTAAGGCTTACTTTTCAGAAATTTTCTTTCACCTTTCACGGGTAAAAAATAGATAAGGAATTCTTTTCACATGTTACCAGATAACTGCCCTTCCTTTTTTGTGTATGTTTCTTTATCTATTTCATTACCAGTGTACTTTGCACCAGGCAAAAAACGCTTTCAAAAATTAACTTTGTAAACTTGAAGAGCGTTAATAAACTACAAAAAGAGTAAAAAGACCTCGAGGCACGAACTGATATGTTGGAAATATCGTCCGTAATGTTTTGTAGAGTAATTTTTAACTCAGAATATTGAAGGTGATAACAACACACTCTACGGACTTACTGTGGAATTCAGAGATTTTAAAGTTCGTTGAACAATTAACAACTTGCTTTGGATTCTCCAGTAGTATATTAGTGCAGTATTTAGATTGGTTCAATTCTACATCTATGATCAGCATATTATATAGGCTCCGCGATAATTGTGGATTTGAACGCTTGTCATGTTGTTCTAATTATTCGATGTAACGTTGCATGGTGTTCACTGGGTACGAAAATACGAGAAAAAAAGTACGAATTTAGCGCCACTTGTACAAAAACACGATATTAACTCTATGCTCGATATAAATTCTTCAAAAATTACAAAATTTTTTAGTAATTTGCTCATTAAATGTTCGATATTTTTTCGAATTTTCAGGATCCTTGCTAAAAAATTGGCAAAAAAATTATGCGAATCATTCCTCTCTTCTAATAAATTAGTTGCTATTCTTTTTCATGTTGGATTTTTACAATTACCTACTTGAAATTGCTTATCTTTTTTTTTTCAGCGTGCCCAAAAGGTACTCATCCTTTACATTTCTTTCGAATTTAATACGATTTTTTTCATACATATCTCGTAGATTAATTAGGAGAAAAACAAATGATAACTACATACGAAACTATGCTTACTCATAAACACGTGTTTACGAAAGATGACCCCCCCCCTGTTTGTTCATCATGTGACTCAATACTATCTGTCCCCCACATTCTAACATCCTGCTCAAAAGTTTCTAACAATCGTCAACTTTTGAACATTCCAGACTCACTTCCAGATATTCTCAAAAATCCCCCGTACTAATCTCCTTCTAACAACGTTCCAATCTTCTGTTCCAAATCTAACTATTAATTACAAAGACCCGTGCCTCTAGCCCCAGTTGTAGGATACAGTACGGGTAAATATCAAAAGGTAACAGGTATATATTTATGATATACATCTTAATGCTCGAATTTCAATTTATCCTTTTTGATGTTGCTAAATGAAAAACTCACAATGTTGAAAAAACAAGGTACATCAATGCATCGAGAGCCTGCGCTAGCTTTTTTTAGTTTTTTTCTTTTCAGTGCCATGTACATCCAATAAGGCTAGAGGTACATGTTTGTGGACTCTAACTTGTTTAAGGAGGATAATTGAGATGAGAAACCTGAAAAAGTGACCGAACTTTCGTTAGTGGGGAAGATCTTTCTTCTGTACACTAGTATGGTCAGATGTAATGTAGTGAACGCTATCCATGTTGATGAAATTATACAACTTTTGCTTAATGTATTTAACATCTTATGAGTCATAAATTTTTATTTATTTAGCTGTATGCCATCTAGGTATGGTCAATTTATAAATAATAGTTTTCGAATTTCACTCTCATTTTTCTGACTTACTCATAATTTAAGTTTCGTAAGCTCTACGTTTTTAGAATATATATTACCAAACAAAATAGCAAAGTGTATGATCGTAAACAAGTGCGAGGATTACAGTACGAGCCGTTGACAAAGGTTGTAATCGCACGAATTTGCAATCACGCGCTCTATTCCCGAGTGCGTTCACTATTTTTCTCAACACTGATTGTTTAATATTATGAAAAAAGTGTTCACTTTATCTTCTTAGGGAATTCCGCTAAATCAATCGCTGGAAAAGACGTACGTATAGTTACTTAACAGCAATAATATAATGATCTACTTTGCGTGTAGAGTTGAAAAAAATCGCTACTTTTTAATTTTCAAATTATTCATAAGTATTACAGATAAAAATTATGGAATGTTCCCAAACCTGCTTGTGAATAATATGCACCGTCTTATCAGTTATGGAAGATTCTAAATAAGAAAAAGTTTATTAATTTATTTACCTCCCAGTAAACATAGAATTAGCATGTATAAAAAAAAACTGGCATGTACAATACTAATTAATTTTTTATTTTCAGTAAAGAAAGTTGCATCCATTTTTTATTTACGTTTATTTTAAAATTTTTTAATATTTCAATACTATGTACTTACTTATGCTACACTTTACAGAGGTAGAGTTGTTCCATTGCCAACTGAATTTAGCCTCATAAAATACACAAAAATTCACCCAATACATGTATAATGAATCACTGTTTTCCATACTTCTTCTTTAAACTTTCCCAAAATCGCATTCTCTTATCGTTTATTTTACCGTCTACCAAATTCAAGGAATCATTTATGGTCAAATGATAAGGTTTCTCTAGTGTTGAAGATTTCCATTCGACTTCTAATCCTTCGTAATTTGGATCACTATAAAGTAATTCATCTTTTTCAATAGAACTAATGAAAATTTCTCAACAAAGATTTGCCTGTAAGTATGATTTATTACCCTTTTTTCGCGAAGGTAGTTATAAGCTTCGTAAATGTCCTAATCATTTTTCTCGTTCTATTGGACATAGTTCTGATCTTTTGAACTTCCCACTCGTCTATCGTACAAGCCCAGTAGCTGTAATCGCATCCGTGAGTCGTGCCTATTAAAGATTATGATATTTTAATGAATATCAAAACCTAATACATCACAACGTGTATATAATTAATATAATTATAAACTGTTTCAAACTATTTTTATCAATATTAAACAAAATATGAACACTCCTCTCTCGCTCGAAACAGTTTTTTCCGTTCCTCTCACTATTTCATTTCGCACCTATTTCAACTGCTTCTGTTCTTAACTTACCAGCCAGTCAGCTATATATTAAGATGAAATGAAAGAAAAAAAATGTTCGCCAATTTTGATCAAATTTCTGGAGGTAGTTTACTTTGAGTTGAAAGTGTCCCATATAAAATTCCAGAACCTACGGACCATTTAGGGGGAGATATAGGTCCTCAAAGTAGGGTCATTTTTGAAAAAAAGTGGGTTTTGGCCTCTGTAGGCTTCGAATCGGTACATATTACATAACCATAACCACATAGTGCTAGAAAGGTGCAATTTGAGGTTTTACACCTCCCTAGCCCATCAGCAGATTGATTGTACACTTGCCAAATAAAACATTCTAATACTTTTTTTTTTTCAAAATATACTTTTCCATGCGGTAATTTACTTCAAGAATATAGCAATATGCATCTGGCTGCACTGATATAGTGAAATTTTAATTTCATTTTCAAAGTGTTTACCTAGTGATCGAAAAAAAAAAATGGATAAATTAACAAGCGAAAAATCATTCAAAATTGTTAAAATTTTCACAACAGGTAATGAAATACTGCAATCAGCAGCTGGCAGCACTGGTATCGAAAAATTTTCAAAAATTCCTACAGAATTTATTTCTAATGGCTAAGAAAAAAAAATATGCATTCAAAGCTAGTGAAAATTTCACAATATTAGAATATGCGCTCTATTAATGGCTACACTGATAGAGACAATTTTCATAAATTTCTTCCTAATACACTACTAGAGGTTGAAGAAAAAGTTGGTCAAATTGCCAAGTCAAAATAATACAGAGTCGGCGAAAGTTTCATAATATTGAAATATCGCGATCTGCAACTTTTCAACCTCCATGTAGCAATCTGAATGGAAGGCGATGGTCTAGAAAGATTCAGAAACTCAAATTGCACCTTTCAAGCGCTAAAAAGGGTTTCTCACACCATTTTGACTGGCTTAGAAACATAAAAAACAGCCTTTTTTCAAAAGGTGATGCACTTTGGAGATCTCCTCCTCCCCTTCCCCTTCATCTAAGGGACTAGACATTTTTTTGGAAGGTCTCTCACTAAAAAGTAGTGTTGTCCGGTATCCGGGTACTTGGTATTTGGATTTTTTTGTTTACGTAAATCCGGATATCCGGATAATGAAACCGGATATCTATAATAATGATAACAGACAGAAAATAACAATTTTAGGCATTATGGTATGATACTTTGTTTGGGTAGTTGATCGATTTAGTAAGTATCAAATTTTCAAATTTCAATAGGTTGCTACTGTTCAGTAAAAATGTATTAGGCCTATGTTCAAAAATAACGATTTTTAGTTAAAGGTTGACGTCATTAGAAAGAGATTTTCAAGCTCTTTCGCTGGGTATTATTCAAATTTATTAAAAAATATCCTGTGTCCAGTATTCAATATTTGTCGATAAATTAAAATTGTCGAGAAAACAATCATATAGCGCTCCTAATATTTCTTTAAGAAACTATACCAGGTTTTATCCTGGTACTCGGATACAAAAATATGCAAAACACGTAATCGGTTTATATCCGGATAAGCAAGTACTTGGGCAACTCTACTCAAAATAAAGCACCTCACCAAATTTGGTCAAAATCCGAAATATGTTTTTTTTTTCGATCCTACCTATTGTATATAGCATGAAAATATTAAAAAAACGAGAAAGTATCAATTGCGATATCAACCTAAATCGTATCAAATAAATTTATATGCACCAGTATAAATAAAAGTCGGTTTATTTCAAAAAAATACCAATCTAGGTACCCATCTATTTCATATTTTGAAATTTTTTTTAACAATGACTTGAAAGCGTTTATTAATTTTTAAGAACGTAGCGCAATTAAGTTTTATGAAGCTTCTATTTTCTAAATTTTCAAGGAGTAGGTATAGCTATACTTACACTGTGATGGAGTGAAAAAGAAGTGTCCTTCGATTTTCGTGAAATTTTATCATGTTTGTTACTTCGAGTTGAAATATCCCTTACCAAAGGTTCAACCCACCCGACTATTTGTGGGGGCTAGAGGTACTTAAAGCAGGGTCTGGAATTTTACATAAGGCCTCAGAGGACCCTTGGAAAAACCACTTTCTGCTAACATAAGGACTATTCTTTCGTGTCTGCCCCGAATCTACTATTCCTCTCTGCGGCTCTGTCTCAAAGTAATGCCATTTTCGAAAAAATCGTGATGTTTTGCTATTTTAACCCTCCAAAAAAAAGAAAATCATTAATATTTTAAACAATAGCGAATTTAAGACATTGCATGCACAACTGTGCCGTTTTTTCTGCATCAGAGAGCATTTTTAAGTCTCCTTTTAGTATTAAAAAGGTCACTTTTTGAACGAGTTTTTACAAATAGGTACTTAAAAACTATTGGGACTTATTTGATTTATTGTGAATACGAATGGTATAATTGATTTCAGTATTTTAAAATAAACGATTTTTGCAAAAATATCACTACTTAGAGGACACCTAGCTCCCCCCAAATAGTTGCATTGGGCTGAAAATTTGGTCAACACCTTTTCAACTCGAAAGTAAATAACATATTGATATTTCATTATAATCGAAGGACGTCTTTTTTCAACTCCATACTACCATATATTAACTGATTTTAATTATTTATATCCACTCTAATATATACCTTTTATAGGCTGCTCGTAGAGATGTGAGATCATATCTTTTAATGTATTAATTTCGTCTACGCTATCGAATTCAAATTTATAAACATATGCGGGAAGTTCAGCAGAAACAACATCTATTAAAGTGTCGTAAATTTCAGAATATACCGTCACCTTGGATCTGAAAAGATTTTCTATTATGTTACATATGTACGAATTTTTTTTTAATGAATATCAGCTTACAGTAATACTCACATCAATTAAAGTTGGTAATGGAGCATCATCTATATCCTTACCATCGAGGTAAAAGGATTTTATCTCTTCAAACATAGATTCTATTTGAGCATCGGTCATGTTATAGGCCCAACCCCAACAGTTTTGACAAAAGATGTTTTGAAATTTGACAGTATCCTTTTTTCATTCTTCCTTTATAGGTCATGAATAAGATAAACATCAAGTTACTAAGCTTGCAAATCCAAGAATACGTTCGGGTTTTAATTTAAAAAAATACTAATGCTAAGATTATTCGAGTTATATGTATTGTAACTATTCAACATAAATGAGGATCATCATTTTGAAAGAAAAAAATTATTATTCATCCCAGCATATATTCTCCAACTAATAATTACAAAAATATTTACGGGTAAATCCCATGGCCGCCTCTTTTTCGCATAGTCCGATCATAATTGGAATTCGAGCCATAGAATCTATTAATTTTCTCGGAGACACAGGGAGAATAGGCTCTTCTCCGGTATCCAATGATACATTGATCGGAAAACAAGCGATTGCCGAAATAGGTAACTACGGTAATATGAGCACATAATTTGAATAATTCCATTTTAAGAAAAGTAGATAGATATGCTGAACTAAGTTATACAACTTCGTCTTATATATTAAAACATTTGAAACTATATGTCTCTCATATTGACATGTCAACCTGTGCTCTCATATTAATATGAAGTAAAGCAAAGGAAATTTTTCAAAAGTTTTTGTGGTATTGGCAAGTAGTATAACTTACTATAGTAAGTCTATCTACTTTGTATTATAATTATTTATTTGCATTGCGAATGATGTTATTTTGATTACCTGATCTGCTACTGATTTCACTCTGGGAGATAAAATATCAGATATTCGCATTTTTTTATAATATGATAATAGTTTTTTCTTTTCACTTTCATTGGCCTGTTCGTAACCAAGGCCTTGAGCAAATTTGATGGCTAACCACAGATTTTCTTGTGTATGAGGTTGTGTTATGTTGAAGACAATACCCCCCATTAAAATGGCTTTATGGAATAAACCTGTTACATCATTTTAAAGAATCGTAAAATAATAAACGCATTGAAAAAAAAGTGATTAAAAAAGTTGATAATGTTTATGTACCTTCAGCCATAGGTGATAGCATTAGGTAATGGATCAGTTCAGAACCACTGCTAGATCCTAATAAGGTTATATTATCAGGATCCCCACCAAATGCGCGTATATTACTTTTTATCCATTTTAGTCCTAAAATAATATCTTTCAGTGCTTGATTTCCGGAGCAATCTTTCAAACCAAGATTCAAGAACCCTACGAACGGAAGGATAAAAATAAATTAATCTCTCGATATGAGATTTTAAGAATAACTGGTAAAAATTACCGAAAAAGTGAAGCCTATATGCGATAGATATATATACGATGTCATTGTGCATTACGTAGTCAGGAGAGCCGAAACTATTCCTTTCCGGACTTCCAAAACTAAATCCACCAGGATGAATATTGACTATCACAGCCTTTAATGAGTCACCACTGGAAGGTAGCTGGGACGAAAGAAATAAAATGTTTTATATTTTTTAGTAACGGTGCAGTTTTAGCTCATAGTATAAGTGTAAACAATGTTTTACTTGAGGCGTGTGAATATTATTGTATAGACAATCTTCTGAGCCCGTAATACGCCTCAATCTCAGTGATAGTTGTAAACAACCATCTTTTTGTTCAGTAGCATCGTAAATGTTTTTCCAAGGCTTCACTGGTATTGGATCCTGTTGTAATTTGTAGAAAAAGTATTTTTATTATTTTTCATTGCAAGCTTGTTGTTTTAAGGTATATTGACAATGATCACATGAAGAGGATTGCTTATTAAAAATAATGAATAAGAGTTGTGTACCTTGTAACGGGCCGTGTTACCAGTGGGCTGTCCATAAGGAACTCCATAAAAAGAGAAAAATTCTGTACCAGAAAATATCGATCGGTTTTTGATTCCTCGAATTTTACCTTCCTTTACAGTCACTACTATTTTCGAAGTCATTTCAGTGAAAAGTATTAATGAAGCGTTTCACTCATTGAAATGCATAAGTGTGTGGAAAAAGGAAATGTCGAAAAACATAATGGTGATTTTTGTGTGTATTACCTTGAAAAATATAAATACTACCTACTGAACTACTTTGTTAAGCTTTATGTACATGTATTTTCGGTATTCTCGTGATAATATGAACTATGTGAGTGTTTATTACAGATAATCGTGGGGGCTAATATTGGCTAACTGTTCACCTTTTTTGTATAATTTAAGCTTATGAACTTAATCTTTGGGTCTCAGACGATTTGTAATCATTTGGCAGCGGTCCATTTTTTTGGTGGGTATTCGTGAAATTCGCGCAAAACTTGTGGAATCTTCTTAAGACGCGAAAAAGATATTTTTTTTGTTTTTTCGACGTACCTTAAAATGGTAGATCACTCAAATGTTGAGGGGGTGAAGGAAAGACAAATAGCTCAAATTTCTTATTCTCAAATGAAAGAGCGAGTTACGGACACCGGCATATTCATAAAGTCTCCACTTTATCTCCTTAGGGAATTCCGCTAAGTCAGTCATTGGAAAAGATGTACGTAGTTACCTAACAGCAATAATATAATGATCTACTTTGCGTGTAGAGTTGAAAAAAATCGCTACTTTTTAATTTTCAAATTATTCATAAGTATTACAAATAAAAATTATGGAATGTTCCCAAACCTGCTTGTGAATAATATGGACCGTCTTATCAGTTATGGAAGATTCTAAATAAGAAAAGGTTTATTTATTTATTTACCTCCCAGTAAACATAGAATTAGCATGTACAAAAAAAAACTGGCATATACAATACTAATTAATTTTTAATTTTCAGTAAACAAAGTTGTATCCATTTTTTATTTACGTTTATTTTAAAATGTTTTAATATTTTAATACTATGTACTTACTAATGCTACACTCATAAAATACTCAAAAATTCACCCAATACATGTATAATGAATCACTGTTTTCCATACTTCTTCTTTAAACTTTCCCAAAATCGCATTCTCCTACCAAATTCAAGGAATCATTTATGGTCAAATGACAAGGTTTCTCTAGTGTTGAAGATTTCCATTCGACTTCTAATCCTTCGTAATTTGGATCACTATAAAGTAGTTCATCTTTTTAAATTGAACTAATGAAAAGTTCTCAACAAAGATTTGCCAATATCATTTGTTACCCTGTTTTCGCAAAAGTGGTTATAAGCTTCGTAAATGTTGTAATCATTTTTCTAGTTCTGTCGGACAGAGTTTTGATCTTTTGAACTTCCCACTCCTCTATCGTACAAGCCCAGTAGCTGTAATCGCATCCGTGAGTCGTGCCTTTTAAAGATTATGATATTTTAATGAATATCAAGACCTAATATATCACAACGTGTATATAATTGATATAATTATAAACTGCTTCAAACTTTTTTATTGATATTAAACAAGATATGAACACTCCTCTCTCGCTCGAAACAGTTTTTTCCGTTCCTCTCACTATTTCATTTCACACCTATTTCAACTGCTTCTGTTCTTAAGTGACCAGCTAGTCAGCTATATATTAAGATGAAATGAAAGAAAAAAAATGTTCTTCAATTTTGATCAAATTTCTGGAGGTAGTTTACTTTGAGTTGAAAGTCTCCCATACAGAATTCCAGAACCCACGGACCATTTGAGGGGAGATATGGGTCCTCAAATTAGGGTAATTTTTGAAAAAAAGTGGGTTTTGGCCTCTGTAGGCTTCGAATCGGTACATATTACATAACCATAACCACATAGTGCTAGAAAGGTGCAATTTGAGGTTTTACACCTCCCTAGCCCATCAGCAGATTGATTGTACACTTGCCAAATAAAACATTCTAATACTTTTTTTTTTTCAAAATATACTTTTCCATGCGGTAATTTACTTCAAGAATATAGCAATATGCATCTGGCTGCACTGATATAGTGAAATTTTAATTTCATTTTCAAAATGTACATCTAAGGATCGAAAAAAAATGGATAAATGAACAAGGGAAAAATGATTTAAAATTGTTAAAATTTTCACATCAGGTAATAAAATACTACGATCAGCAGCTGGCAGCACCGGTATCGAAAAATTTTCAAAAATTCCTACAGAATTTATTTCTAATGGTTAAGAAAAAAAAATATACATTCAAAGCTAGTGAAAATTTCACAATATTTTCAGAATATGCGCTCTATTACTGGCTACACTGGTAGAGACAATTTTCATAAATTTCTTCCTAATACACTACTAGAGGTTGAAGAAAAAGTTGGTCAAATTGCCAAGCCAAAATGATACAGAGTCGGGGAAAATTTCATAATATTGAAATATCGCGATCTGCAACTTTTCGACCTCCTTGTCGCAATCTGAATGGATGGCGATGGTCTAAAAAAATTCCGAAACTCAAATTGCACCTTTCAAGCGCTAAAAAGAGTTTCTCACACCATTTTGACTGGCTAAGAAACATAAAAAACAGCCTTTTTTCAAAAGGTGATGCACTTTGGAGATCTCCTCCTCGCCTTCCCCTTCATCTATGCGACTCGACATTTTTTTGGAAGGTCTCTCACTAAAAATTAGAGTTGTCCGGTATCCGGGTACTTGGTATTTGGATTTTTTTGTTTACATTAATCCGGATATCCGGATATTGAAACCGGATATCTATAATAATGATAACAGACAGAAAATAACAATTTTAGGCATTATGGTATGATACTTTGTTTGGGTAGTTGATCGATTTAGTAAGTATCAAATTTTCAAATTTCAATAGGTTGCTACTATTCGGTAAAAATGTATTAGGCCTATGTTCAAAAATAACGATTTTTAGTTAAAGGTTGACGTCATTAGAAAGAGATTTTCAAGCTCTTTCGCTGGGTATTATTCAAATTTATTAAAAAATACACTTCCAGTATTGAATATTGGTCGATAAATTCAAATTGTCCAGAATACAATCATATAGCGCTCCTAATATTTCTTTAAGAAACTATACCAGGTTTTATCCGGGTACTCGGATACAAAAATATGCAAAACACGTAATCGGTTTATATCCGGATAAGCAAGTACTTGGCAACTCTACTCAAAATAAAGCACCTCACCAAATTTGGTCAAAATCCGAAATATGTTTTTTTTTTCGATCCTACCTATTGTATATAGCATGAAAATATTAAAAAAACGAGAAAGTATCAATTGCGATATCAACCTAATTCGTATCAAATAAATTTATATGCACCAGTATAAATAAAAGTCAGTTTATTTCAAAAAAATACCAATCTAGGTATCCATCTATTTCATATTTTGAAATTTTTTTTAGCAATGACTTGAAAGCGTTTAATTTTTAAGAACGTAGCGCAATTAAGTTTTATGAAGCTTCCATTTTCTAAATTTTCAAGGAGCAGGTATAACTATACTTACACTGTGATGGAGTGAAAAAGAAGTGTCCTTCGATTTTCATGAAATTTTGTCATGTTTGTTACTTCGAGTTGAAATATCCCTTACCAAAGGTTCAACCCACCCGACTATTTGTGGGGGCTAGAGGTACTTGAAGCAGGGTCTGGAATTTTACATAAGGCCTCAGAGGACCCTTGGAAAAACCACTTTCTGCTAACATAAGGACTATTCTTTCGTGTCTGCCCTGAATCTACTATTCCTCTCTGCGGCTCTGTCTCAAAGTAATGCCATTTTCGAAAAAATCGTGATGTTTTGCTATTTTAACCCTCCAAAAAAAAGAAAATCATTAATATTTTAAACAATAGCGAATTTAAGACATTGCATGCCCAACTGTGCCTTTTTTCTGCATCAGAGAGCATTTTTAAGTCTCTTTTTAGTATTAAAAAGGTCACTTTTTGAAGTTTTTACAAATAGGTACTTAAAAACCATAAGGACTTATTTGATTTATTGTGAATACGAATGGTGTAATTGATTTCAGTATTTTAAAATAAACGATTTTAGCAAAGATATCACTACTTAGAGGACACCTAGCTCCCCCCAAATAGTTGCATTGGGCTGAACATTTGGTCAACACCTTTTCAACTCGAAAGTAAATAACATATTGATATTTCATTATAATCGAAGGACGTC
Organism: Phenacoccus solenopsis; assembly: GCA_009761765.1. Lineage (NCBI taxonomy): Eukaryota > Metazoa > Arthropoda > Insecta > Hemiptera > Pseudococcidae > Phenacoccus > Phenacoccus solenopsis. The sequence continues at coordinate 7,489,185 of CM019752.1, read as the reverse complement.
TTTTTTCAACTCCATACTACCATATATTAACTGATTTTAATTATTTATATCCACTCTAATATATACCTTTTATAGGCTGCTCGTAGAGATGTGAGATCATATCTTTTAATGTATTAATTTCGTCTACGCTATCGAATTCAAATTTATAAACATATGCGGGAAGTTCAGCAGAAACAACATCTATTAAAGTGTCGTAAATTTCAGAATACATACCGTCACCTTGGATCTGAAAAGATTTTCTAATTATGTTACATATGTACGAATTTTTTTTTAATGAATATCAGCTTACAGTAATACTCACATCAATTAAAGTTGGTAATGGAGCATCATCTATATCCTTACCATCGAGGTAAAAGGATTTTATCTCTTCAAACATAGATTCTATTTGAGCATCGGTCATGTTATAGGCCCAACCCCAACAGTTTTGACAAAAAGATGTTTTGAAATTTGACAGTATCCTTTCTTTCATTCCTCCTTTATAGGTCATGAATAAGATAAACATCAAGTTACTAAGCTTGAAAATCCAAGAATACTTTCGGTTTTTAATTTAAAAAAATACTAATGCTAAGATTATTCGAGTTATATGTATTGTTACTATTTAACATCAATGAGGATCATCATTTTGAAAGAAAAAAATTATTATTCATCCCAGCATATATTCTCCATCTAATAATTACAAAAATATTTACGGGTAAATCCCATGGCCGCCTCTTTTTCGCATAGTCCGATTATAATTGGAATTCGAGCCATAGAATCTATTAATTTTCTCGGAGACACAGGGAGAATAGGCTCTTCTCCGGTATCCAATGATACATTGATCGGAAAACAAGCGATTGCCGATATAGGTAACTACGGTAATATGAGCACATAATTTGAATAATTCCATTTTAAGAAAAGTAGATAGATATGCTGAACTAAGTTATACAACTTCGTCTTATATATTAAAACATTTGAAACTATATGTCTCTCATATTACCATGTCAGTCTGGGTCTCATATTAATATTAAGTAACCTTAATACCAGCTAAGAAAATTTTTCAAAATTTTTTGTGCTATTGGCAAGTACCTAGTATAACTTGCTATAGTAAGTCTATCTACTTTGTATTATAATTATTTATTTGCATTGCGAATGTGTTATTTTGATTACCTGATCTGCTACTGATTTCACTCTGGGAGATAAAATATCAGATATTTGCATTTTTTTATAATATGATAATAGTTTTTTCTTTTCGCTTTCATTGGCCTGTTCGTAACCAAGGGCTTGAGCAAATTTGATGGCTAAACACAGATGTTCTTGTGTATGTGGTCGTGTAATGTTGAAGACAATACCCCCCATTAAAATGGCTTTATGGAATAAACCTATTGGATCGTTTTACGGAATTATGAAACCATCAACACATTAAAAATGTGATTGAAGAACTTGAAAATGTTTAAGTACCTTCAGCCATAGGTGATAGCATTAAGCAGTGGATGAGTGTAGAGCCACTGCTAGATCCTAATAAGGTTATATTATCAGGATCCCCACCAAATGCGCTTATATTACTTTTTATCCATTTTAGTCCTAAAATAATATCTTTCAGTGCTTGATTTCCGGAGCAATCTTTCAAACCAAGATTCAAGAACCCTACGAACGGAAGGATAAAAATAAATTAATCTCTCGATATGAGATTTTAAGAATAACTGGTAAAAATTACCGAAAAAGTGAAGCCTGTATGCGATAGATATATATACGATGTCATTGTGCATTACGTAGTCAGGAGAGCCGAAACCATTACTTTCCGGACTTCCAAAATTAAATCCACCAGGATGAATATTGACAATCACAGCCTTTAATGAGTCACCACTGGAAGGTAGCTGAGACGAAAGAAATAAAACGTTTTATATTTTTTAGTAACGGTACATTTTTAGCTCATAGTATAAGTGTAAACAATGTTTTACTTGAGGCGTGTGAATATTATTGTAAAGACAATCTTCTGAGCCCGTAATACGCCTCAATCTCAGTGATAGTTGTAAACAACCATCTTTTTGTTCAGTAGCATCATAAATGTTTTTCCAAGGTTTCACTGGTATTGGATCCTGTTGTAATTTGTAGAAAAAGTATTTTTATTATTTTTCATTGCAAGCTTGTTGTTTTAAGGTATATTGACAATGATCACATGAAGAGGATTGCTTATTAAAAATAATGAATAAGAGTTGTGTACCTTGTAACGGGCCGTGTTACCAGTGGGCTGTCCATAAGGAACTCCATAAAAAGAGAAAAATTCTGTACCAGAAAATATCGATCGGTTTTTGATTCCTCGAATTTTACCTTCCTTTACAGTCACTACTATTTTCGAAGTCATTTCAGTGAAAAGTATTAATGAAGCGTTTCACTCGTTGAAATGCATAAGTGTTGAAAAAGGTAATGTTGAAAAACATAATGGTGATTTTTGTGCGTATTACCTTGAAAAATATAAATCCTACCTACGAACGACTTTGTTAAGCTTTATGTACATGTATTTTAGGTATTCTCGTGATAATATGAACTATGCGAGTGTTTATTACAGATAATCGTGGGGGTTAATATTGGCTAACTGTTCACCATTTTTGCATAATTTAAGCTTATGAACTTAATCTTTGGGTCTCAGACGATTTGTAATCATTTGGCAGCTGTCTATTTTTTTGGTGGGTATTCGTGAAATTCGCGCGAAACTTGTGGACTCTTCTTAAGATGCGAAAAAGATATTTTTTGTTTTTTCGACGTACCTTAAAATGGTAGATCACTCAATTGTTGAGAGGGTGAAGGAAAGGCAAATAGCTCAAATTTCTTGTTCTCAAATGAAAGAGCGAGTTACGGACACCGACATATTCATATTTCAACTTCACATCTGCATTTAGAGAAAAAAACAGCTTTTTGAAGATGTTTTGAGTCATTAAATTTCTTGAATCTCTCATATCTTTTAAGTAAATCAAACTAGAAAGGTCAAACTTTCTATGTGGGGTTAGTTGGGGCTCAAAATATGAACTCTTCAACTTAGATCAGGTTGAATGTAAGTGGCGGATTGTAAAAATTTGGGAATAATTTGAGGAACCTGAAGTAGTTATAAAATGAAATGTGTTCATATGATTAATGCATGAATAGAAATACTATATTTATTCTGAATTTAAGTTTTAACTTCTTAAGTTGTTTCGGAAGAGAGAAGGTAGGAGTTTTCAGTCTTTATATTGTACGTAGCCTGTGGACATGGAGGTATTAGTAACATTATTTGCAAACCTGAACCAACCTCAATTAAAAACTGAGCTCTAGTAATGTGACATAGCTGCTTACGTTATTTTTTCATCATGGAACATCCTATTACCAAAAGAGAGCCGAAAGATAACTCTCGTGGCGCAGTAATTTTTTGAAAAAATGAAGTACTAAAAGCGAATAAATATTAAATTCGGCAAGTTAAATCTGCTAGACCTTTTACTCTAAAAAATTTGTATCAGTTCACTGGTACCGAATCTTATTTGAACCTGTGGATAAAATTATTGTTATTTTTCGCTGTATGAACTATTCTTTTAAGGTTTATAGTGATTGATAGTAGTTGGATTGCTTACCAAAAATAATAGAAAGAGTTACATACCTTAATACGGACCATTTTACCAGCTGACTATCCATTAGGAACTTCATAAAAGAAAAATTCTTTACCAGAAAATATTGATCGGTTTTTGATGCCTCGAATTTTTACCTCGTTTACAGTCGCTATTATTTTGAAGTCATTTTAAAGAAAAGTTTAAATGATTATAGTTTGTGCGTTTCACTCATCAAAAAATGGAAGTGATAAAAACGAAAAATTTCAAAAAATTATGTTGATTTATGTGTGTTAGGTTGGGAAATACATGTAACTATAATCAGTGTACATTTATTCTACGTATTTTGGTATATCTACGAATAATATCAACTTTTTGAATTTTGAGGAAATGTCTAAAAAAACATCTTGAAGGAAACGAAAAAAGAAAAATATTAACATGCGAGTAATCGCATAATGGACACATATTCGATATGCATTGCCAACTCTATAGTAAATTTTGCAGTGCGCTAAAGCAAGCATGAATTAAGGCCCCTGGTGCGTTTTTCAACCATTCATGAGCATAACTCTGTTACACATACGAGTTCATATACTTACAGTGGTAATTATGTAGTAGTAATCACTACACACGCCCTCTTATTTATGACATTGTTTACGATAGAATTATCGCATGCGCATTTGAATCCTGCTCCAAGGACCCTGTAACTTATTTTTGCTTTATTGCAGTAACGTTCGACTGACAGTTCATATGTAACTCGAATAAATAAAAAAATTAATATAAAAAAAACTAACATTAAATAAAAAATTAAATTAAATTAAAATTAATACAAAAATATAAAGTAGAAATTATTATATAAATCATATCTAAATATTCAATTAAAAATAAAATTATAAAATAAATTGATCTAAATTCAATATTAAATCCTGATACTAATTCCGATTCTCTTTCAAAAAAATCAAATGAAATACGATTTAATTGCTCCTTACAATAAGTTAAAAAAATCTTTTATAATAATTTGTTTGATTTCGTTGCTAAATTCTTCTGCAATAATGCATTGCCCCTTGCCAGATATCCACTATTGAAATTCCTTTCCATGCAGTGCTGTAGTCAAAAATTTTTCTTTGGACGGAACCACTTGTTCTAAATGAGGAAAATAATTAGCATCGGTTTATTCTTAGGTGCATGAAGAAAAAATAAATAAATAAATAAATAAATAGATAGATAAATAGATTAAATAATTAAATAAATAAATAAATAATAGTCCTATATAAACTTTTCTGGAGCTGTGTCATCTACTATATAAGAGGAGGGTAAAACTTTGTCCGAGGTAAGGTCGAGATACACGCAACGAAGAAAGTTGCGAGTGGTTTCATGTGATAGGGCTGAACAAGGACGTCATTTATAACGCCTCAGGGAACTCACGAAAAGCTCCATGAAGCTCGAAAAATAGCTTTAAAGAAACGTCCAGTAAATGGGCCGAAGAAGTTGTACACATATCTATGACGCTCGGCCCAACGTCATTCCACAACCCCGAAGAGTAGTTAATAAATTATCCACCGGGATCTCCCTATGATGTGCGCAATTATTAAATTTTGGGCTTGGAACGTGAGATTGCGTGACATCACGTTTCATTGAACCAGCTCACGTTTTAATATTACGGAGTAAAATTTTATATATGTAGTAAGAATGTGAGTTTGTGTGACCTCACGTTTCATTGAAGAAGCCCATGTTTTAATATTATGGAGTAAAATTTTACATATATATATGTAGCAGGAATGTGAGTTTGTGTGAGCTCACGAAAAAATTGAACCGTGAATTAGCGTGACGGGGCATGAGTCAAGGTCTTTTAGTTCCCAGTTTTTTAGTGCTGCAGAATACGTGAGTTTGCGTGACCTCACATTTCAATGAACTGTGAGTTAGTTTGATGGGGCATGAGTCCAGGTCTTTTAGTTTGCACGGAACGTGAGTTTTTGTGACTTCACGTTTCATTGAACTGTGAGTTGGCGTGACGGAGCATGAGTGGAGGTATTTTAGTTCCCACGTGATAAATGCAGCAAAATTTTATAAATGTAGCAGGAGGTGAGAGGATGTCCTCAAGTTTCATTCAACCAGCTCATGTTCTAATATGGAGTGCACTTTAATTGAACCAGCTGGAGTTGTAATAAAGTAGTGGTGTGGTCATTTGTAATATGGAGTAAAAAGCATAAGGATCCCTCCTCATGGTACCTCACGTTGAATGGTTAGCGAACGAAATAAAACCTCAACTTATGCATTCGAATGGCATCTTATGCCGAATGGTTGACTAACGAAATTATTATTTTAGACATTTTTTCACTGTCTATGTTTTGAAATAATTCAACGAATTCCGATGTAGATGTATCAATGTTTTTTATTTTGTTTTTTGAAGTAATTTTAATTTGTGGCTAACTAAGATTAAAGAAAAAAAAATTAATTTTAACGTCGTGAATATAATTTGAATGAATAAAATTTTTTTAAATGAATAATAACATTACTTATGTATCTATATGAAATTTTCAATATCGATTTAATTTTTCAATTGCTCCTTTCATTAAACAAGTAGTAAGCAAAAAGTTATTTTTTGAACGTGATCACAAAATTTGAAAAAAAAATTGAAAATAAGATTGACAAAAATTTAGTTTTCAATTTTTAAAAATTTTGGTTAAAGAAATGATAGAATTTACCATCGTGGTTTCAAAATTTTTTTATTTTAATAATTCGCAAAACAAATATTATGAGTTGATTTTATCAATTAGGCTATTCAAAGTTCAAAAATGTTCTGCTGTTTAGTCGTAAAAAGCTCGAAACTTTCGCTAACGTCACACACTCTACACATGTTTAAAAACGTATAAACGCGTTCTTCTATACTGCACATGGAAGTTGTGGGTTTTTATGTTGTGCTGGCTATTCAAAGTCCAAAAAAGTTCTGCTGTTTAGTCGTAAAAAGTTCGCTTATCATTATCATTATCATTATTACAAAGCAAAGAAGAACTATTACCAACGAAGAAGTTGACAATAAAGATAAAAAAAAAACCTTCCAATGTATAAAGAAGCACATGCTTAAACACCCCGTCCGAAGGACGGATATGGATTACTAGTTGATTAATAATTTCATGGCTATTTTCATATTTTTTGTACCATTACGAGCATACGCTTCGTAAATCCTTTACTTGCATTTTTAAAATGTATTTTTGTCTGTCTCATTCCAGCTGCTCCTTTCCACAATGATTGAAAGGCTTTTTCATTTTTTTTATTTTTTTTATTTGAGAGGCATTGTAATTTTCCTTTAGCGAATTTTAATTTAAAAATTTTTTTAATTGAACTCATATAATGATGTAAAATTTTAGGCTGATAATTTTCAAACTGTTTTTATTTTTAGTAGTATAATTGAATTCTTCAATGGCAAATTATCTCGTTTCCTCTCATGTGCAATTTTATATCTCTAACTTGATAACAAAATAATAGCACAAAAGTTTCAATTGCAAATTATAAGTAAAACTGCCTATGCTTCGCCCCTTTCTATGAAGTCATGTTGACTTTCAACTTTTTTCCATCAAATTTCTAGCAGAAAGTTGGAAAGAAAAACAAAATATTTATATTTTCCGTTGATGCTAATTTAAACGATTTTTTTGATTGGTCCATTTGATATCACCATAGAAAAATTTGTACAAATTTCAAAAAAATCAGGCCCAAAATGAGGGTGTAACTGCTTTTGAGGAATGACGAAGCGAGTAGTTTTTGGACTAGATCGCTCGTAAGGTAGTGTGATGCAGCGCGAGTCGATTCCTTTTCTCATCTTCATTATTTTCAGCGAAGTATATAGAGGAGTTTCAATACTTTAGTGAGTTTTGAAAGTAGAAAAAAAGTGACCTAACCAAACATTAGCTTCCTGAAATTAGAATTTGATTAAACTCCGCAAATTGACTAAAGGATTTGAAAAAATGCCAGCCTTGGCACGTCAGTTTGGAAGGTTAAAGCTACACAATTTTCATGTTAGAAAAAATGTTTTCTAATCTTTCGATCGAGGACGTTGTACTTCAACCGCGTTATTTCTCGGTGTGTACTCATTATCAACGATATTTTCAATTTATTTACAATATTATTCGTTCAAATCACGTGAACGAATGTACCGAGTTGACCGCAAATATTATATGCCATGAAATGGAGTATTAATATTTGATAACGTTAGTCGAAATGTATCCGTTGTGATTCCGAAGTCACGAATTAGTTTGGAAATTAATCGCGCGCAAAGCCGTACAAATGTATGTCATTTTTATATGGCTTCGCGGTTGCACTCACAAGAGACACAACATCACCGGTCACGTTGGTGAAAACAAAAAGATTGTCAATCTCTTTGCGTGGCGTGCTGGCGGTATTGTCTGTAATGACAAAATGAAAGATAATGTACGATGTACGAATCTATCTAGTGCGAAATCTTACGACTAAAATAGTAGAAAGTTGTAAAGCAGATGGAAAACCAAACGCGACGTCGGTTCGGTACCGACTGCTGATGGTAATAAACGCGATAATATTAATTTATATTATGATTATATCGTTACGATTATTTTATTATTAGCATTAACAATGAGAACGAAATAAACGGAGAATGGAACGTGGCGCGATGAGTATTCATTATGAATACGAGAGTAAGAGACTTCCCTAAGAACGCAACGGGTGATTGAAATTTTCTCTTGATTTCGAGAAATATGGTATAGTGCTTCGACTATATACTAGATAAACCGAGTTATGTGTAGGAAAACTGCGGTGAAAATTACATTCATCAGAGTCAGAACACTCGTTACAACTTTATATTTGCGCATGCCCAAAGTGATTTTAAGCTGTACTTTCGATGTTCTGCTGCCGTACTCTTAGCGCAAAATAAATTTGATTTGCGCATGCGCATTTAGAAGGTAGTCATCCGTTTAATGTATCGCCGTTTTTGGATTGGCATTTGCTTGCTGCTAGTTCGGTTCATCTAGTATATAGTCAAAGGTATAATGCGTAAATTTGCACCCACGAGAGAGGAGATTTCAACATAGGTCCAGTAATGGTTATTTATGTACTACGACAAATATGTTCTAAATTTTACGGACTAATAATTTCTGCGATATAGTTTTCCATTTCATTGGAAACCTAATTACTACGCGTCCAGTCGAGATGCGAAAGAGCAGTATATGAGAATATGGTGGCGATGGCGTGTACTTGTGCCATCCGTCGGTACAGTTTAATTCGATTTTAAACGTGAAACGCGTACAATCGGTCAGCTATATTGGCTATCGCGTTTGATACGCTTTTTCACTTTCGTTCGAAAAACGCCTTCGCTTTCGCTATCAACTAGAACGTTTCGTATGGATTTGTAATTGAATAATTGTTTCTACTAATCGAGCCCCGAATCATTTAATAGATTTAGATGAGGGGAAATTCAGTCTCAACCAGTACGTATAATTGAAAAAGCTTTGCTTTAGTTCATACTAACTATAATAGAATAAAATAAAAAACTAACTTTAGCGTGTTAAAGGGATCATTTTTCCTGTCTTGTGTGGTTGAAAATGCTACTGCAAGGAAATACTGGTAGATATTATTTTTTGTGTGGTTTTGAAACTATCTAATATATATATTAATAATTTTTTTTTCAACGAAAAATATGCGAAGGAATTATTATTTTCATTGTCTCGTCGTCTCGTCATATTTTCGTTTTTCAACTTTTCCTTTTCATCAGCTGTGGTTGTTCTTCTATTAGCGTTTGAATAGATTAGATGTTACATGATAGGTATGGTATTGAAAAAAAAACATAGACTCGCGTTCCGTTTCGTTTGTTTCCAAGCGTAAAGAATAAATTCATTACACAGTCATTGATTTCATAAATGAAAGTTTTAACGTCTGTTCAGTACATTTAAAGACATGAATTTCATTCGACGAAAAATTCGAAAGACGAAGTAAACATTGTTCAAATGTGAATCCACGTTGAGTTCCTTTTGTGAAAAATAATGCAGACGATAAAGATTTATTTAATTTTTTGCTTCAATTTCTTAGTTATAAATTGCTTACGTTATTATCTTATTATTTCGCGTACTTAAAAGTGTTATTTTGGAAAAGCTTATTTCTGATTTTCTAGTTCCACAGTTGTTAATTTAGAGTATGATAAAAAGTACATTCAACCTCGCCTCAATAATTTTAACCGCCGAAGTTACCTATATAAATGCGGGTAAGACAGAGAACAGTCAAATCCCAAAATACGAGTAAGAATGAAAAATTATTAAAATTATCAAAAATCACCTTGTAGCTCAAAGTGAAGAAAAAAATGATTCCCTGAAATATTTTAGTTTTTTTTTTTTTTTTTGTATTAAAACTGATCTAATAATATGTTTTTAAGAGAATACGCTCTATAATCGATAGAAATGTCAAAAAAAGGCTGCCAGGGTCAGGTTGCAGTAATTTACAAAAAAAAAATTAATTAAGTAAAAATTCTTGCAATTGAAAAGTATAACCTGCTAACTCCTTCAGTTTGTAGGTATTTCATTCTACAAAAAGCTCTATCCTTTTTCAATCGAGTTTAGAAGTTGAATGAGAGAAATATTAGAACAAAGAATCTTGCGATTTTTAGTTGGCAGAGTTGATATAGTTGTTATGACCTTTTTCTCACACCTATCCCCTTCTCTCCCCTCGTAAATCAAAATACTCCTGCAAAGTGTAAATTTCAAAATCTATCGAAAACAAGTTTGATAGATAAAAATTCTTCAGAGTGAGAAGTCTAGCAGATTTCACTTGGTGAATTTAATATTTATCCATTCACTTTTGGTACCTAATTCTTTCAAAAAATTAATTCCCCACAGGAGTTGTTTTTGTGCTCTCTAAGGCAGCAAAAAAAGGCCGCAACCCTTTTTCCAGCTTCGAATGTATGAACCACTCCAACAGACTTCCAAAAATCTACCAATTCTCTTAAACATCACCTTTAACAATCGGTCTCTTCAGCCCTTAATTTTCCGATTAGCCTTCGCCTCCTATTACAAGATAATCCATCAACAATTCAGAACTTCTCCAGTTTTTCTCCTTTTCAAGCCTACTGAAATCTACGTAAGAATATTTCTGTGCCTCTAGCGCCGTAGCTGTACATAACACGTTAAAAGAAGAAAAGGTAAGTAAAAAAAAAGAAATAATTTGAAGCAAAAAAATATTCACAAAGTAGAAAAAACATTCACAATCACGCTACAGTTATTTGCAAGAAAAAAACCTAAGAGATAAAAAAGTAAAATACTTGAAAACAAAAAATATTTACTCAGTAAAATATTCAAACGGAAAAAATAAAATACCAAAGGTAAAAAAAAACATGTAAACAAAATAAATAATTACCAAGTGAAATATTTAAATGGAAAAATATTCGCAAAATAAAATAGGTGAAAACAAAAAAATATTAACAAAAAAAAAGTTACGAGGCGAATAGAAAATACATGAAAAAAAAATTACAAGAAAAAACGAAAGTAAAAAAAAATAAAATACTTAAAAAAAATTACCAAGTGAAATATTCAAATAAAAGAATAATTCTACTTCAAATACTTACCAGAAAAAATCAGAAGCTTCGAAAAATGAATAAATGATTAAAGAATAATAATGATCGAGTTCAAAAATATTGATATGTATCATAAAATACTTAAAAGCAGAAGAATATTTGCAAAGTAAAATACTCAAATAGAAAAAAATTTACATGCATTTACAAGAAAAAAAAATTTAAACAACATAAAAAAATAAAATACTGAAAAACAAAAAAATATTTGCTGAAGTAAAATACTCAAATAGAAAAAAAAAAATTATAAGTTAAAATAAGCAAATACAAAAAGATTTACAATGGAACCATGTATTTTATATAAATTATAAAATATATAATTATATGAATATTCAACTTAATTAACGAAAAAATAAATAATTCAGAATTTATAACATTTAATCTAACTAAGTAAATTCAAATTAAAATATTTTTAAAATTAAAATAATATTGGTATAAATACTCTGCCACACTTACAACTACTTAAATAATATTAATTTTTTGAGTTCTTAGAAATTTTTGTCATTGTGTGATTATGTGAGTTGGCCTTAAATTATTTTTGTTCCTATGAAAAACCTAGGCAACTCTTTAAACATTGGTGGTAGAATAGAACGATGTGTTTGGAAGGCATCGTTATCACTCGTGCGTGTCTACCAGTAAGTATATGTTGTATGTATAGTGCTATTTTAAGAATATGATAAGCATGTGTGGACGTGTAAGTACATATTATAATAAGTTTCAGCAGATATTTTCTGTTTTATTTGCTACGATTGGAATTTTGAAATTTATATAATTATAATTGAAAAAAATACTTAATAATAACGCTTAATTTTGTTATCACTTAATAAATTAATGCCTAATAGGTATTGAAATTAAATTTTCTTTCAGTATGAAACTTCACTTGGGAGAATTAATTATTCATTCAGTGTCAAAAAATCCATATTTTACTGCTACTATTTACTATTTTATTAAAGTGTCATGTACAGCTACGGAGCTAGAGACACGAAAATATTCTTATATGGGTTGTTAATTGTTGATAGATTATTAAAAAATTATTTTCCTTCGCTGAAAAATTAATTATGAAGAAAAACGAAAATATTTTATAATCATTAAAACGCCTTCAAATATCCATTTATGATGAAATTTTGGTTCATTAATTTCCATTTTGTAATAGGAGGGGAAAGGTGTTCAGAAGATTAAATTTTACGTAGAGGGTATATTTAGGTAATTGATTAAGACATGTCAAAGGGTTATATTAATGTTTATAATGTTACAGAGTAGGTATTACAGGTTTGAATTTGTTCAGATATGGGAGGAATGAGATTGGTGTGCCCAGTTCGAAATCTACAGAAAACTACTTCTTCGCGGCGAGATGAGCGTTGAGATGTGTCCCATAGTCCTGCAGATGGTTGATAATTTTAAGTTTATTGATAGATGGCTGAAGAGACTAATGTTGTTGACCAATTAATAAAATTGAATTTTCTTCGAGCATGAATTTGACTTAGAATTTATTATTCACTCAATATCGAAAAATCCATACTTTGATAGTTGGATAATATTATAATATTCTATTTTCTATTCTTGAAATTAAAACTGAATTTTACAGTAAAAAAACTTACAATATGAAGTAACCATTAATACAACACATTTTTGGTGTTTAAATTTTTCCCAAATTTATTTTGAATTTACAAAATGATAAGAAAACTCGAAAAATAAGCTAAAAATCACGTAGGAGTCAATGTGAATAAGTACGCAATTTTTCCATATATGTACATTCGTATCACGCGATTGAATGAATGTAATAAACTAATAAGTAACCAGATAAAAGGTGAAGAAGGGGAATAAATTTTCGGAAAAACTGAAATACCGAAACACGCGTCCAGATAGCGAACCATGACCTAATAATAAAGGAAGAAGAATCGGAAAAGAGACATCCAACACTGCGTGAGCGATATGACGCGATATCACTTCATCTTGATAAATTTTTCCATTATAATTCAACTCGTACGTATGTGGTACGATCGGTGGTACGATATAATGACCTTGAAAACAACATACGTTATCGTACGATTACGCGTTGCAACGACCAATGTTCCTATCACCGACGAGAAGAGTGTACTGGAAGACCTGCTGGTCCAAAGTATACCTACTTCCTGCGAGGATTTCTCGGACGTGGGTGTAACGTACCTTCTGCGCGAGAAGGAACTGTGTCTGGTCGACGATGCGATAGAAAGACGTGCATTTTAATTATCGCTCATGTATATCATTTACATACACGCGACCCTTGTCTGAGGAACATGGAAGGCGCTAGTATACGTCGACTTTACATCATGTTCGACCTCGAACCGGGAGCTTTTCGATGATAAAATAACGCTTTATTGGGTATTTCCGGTTTTTAGGCTGGCCAATTAGGTATTCGATATCCGAACTCGGACGATATTTTGTTCTCAACTCGGTCGCTTCCCTGTACAGACTTGGATGGAAAAAAAACTTGGATTAAACCAGATTACTATTACCTGGGTGACCTTTAGAATTTGGAAATTCCCGCGTACGTGTATGTATCGGGGAACAGAACTGGTGATACATTTTATAATTTATATGAAGCGGCATGCTGTTTTATCTATAAAGAATAATATTTTTCTTCGATGGATACAGTACGTGTGTATTTTTACCGCCATAATTACCCTCATTTTTGTGACTTATTCGATACAATTTTGCTCGCAAGGTAAACAATACTAAAGCATGAAATACAACGAGGATTGGACAGCTCAAGATATTTCCTTTAAAATGTTAGGCTATTAGTCACTTATAGCCTAAACTAGAGACCTAGCCCGAAAAAAAGCGTAGATAAACATGTAGTGATGGTACGTGTATTATTTTCTCTTGTCGAAGTTATATCACCAGTGAATTGTATGTATCATCGTTGAAGCAGCGAAAATAATACGATGAAAAGTCCTCAAAGAGAGTAAAACTTCGGACGGTACTCGTATATCGCAGAAAGAGAAACCACCATAGCTAATGAAGCATGTCTACGCGAATTGCTACGCGATATTAATAACTAGGTAGTAGGTACATATTGTGCTCGCGTGAAAAGCGTAATTTTTTTTTTTTTTCGTGAATTTGATCACATTATAACTTTAAATTACGTTGGAAAAACAAAAAATCGATTTTCTTTGGAATAAATTTCGAAATACGAGAATATAGTATGAAATGAGACTACTCGCAAATGTCTATTTTTCAACAAAACAGGAAATAATATTTTATCACCTTATTGCTACGACGGGTGAACATCATTGAACTATGTTCAACAGCTTGTAATATGTAACTAACAACGTCGCGTAGTCTGCTTCCAAGGTAAGGCAGTGAATAGGGGCATATGTCTTTACACTAATCACGTACAAATATTCTGAAAGGAAGGTACGAAATATTCTTCTTTTGTAATTCTTCCTACCTCAATCAGAATCAAGTAGGTTGCAATAGCTGATGATTTTCGTAGAAAATTAAGCTAAAAATATATATGTTCGACGCTTGAATAATGAAGTCTGAAGTCAGTTAACAATAAGTGTATACACATATTGTCAACTTAAAAAAAAAAGAACAAAATTTGAAGGGAGACGTGCAACTAAGGGACATTTTTTGGTTTTCCTATTTTAGAACCATGTAGCCCAGATTTTATAGTACATGATGTCCCCAATAAGGAAAGGACCCTCATTTGTGGATAATGAGGCTTCAAAGTTGTAATTGAAAACACTTTGGGTACCACTGTTCAAAAATTAATTTCTCTAATGACCTAAAATGATTGAGTATAACCCGAAGCATTGTGGAAGAAGGATTATTTTGTTAAGGGACTTATTTTTCAATTTTCGAAATGTTAACAACATTTCTTCAATATGTTCTCCAAATGTCAAAAAATGGAAAATTCAAATTTCAAAGTATTATCATACTTCGAGAAAACTGTTACACATCTATATCTTGATTGCTTCATCGGATTGGAATTCTTCAACTATGACTGCTAGTTAAAAAGTAATAAAATTATTCTTTGTCTATAGTACCAATAAAATATTTCGAATATCGCTACAAGTGGCACTCGAATGAAGAAATGAAATGGAAAATTTCGAGCAGAAATTTGCACTTTGAAATTTTTATATCATCTTTTTGTTTGCGGTGTTACTCATTAAATCAAGCGATTAATACTTTTTGCATTTATAGTTGGAATTTGAAACAATAGAGTGGACTGAGTAATTGTTCTAGAAACTCAGTTCAAAGGAAGCACTTTCATCATCGAAATTCCATGTTGTAGTTGTTATAAATTTTAAAAGATTGCGTATTAGAACACTATAATATACGTTAATTAAATTAAAATAAAATCTAAAAATAAATAATTCGTATCAAAGTAAGAATTTTCCATTTCATAATAAGATAATGGCGATGAGATTCGTAAAACTTAAAAATTTTAATCTGACACAAGGTGGTATTCTATTTTGATAGGTATTACTGAACTTTGAATTATTTTTCGATTGAAATTAATTAATTTTTTCTAGATAAAATATACTTTAATACTGGTTAAAAAATATGTCCTTGATTGAAAAACGTTCTTCAAAAAAAATCCTTTGACATGAAGTGATGTGTATGGGAAAGTGATGACAAAATAATAAAAATTTAATTTAAAGTTCAAAAGCTCAACTTTCTAAGAGCTTTTATGGAAAATGTACGAGAACCAAAGTTGTAGAGAATAAAATTTCCTACAGTTTTGTGCATATACATTTTTCTCACGACCCCTTCATCCACGAGATATTTGCAAAAAACTGAAAAATCTTTAAAGTTCGAAAGCTCAATTTTCTGCGAAGGTATCCACTTCAAAAGCAATAGGGTAGTTATGCTTCATACTATCTACCTACCTTCCAAATTTGGAGTGAATCCATCGTGTTTTACTCGAGTTGTTGTCGAAGAATGAAAACATCGAACTTTCAGAGAACAAAACGTACCAATTATTGGACTCTTCAGTTTGAGTTGATTTTTCCTGAAAACTATGAGCTATCGCGAAAATTGTATGAGAACCAAAGTTGTAGGGCTTGAAATTTGCCACCACCTAGTTACTATTCATTTTTCTCTTCGACCCTTCGTTTTCGAGATTTTTTTTCAAATCTAACGAAATTTTCAAAGTTCAAAAGCTCAACTTTCGGCGAACTTTCATGAAAAATGAATAGAACTAAAGTTGTAGAGAATAAAATTTCTGACAACTTTGTTCGTATAAATTTTTTCTTCACTACCCTTCATTCCAAAGGTATTTGTAAAAAAACTAAAAAATCTGTAAAATTCGAAAGCTCAACTTTCGAAGGAATTGACTTCAATAGCAATAGAGCTCCTAAGCTCTTTTTCTTATATCTCTCTTTCAAATTAAGAATCAATCATCAATTTTACTCCAGTTATCGTCCGAAAAAAAAAAACGTAAGCAGCCATGCCGCATTACTGGAGCTGAGTTTTTAACTGGAGCTTGTTTTGATTTACTAATAACCTTGCTTAACCATTCATGACTACAGGCCACACCCAATACCAAGTCTGAAAACCCCTACCCTATCCTTTCCAAAAACACTTAAGAAGTTGAATTTGGCACAAATGTAGTATTTCTTGCCATGAAATAATCATGTGAACACATATTTCTCAAATTATAACTATTTGAGGGTCCTCAAATTATCTTCAAATTTGATAATCCGCCATTTTGGATCCATTTTGACTCAAATTTAAGAGGTTATATTCTGGTCACAAACTAATCCTACACACAAAGTTTGACCATTCTAGGCCGATTTGGTGATGAGATATGGAAGATTCATGAAATTTCCTGCAGCAATTTCCCCTCCAAAAGCCGTTTTTTGCTCTAACTCCCCTCCAAAATCACTGAGGAAGCTAAAATCAAAATACGTTTGTCACTTGGGCTCATTTTATCATATGACACAGCAATAAAAAATTTTCGACCCCTCCTGTACCCCCACCACTATTTTAGGTTGATAACCCCCTTCCCCCTCCAACATCATGTATGGAAGTGAATTCGGGATATAGTATACAACTTATCCCCAATAACCATATGAATTCATATTAATTACATTTTTACCAACTTGAGGCTCCTCAAGCTCTACTCAAAATTTTGATAATCCGCCATTTTGAATCCATTTTGATCCAAATTCAAGAGGTCATATTGTGGTCACCAACTAACCTCACACACAAAATTTGACCTCTTTAACTTGATTTGGTGGGGAGATATGGAAGATTCAAGAAATTTCATGACTCAAAACTTCCTCAAAAAGCCGTTTTTTGATCTAACTCCTCTCAATATGCACTTAGAAGCTGAAATTTGGATATGTTAGTATCCGTGACTCACTCTTTCATATGAAATCAAAAACGAAAAATTTGAGCTATTTGCCCTTCTCCAGCCCCCTCAAAATTTGAGTGATCCGCCATTTTGAAATTTATCGAAAAAACAAAAAAAATTTGCGCATTTTCAAGAAGAGTTCCTCACCAAATTTTGAGCGAATTTTATGAATACTCGCCGGCGCTACGCGTGGGGAAAAAAAATATATATATAGTGATCTATGGTCAAAGTGGCATCACTTTGCACATTCCTCAGAAGTGCATCTAATGTCACGTTAACGACACCACAATGGCGAACGGAATGTATAATTTCATAGGTTTTCTTGGAAACAAATTTTTAAAATGATGCCACTTTACCTGTAAATCAAAAAAATGAGGCTACTACGACCGTAGACCGAAAAAAATTTTTTTGTATGAAAAATAGAATATTAGTGGTAAAGTGGCATCACCTAAATACCCACACCAGTGACGTCATGACACATAGCTGAATCGATGAGCAATGTGATGGTAAAGTGGCATCAAAAAAAAGATGCCACTTTGTAAAAAAGATGCCACTTTACCTGTAGACGACGAAAAATGATGCCACTTTATCCATAGATAAATCTATATATATATATACCAAAAAGTTGGACATTTGCCAGATGATTACAAATGGTCTGAAACGCAAAGATTTGAAGACCCCACCCTCCCCCGACCTTCCCTTCCCAAATCAGGTAGGCTGTAATAGCTATCGTTTTGTTAAAAACTCAGCTAAAAAAAAAACGTTGCGAATACATGAGTGAAAAGTCCACTAAGAAGCAGTGTTGCGAAATTCCACAGTCTTTTCCCAAATTCTTACCAAATTCTTAGTGATTTAGTCCATATCCGCAAACGCAACAACTGGTTGAAAATATAGGTACACGTAAACCAAAGAGTTGAGCATTTGCCAAATGATTACAAATAGTCTAAAACGCGAACCCTCGACCCCTCCTGCAAATCAGGTAGATTGTAAGAGCTATCGTTGGAAATTAAATACTCAGCTAAAAATTACTAAAACGTGGTCAACAATTATTTTTTGTGCCGTGCCCAATTCTGGCTCCCCCAGTGCTGAGTATTAAGCCCTCTTTCCTTCCTTTCCCTCCACCCTTGTTTCAACATAAAGTACGTTGTTATAGCTGTACGGTTTTTATTAAAAACTCGACTAAATATTCACTGCCAGATTACCCTATACGCACACTACGCACGTGGGTAGGGCGGCAAATTTTTACCAAAAAAGTACACATTAATAAATGATACCTACATTTGAGTTAACATGTTCGTTTGTGTCAGTTTTTCAGCCACAAAAATTACTTCGATTTCTTATTTTTCTGTAAAACTAAGATAACCAGAAAATTGGGGAAGGACTAGAGACACAGAGTAAAAAATTCAGGAGCGGCAGAATTTTGGT
The DNA here is from genome assembly GCA_009761765.1 of Phenacoccus solenopsis. Lineage (NCBI taxonomy): Eukaryota > Metazoa > Arthropoda > Insecta > Hemiptera > Pseudococcidae > Phenacoccus > Phenacoccus solenopsis. The sequence goes on along the minus strand of CM019752.1, from coordinate 7,470,284 downwards.
GCGTACAGCGCAAAAATGCTTAATCTGGCGCTATAAATATTATTCCTATATCCACCGTTAAATTGAGAATGTCAACTCTGTGTATACTTATAAAGATCTATAGATTTGGCTTTTAGCTCTTCGCACCACAATGACAAATGGACGAGCAGGAAATGTATAATTGACATGGTGCATAGTAATGAAATACTTATCAATCCCAATCGCTCAACGTTGTAGTACGGTCTTGAAATACACGCAGGAATGAAATTTCAACGGATTAGTAAGGAATGAGAAGAGCGAGAGGGGGAATTTAAGCGCGACATTGGTTAGTAAGTTTAACATATGTTTGCCCATAACGAACATTACGAAAGCGCAGCGAACACAGCATAGAGTTAGTTAACGTGCATACAGGCGAACGATATATCACGTTATATATACATCACCTTCAGTACTTATCCATTGAAAGTGATGTATTTTCGAAGTAATTTGGTGACATAAAAGTTGCGAAATTTGCGTATACAGTGTACGGGTATAATTACGAGCAGTGTTGCCAGGTTGGGCGATTTTTCCCAAAATGGGCGACTTCCAACATGATTTTTGCGATCGAAAATATGGAATGGCGACTACTCGCAAATTGGGCGATTTCTTACTATGCCAAAATATATAACAAATTTATTCAATATCACCCTTCTGGCCAGTTTCATTTTTAGACATTTTTTGTTTTCGTGAGTTTTGTACGAATCAATGAATCATCAATTATTAATAACTCCAAAGAACTGGATTTCCCATCGTTCAATTCAAATTTAGATGATCGTAGAAATCGCTTAGGGTTCAGGGGCGTACCGAGGACAATCTTTAGGGGGGGGGAGAAAACCAAAAATTGCCAACTAATTCCATGAAATTTTTTTTTTTTAGTCTTCAAAAAATTTAAAAATATCTGTTTTAATAATACTGCGCAAGTGGTCAAGTTTACCAACTACGCTAAAACTCCAAATTTACCAACTTTCCAAAAGCCAAGGGGGCTAAGTCCCTGGTTGTGCGCTATACATGATATAAGTTGGCATCAGTTCGAATTTATTCGAGTTCTTATTTTTCCAAAAGAAATTCAAGTTCCCAATTTCAGCGTTGAACAATTATAAATTTCCCAACTTTTCGAAACACCTGGGGGAAAGCACCCCCATCCCCCCCCCCTTAGTTACGCCCTTGTCAGGTTTTATTTGTAAGTTTGGGCGATTTGGGCGAGTTGAGTCGACGAAACTTGCGACTTCAACCATGATAAACCTGGTAACACTGATTACGAGACCTGTTTTTTTTTTCAACTTCTGTACGAATATGATCGAAAAGAGTGGCTAAAACATATCGTGTAATTATTCCACGTAAATACCACTCAGTCGACGATCCAAGGGTATTGATCTGTCTTGTAAGATTTCACGAAATGACATGTTTTTTTCGATAATTTCGGCCTAGTTTTGCCCGTGTCTTGGGAATATCTCATCTCGAAGCTCGGTAAAGTGTATGCGGCTCAATACAAAACGAGTGTAATATATCAGCGGCGTTCAGACAAGTTACAGTACTTCGTTAATAATCCATTAAATTCGACGCGTCGTCTGTTGTCGCCGAGTTGAACATTATTCGTGGTGCGCTAAAAAGCATCGAGTTGTGGTGAAATTCGATGAGTAGTGTGATTTTAGGTATCGACAACGTCGCTTTATAACTCCCACATTATCGTCGAACAGGTAAGCGATTTTAATTCACCGCGTAATACTGTCGCTGAGAGAGTAAAGAAATCATTTATTATGCACGTGCACGCCGATGGGAGTCGATGGGAATAAAAATCTAGTGGAAATTTTCGGGCGCGAGAAAATCGGTCGGAGATAAGGTGGTATCGTTTTTAGGTACCACTAAAAACGCCATCGAACGCCCCTGAAAATTATTCCACAGATTTGCAATTCTCGGATAGTTAATAGACCGGTTACGAAGGTTAAATCATAAAACCGAATAACGAGCGGTAAGCTGAAAAACGTTTTTCGTCAGTTTCGAACGTTGTTCTGTACGAGAAACCCGGCTCGTATTGTTTCCCATTTGCGATTATGATACGCGCTCGTGTAATTTAATTGTGCAGCCATTTCGTGTAGATCATTTCGACTGATCGGTGTCGCGTCTCAGTATTCAATTGTGATCGTGAGTATTACGAAATAGAAAGTAAATTAAATATTGGCGTATGACCGACGGCTCGACGAAGCCTAGAGAGTCTGATTCTAGAACTTAGCGCAGGGTTTCGTGCATGCTTTCTCTATATTTTTCTGCGCTGTAATCTAGGTCCAGTGTTGAGCGATTAGTAAATCGAGTGTAGCATTTAATTCGCCCTATTTGTCGTTTTTTCGATTCATTTTTATTTTTTATTTATTTTTAATTTTTAATTCTGTACTCGTTTTCGTATTACCCTTGGGATACTCGATTATAATTCGTAATTTCAACCAGGTACCTCCTTGAACTAATTTTCACATTCATGACGACACTGTCAACAGTCAACCACTCGAGTATACGACGAAAACACGATATGGCTTTTTAATCTTATCTGAATTACACGAATAACGTGTACTCATTAACTGAGTAACCTATGTATACGAATTACATAACGCAGGTGTTAATTTTGATCACTTCATTAGTTTTTAACTCATATAGATCCTCTGTACAATTAGTCCATTATTCGATTACCTATTTATTACGTAAATCTTACTAAATCCTAGCATCGCTTCGTGTCATCGAAGCTAATATTTTTTATTGCCAGAATTTCGTCTAATAACATTATGGCTGCTGCATGCAACCGAGGTATTCTCACGTGGCATATGATAGACTCACATTCGATACGATCCGCGAAATGCCACAATGGTGTTAAATTCATTCGTGAACCGTTCGTTGTAGTCTCGTGGTCGCAATTTATCATCGGTTATTTTTAGCTTATCCAGATCGCCGGCCACGTCTCGAAGTGGCAGAATATTCGTATAAACATGTGGGCTTAGATACACGTGAGTTGGTGTTTATGAATGAATTTTGTTCGGTATATCCCTGTGCTAGTCTACAGTAAGTAACTAAGTTTATGAAAATGAAATTATTCTTTGCGTGATAATTGTTATCGTCGTTCAGTACTGTATGATCGATTTATAGAGAAGTTTTAATAACTTTACGAGCTATTTGTGTAACGAATAGGTTGAATGAATATGGCATCGTTGATTGTATTATGGAATATTTGTATAACTTTGTGTGCGAGTTCATCGATAAGAATATAGGAAACCGCATTATTAATGTATGTAATCGATGTAATCGATGAGCAGGTACGAGCATGGGAAATTGGCGCGTTTTTCCCCACACTTCGATATGATTAACCGCAATTATAAATAGATATTTTAAACGTTATCGCATTAAGAGGTTTTTTCTCAGTTCTAAGAACTGATAATGGTTTTCGCTTTTTCAACCGCTCTTAACGACAGGGGCTGTAGTTTTATCGAGTGGGAATGAAAAAAAAAGCTCGAGCGGTATAAAAGGCTGAAAAACTAAGGTACAATTACACGAATATGTAATTAGTCAGAAATCGAGTTTTGTTGCTTGTGAATGAAAATGAAATTTAAAAAACACTAATTATCGGTCTCCGCGTTCTCGATAAAACATTCGACTCGGGTCTCGTTTTACGTATATGGCTGACGAAACGTTACGTCGATTCATTTCATGTTAGCCTCGTCTCTCGCAAAAGTTCGAGAACCGGTTATCGGTCGGACGTCAATGTATAAAAAGGAAACTGTTGTCAAATAACCTTGCATGCGGAGTAAAATTTTCCGTTGTTTTAAAGCGATTTTATTATGCGCAGGATATAAGGAAGAGGATATTGAAATATCATAATGGTGGAAACAAATAACACATCGTATCAATACAGCGTGGTGCTGCCATTCGAAAATAGTTTCTCGCCGTACGACGCGAAGAGATGGATGGAGGAGAATTGGCACGCCGGATTTTACCTGAGTGCCGCATACGTGATAATCATATTCTCTGTTAAACATTTAATGGCCAATAGCAAACCGTTTGTGTTGGGTAAACCGTTGCTATTGTGGAATTCCATTTTGGCTGTGTTCAGTATCGCCGCATTTGTACGAACTGCGCCGGAATTCTTTTACTCGTATAATCAAGGAATTTATCATTCAGTATGTGTACCAAGGTAATTGGATTTTATACTTGCCGATTGGTTGGTTGGCGGTCATCGAAGGGCATCGGAAATTGACCCAAACTATCGTAGTACGCCATTCTTTTACGAAAATAATTGGTCTTGACGTAAAAAAATTAGCTCTTGGGGTATCAGAACGAGTGATAAGGTGCATTACCAGTGTGTTACATGAGGCTATTTGTATTCGATATTTTGCGAATTAATTGAATACGATGATTAGATTACGCGTATCGCGGTTCGTACGTTTCAATCGCTTATCGCGTTTAATTAGTGAAGATGTGTCCGACGCCGGATGCACGGGGTCAATATGTTCTGGTTTTCTGAGTCAGATTGGAAATGAAATGTAAAATAGGGAAGTTATGTTTCATTTAGAAAATTTTCTAGTTAGAATTAAGTTCATTATGCGGTGTGTTCTAGTGGAATGTGATTTTCTTTTGCTCCCTGAATAGGTAAACAGTATAGACTCGATGTATGGAAACGTGCCGAATCGTAACGCTTATAAAATCTGATCATTGTCTGAAATTTTAATGATTTAGTTGTCAAACCCTCCCCCCCTTGCGCCATAACGTCCATTTTTTCATAAAATTTGACTTAAGATTAAATAATTAGCAGAAATAAGTATTTAGTCTCTAGTTTCTTACGATATATTTAAAAAAAATGCATTTTTGTTAGAACAGTGGAGACCTTTTTTTTTTTTTTAAAAAAAAAAATTCAAAACTACCTTTGAAAGTCTTTCATGCACAAAGTCCTGACATCCTGACTGCTCTTAAATTTTTATAACGCAATAAGTACTATGTTACTGCAGTTTGAAATCTTGAAATAATTTTTGACGTTGCTCATGTGGAAGATGAAATAAAATTATTTTGACAAAAAACGTTAGTTTTATGTTTTAATGAAAATATCAAGAACTAAAATGAAAAAGTACAACGATGTGTTTTTATGCGCTCAAGCATGTTATAATTTTTTATTTTGAGATTTGATATTTGATATTTGTTCCAAAACTGACTTTTTTTTGTAAGATAATTTTTTATTTTATTTTATAGAACTCTTAATACATTATTCCGTTTGGCCTATTGGATAAATAACGTCTTTCCTTTTTGAATTTCTATAAATAATATTTATTTGCCCAATTACAGATGAAAACTATGCAGAAAAAAATAAATAAATCAAATTAGAATAAAAAAAAAAAATGATCAGATGAAATTCGATGAAATTTTTTCAAATTCAATCTAATTTGATCAAATCATCAAATACAAAAGCTTTTGGATCAAATATGATCAAATTAGACCCAATTTTATCAAATTTGATAACCTTGATGCCTAATTTTCGCAACAATGTATCAAATATATCAACTTTAATCAACTTTGATAAGATTATAAAATCAAATTTTATAGCTTATCAATTCTACATGGCGCGTAAATACATGAAAAAAAAATCGTTGATGAAATTTCATCAAATAATCATACATTTAATAAATTTTGATTAAATTTTATCTATTTATTTTTTCTGGGATAAAATTTTACCGAATTTAATCAAATTTTATTAAATTATACCTTGAAATTTTCGCGATCAAATTTGATCTGCTTTTTCTTCGTGAGTGCCCAGGAAGAAGAAAAGGAATTGATCAAATTTAAACAAAAAATGCCAGATATAATTTAATAAAAATTTTTCATATTTGATGATTTTTTTATTAATATTGTTCATATTTGATAAAATTATATCAAATGAAACGCAATATCTCTTGTATCAAATTTGATAAATTTATATCTAATTTTTGTCATAATATATCAAATTCAAATTTGATCAACTTTGATAAAATTATATCAAAGCAAATCATATCTGCTCAATTTATTGGTAAATTTTGATAAAATTTTATTTAAATATTCCTTTTTCCTGAATCGTCAGTTCTGGTAGATTTTATTACCGAATAAACACAAAGCGAATATTCTTTTTTTTACATTTTGAAAAAATTATCATAAAATCATCTCTAGCATTACAGAAAAAAAATATGCATAGAAATCACACAAATGTACTATTTTTGGTGATATTAATTTTTTTATCGATTATCGATGATTTTTTGGTGATTTTAAATAAACCGGTGATGACCTTTCTGGCGAATGAGTGGTGTAGTAATGTGATTATATTTTTTGACGACGTTGGATTTTTGTAAAATCTAGTAATTTTAACAAAGTATGTTGGTTTTTTGAATGTTCAAGTTACCTTTATACTTCGTATAAACTTAAAGATGAACTATAAATTTTATGAAGTAATTTTTGAAAGATCGAAAAAATTTATCTTTGAAATAGTTTTCCGGTTATGTTTTTTTAAAACTATATTCCTTAACATACCTTTATTCTGTTGATCGAATTATCAACCCATAAAAGAAGTTTGGAAGTTAACGCTGGTAAGATCACGAATATGAATTTTATACTTGCATTTTTTTCCCTGTTTTTATCTTTTTGGAGGCATAAAAATAATTTTAGAGCTCGATCGTGGGAATTGAGCGTTAAAAAAAATCGCAAAAAATTAAAGAATACGTTATAGACTTCCTTCTTCAAAAAATGGCTATGATTAAAAACAACCGTGCCCTCTCCCGCCACAAAAACAACAATGAAGAAAATTTAATAGGTATAGTTGCTCTACCTTGAATATTACGAGCAATGCAGAAAATTATATTTATAAGTGGAAAAAAATTAAAATTCCTCTTTCAAGATAATTATTTGTGAAATTTATAGGTCTTTTTTATTTTAGTTTATGTGAAGCATATTATTTAAATGTTTCCAATTTCAAGGAGAATAAATGAATAATCTAAAAAAATAAGGAAACTTCGATAAATCCAAAATCAGAACAAGTTATAATCATAAATTATACTACAGACACCAGAAAATTAAAAAACATTATATTGAAATCACCAAAAAAAACTCAAGTATTACAAAAAATAAAATTCGAGAAAAAATACCACTTTTTTGGTGATTTTAATTTTTTGTTTATTTTTTGTGATTTTAATGTAGTTTCGTGATTTTTCCAGTGACTAATATAAGAGTGTTGTGATATTTTTGGTGATGTCGGATTTCGGTAAAATTTGATGATTTTAACGAAATGTTTGGTTTTTTGTGATGCTCAAATTATCTGTAAATTTTACAAAGCTATTGTGAAAGGAATTCTAATTTCTTTCTTTTCAAAAATAGTTTTATTATGTACAAATCGACAAAATAATTGAGATATCTACTCATTATATTCAATTATTCATTCTACCCTGTATTTTATTGTATAGCGTAATTTATTATATTTTGGTTATTTCGATGTTTCTTTCGGTTGAATAAGGCTAAAGTAGTCAACTCGGTTTTACACTTGCAATCGTGTTTGAAAAGAAAACTAATATAAGAAAACATAAAAGGTTTCTGCTGCGAGCGATGGAAATTACCTATCACTCGAAATCAATCATCGTAATTCTTTTTTTCGTTAAAATTTCCATTTTGAATAGTGGAAGTGAGAGAGTGGGGGGGGCTAGTGGAAAATTCAGCATCTCGATTACTTCGACGTTTAAATTAGAATCTTAGGGCTTCTTGAAAACGGACGTGGCAGAAATCGAGTTACTCATCCAAGTTTCAAGTCCTTACTTCTTCCCGTTTTGTGTGCTCCTTCGATATTGACCATAGGCAACTATGAAAGAATAGTGAATTAAATGAACTTTCGGGAAATAGCGGCGTGTTGGGAAGAGAAATCGCTCGAAGTACTCAGGAAACCCGCAGGCTCGAGTAATGATGATGGATATTCGATGGAAAGAAATCGTTTCTTGGAATATCGCTTATCATCGAGCACGTTGGGCGGCAATGAGAGAACACAAAAGCACTCGGCAATGTAAACAAACCCGCAGGGGACATCTAAAAGTCGAGTGGTTTCAAATAGACGCGAGGGTCGCCGCGCCAGTCGCTTCAATATCAAGGTTTTAACTTCCTCGAAGGTGTTGCCGTTTATTTGCGAGCTCATTTACTTATGTAACTTTCTCCGTATAGTGTACGCACGTATGTGGGATACACGCGATAAATTTCCAATCGATCGGATTCAGATTTACGCTTCCGTCGTAATTAAGACGTCGGCTCGAATTTCTCTTCGAGCGTGACATTTTGAAGGATCGATTCGATACATCGAATGGTTGTTGGCGTGATTTACGTATATATTTTCGTATTTAATACGACCGAGTTGGAGACTATTATTCTGATTATTCGAGTCATTATTGGTAATCAGACTCGGTGATTTTCATTCGGTAGAATATCATTTGGTCTAGTGAATTTAGATAAGACGGAAGGCGTTTTTGTAATAGATTCCAAACAAAGATGTTTTTCGTAAGTATCTAGGTAATGACTTCCCTAACAATATACTGAAAGTCTCTGTTGGTTGAAAGCGGAAAGAACATTGCAAAAATCGGTCATTTTTATATTTTATTTGTTTCTCGTCTGGGAGAAAATCTCTATCAAGATACGGTAATAGTATATTTCACAACTAGGCAGGTAAAAGTGGTTCTTGACACGAGTTTAGAATCAATTTTTCTCCCGAGTAGTGAACGAAATTCTTCCTAAATGCGGGAGAAAAACGCTCGTTTGAGACCCGAGCGATTAGCGAGCGGGAGGTAAAGTAGCGCTTTCCTCCCGCAAGTATGAAAAAAACATTTTTTGAAGGTTTTCACTCTCTGTGAGGTAAGCACGTTCATCTTCTATCTAAGGGAACTCATAATATGTTGTTGAGGAAGTCATCCCCTGGATATGGGAATTTTCTCCGATAGAACGTCTAGATTTATTGTACTAGTCACCATAGGTTGTTTCAATTTATCAAAGAGGAGTATATAACATGGCGACTACGAATTTGGAATTTCCTTATGCTGATTGGTGAGAACAATCGATACATCGAATGAATGATACTAATGTGATGGTTTTATTTGTTGACAGTTTTTTAACAGATAACAAAGTGTCTAGCTTGTGGACATTTCTGTTTGTATTATCAAAGCTACCGGAATTCGGAGATACGATATTCATAGTGTTGAGGAAACAACCGCTAATCTTTTTACATTGGTATCATCACATCCTGACCTTGCTATACTCGTGGTATGCGTTCAAAGAATTCACATCATCGGCCCGATGGTTCGTCGTCATGAATAGCTTCATCCATTCGCTGATGTACTCGTACTATGCATTCAAGGCGATGAAAATCCGCGTTCCTAGATCGATCTCGGTGTTAATAACGTTCCTGCAGATATGCCAAATGGCCGCCGGATGCTACGTTAATTATAAAGTTTTCGAATATTTAGCTAAAGGTGTACCTTGCAACATTACCAAGACAAATGTTACCATATCGTCGCTCATGTATTTCAGCTATTTCTACCTATTCGCTAGATTCTTTTACTTGTCATATTTAGGTAAATCTAAAAAGAAGAAAGCTACGTAAGCTGTATGCCGTTTGTTATGCGTATAATGTACTTTTTTTTAAAACCGTTCACCGTTTAGTGTTTTTGATCTCAAGAATGGTCAAAAAATCGTTTCTATTACACTTTTTGTCTATGTATAATATGTACGATTGTTTTTTTAATAATTTATTTCAATATTTTTACCGAAAAAAAAAACCGTTCGCATTGCAATAGAGTCTTGTGTGATAGAAATGATATCCCAGTGATAGAGCTGTGAAAATGACATTTTTTAATGGTTTCTATACCTTTTGTAAAATAAGTTAATTTTTTTTTGGCAAGTCGACGCGTTAGAAAATCCGAATTTGGTAATTAATTTAGATTTTCCAGCGCGTCGACAGTTTCAATAGCGTCGAAAATAGGAAAATTAATAAACTGCGACTATGATCAACTTTCAAAGCTTGACTATGGTAACGTAACGGAGTAAAAGTCTAAGTCAATTTGGAAAATAATGACTGATAATTCGAACATTAGAGTAAAACGTGAAGCAGCTGCTAGAAAAATCTAGTTTTTCAAAGTTCCATGAAATTACTTGCTTCGACGATAATTTGATATTGTTTAAGAAATTCTAAGTCATTATAAAATCGTCAAGTTATTTCTGTATTGTACGGTTTGAGCCGTTTGTTTATAAATTTGTACGATCAGGTAATTATTTTTATCATTAATGGATGTACGAAATGTATAGCGTTTATTTTTGTTTTGAAATTATTGCTCGAATAAAATATAACGAGTTGGAAAATTATTCGTATCAATAAGAAAGTAAATTCGACGTAAGTTACGCGTATTTATTTCATATTATTAAAAGATGGCTATCCGAATATTTTGATGTGTGATGAATCCATTATAAACATTACGGTGCTTCTACACGTTGGAAAAAAATAAGCGAGTTATTTTGATTTCTGTACGTGTTTACTGATTAACGAAATGGTGTTGTTTCAAAACACCTCGTGGTGTGATGACAATGTGATTAACCTGAAATGGAATTAAAGCATGAATGAAAAATTATATCAACGTTGTTAGCAATGTTGATGAAATGAGTCATACCAAAACATTCGAATCTGTCGAGAGAATATAGTCTATGGACTCTACGATATCGTCGACGGTTAAAAATACGAAAGATCTGTAAAGTGGAGATTCGTATGGTAGTCCGAGAGAATTTTGGAAAATTCTTGTACGCGTTATTCCTGGATAGAGGACCTGAGAAATGGAAGGCAGTGTTATCACGAGGAAACTCGATCCCATAATATTACACAAATAAGTTGGAAACTAAGATAAATTGATCATTTAAGCATAATTTCTCTTAACGTATAGGCAACTTTTTCAACATTAGAGTACGTAAAATTTCATCTTGTACGTGTTACAAATATCAGAAACTTATTTAAGTTCTTGCGACGCTGCCGCTAACACCTTAAAATGGAAACCTTTGCAGTAGAGATACCCTCGCCTGTGTATTGAATATGTACCAACTCTACTGTTTTTCTAGTTCACAGATAGATCCAATGTTATCATTACTTACTGATAATTTAATCGGACTGTTTCGTTCCTTCAGTTCGTGTCGTAATCCTTGTAATAGAGCAGAAACACCGCTACATATTGCACCGTAAAAGTGCAATTCCTGAACGAGAACTGGGTCCACAGCGGTTATGCTAGAGAAGAAAATTTTCCATTGATAACACGTAATAGGAATTATCTTGTAATATTCTCCAAACGAACTCAACTACTCACCAATTGACTGCGACGATGTAACCATCTTGGACATTCTGCTTTATCATTAAATTAACAATACCTTTCATACATGTACAAAATCCCACCATATTTATATTCAATAGGTTCTGCCATTCTGAAAATTCTCCGTCTGAAAGCAAACACAATCAACGTAGCCTTCACGGAGGTAGTTGAACCATTGGGTAATTAGATGGTAAATGAAAGTAATCATTTACGTACCGACCAAAGAATTAACACCGATTATTCCTACGGAATAAACGACGATATTAATTTCTTTAACGTTTTCATCTAACCATTTGATGGAACGTTCTACCTCCTCTTCTTTGGTAACGTTGGCTTGCAGAATGGTGAGATTTTCTCCGAAATCTTCGTTCTTCATTTCCTATAATCGATCGATTAGATTTTTATTGTGAGAAGAAATTACATAATCGCATTGACGTATTATATAGATGGATTATATTTACGAAAAGATTGTCGATGTCTTTATCCAAGGCATATACATTGATTCCATTTTCCAAAAATCTCTTCGTCACTCCGGCTCCTATTCCGGAGTTGGCTCCAGCGATGAACGCGTTCTTTCCTTGCCATTTTTCCATTTTACGAATCGAACTTTCAAAAAATGGCCACTCTAAAGGAAAACGGATGAAAACTGGTTTATTGTATGACGTGTCCTGGTTGCAAGGTACCTTATCGTTTGACGTTTGAGGTGGACAATTTATCAGCAATAACGTGTAAATACTTGATAAACGAATGTGAGAAGGTTAGACAGTTCTTTTTTCTTCATATTTTTATGTATGGGTGAATCGCTATAGATACCAAGGTATCCACTACAAATTCATTCTAACGATATTAGCAATTTTAATAAGTTCGGAGCATGATTGAGATGCATCCGCAATAGGAGCCATTAAGGTACTGAAACAGTTGCCTGCTTATTCTTAATTTTTTGTGTCTCCTTTCTTGCTTCAGCATCTCTCTGCTGAAGTTCGATTTATTTAGCCTCCTCCTCCAAAATGAAGGTTAGATGGCTGCAGGTCTGATTCAAGTTTATCCTTTTCATTCAGATGAGTAGGTACTGTATTTGTGTAGTGTAATTGGAAGATAAAATCAAACAAATCGTTATAAAAAGTTCTTTTAATTTATTCCAAAGAAGAGTATTTTTATATAATTTATCAAAATTCCGCACCCTCATTCCAGCTTCCTTGAGATGCTTTTTCAAACCCATCAACCTCTTCAAAATACGTTTCTTTGGATATCACGTATAAACTCGTTATCTCTCATTTCTACTCACTTCCACCAATATATTAAGAGGGATATTATTTTCATTCTTTTCAAAGTCTCATTCGATAACTTTTAATGTGATTTTCCCACTTGTTTTATTACACAACTCAGCTCTTAATTAAGCTGAAGAAATGAGCATGCTACCTCTAGAACCTTCAAAACTAGAAGATACATATTTTGTCCTCTTCTCATCCCCACTTTTTTTACTAAAGTGTGAGGAAATAATTTTAATGATTTTTAACCATTGGGAAAAATTCTCAGCCCTACTTGGCGCTTGTTTGCCCTCACCATCGAGTTGATATTTTTTGCAGACAGGGACTTGGCTTTTGGAAAGTTGGTAAATTTGGAGTTTTAGCGTAAAGTTGGTAAATTTGACCACTTGCGCTGTATTATTACAGCTATTTTTAAATTTTTTGAAGACTAAAAAAAAAAAAAAAGGTCAACAGTTGGCAAAATTTCATGGTATAAGTTGGCAATTTGGTTTTCTCCCCCCCCCTGAAGAATGTCCTCGGTACGCCCCTATTTGCGGATAAATTGGAAGCACACAGGAAGAAAGTAAAGGGCTAAGAATTCCTGCTTATATGAACCTTGTACCTCAACAACTCCAGGTGTAGTAGGGTGATCATCAAATTAAAATTACATCTCACTATATCAATCACTTCGTTGAAAGTATTAACCCTAGAACACACCACATGTGTACAAATGTACACATCAACTTTTTACGTTGCTGCATTTCCCCCTAATTATAACGGAGAGGTGCGACCGCTCTCGTATCTGTTCCTTATTGAATGACGAATAAGCGCGTGCAACGATGATTGCCTATCGGCCTATTCGCAGGGGCAACCAGTATTTTTCAAGTAAAAAAAAAACTGAATTTTACAAAAAAAAAAAAAATTAATTACAAATATTTGCATATCTAATACATGCTATTTTTTTATATGCATGGATACAAACTAACTCCATAGATGACACTAAGCCTGTTGATGAAAAATATTTTGCTGAATAAAATAAATTTTTATTGACCGATTAGCTCCTGCTAAGGGATGACGATATTACCCCTTCAAAAAACCTTGATAGGCAACCCCAAATAGGTACACTTATTTTTTTTCTATTAATTACGACAGAGCAGTAGCAATATTCATCGAAAAAAAAATTATTTCGTGTATTTTCCTCTAAATTTTGTATTTTTAATTTTTTATACAATTTAGATGCCCCTTCGAAGTGGAGAATAGGCAACTAGAACATAATCGTTCCAGAACGCTTCAAATAATAATAACCTAACCCAACAAGCTCAACTCGATGTTGAATAGTACAAAAAAATGAAAAAAAATCTATGTGTACATTTGTACACATGTGGTGTGTTAAGACATCAAAAAAATTTGTGATGTATTCTAGGGCTAGGTATAATTATAGATTGCAGTCTACTTACGTATCGTACCTATGAAAACATTAAGGTTTCAACTTCAGACAGAAATAAGTAATGCAGAGGACGTAAGTATATACTAAATTTAATTTTATTTTCACGTCTGATAAGGTGTACTTATTTAGAGGAATGTTTTGATATAATAAAAGGTCAAAGTAATAGTTATGTAGACACACGTGATCAGCCATCCTTGTGCCTATTCATATTTTGATTATTTCTGGTTGCTCACTGATTCCAATACAATATCACGAACCTAAGTAAAAATATATATTTAAAATACTCCTTGACAAACATTTCGACTAATAGCATTTAAGTATAACTTATTCTCAGTTAGTTATGTAAAGTATAGATAATTCCACCTGAATATGAAAAGGTAAATTGATGGTATAATCTACTGCATCGGCAAAATGAGTGGGCTGCACACCATTGCATTGTTCTTGTTTTTTAGCGTTTTCAAATACCGTAGAAATAGTCTGAAATTTATACAACTAAAGTAAATAAAGTCCTGTTTTGGAAATCTGCAGATTGCAGATAACATTACTAGCATCTATGCATACACCAACTATATAGCTTAAGGATTACTCACAGATACTCGTATAATAGAGTCTTCAGCTTCTAATTCTTCCCTAAAGTATTTAATTATTTTGCTCACAACACGTTTTAGTGCATGGTATATTTGAAGGTCCTCTCGTTTCGATACCACGTTTTCTGAAAAACTGCAACTTAATAAATTTCAATGGTGTTTGCATACTTCAGTGTTAGATGTTAGTTTTAATATAATAAGAGATGTAATTTATGTACTTTAAAATATGTATTATTTGACCGAGCTCAATTTGTCTGTCCTTCATGCTACGTATGATTTCTCTGGAATTTAAATTGCCGCATAAAACATATTTATTCCAAAGGTCAAATGTTTCTGATGTATTGGAATCTAATGCACATAGGAAAAATGTCGATAATAAATTGAAAAGTATTACAGATATAGATTACATATAGCTAATTACCAAGTAAAGCGGTAGAGTTAAATACTTCAATGAGATTCACCAGTAAATCGGCTCCTCCTGATTCTTCCACGGTTATAAACATTTCTAACAACTCATCTTCGCTTCCTAAATGGGTTTTTATGAAGCGAAATTTTTCATGCTTTTCCATCTTCTGGATGAACAGAAGTAATAGATCGAGTTGTAAGTAATTAGCACAAAACAAAATTAATTTTGCGAAAAATTTACGATATATTTTACTTCCAAAAGATCCATCTTCAAATCGACAGCAAAAACGAATAAACCATTTTGAATTAATTTTTCAATCACTGCAGCTCCAATCGCTGAATTGGCACCGAGTACTATACTCGCCTTGCCTTCCCATGGTTTCAGTTTCGTGAAATCGACCATTTTTCAAATGAGAGCGAGACAAACTCGACACTAACTTTAATTAATCACTTAGTTATAGCGGTAGTAAGAGTTTATGAATAAAATGAATTATTCTTTGTATGAAAAACGATAGAAAATTTTGAATTTAGTCTATTGTTATGTAAAAAGTATGATGTAGAAGTAAGACCGTATGTACTGTCTTCATTATCGTTCCCTCGATTCATCATTTTTGAAATATGATAGCTCGTCGCTCGTAAATTAATCATTGCAGGTAGTTCTAATGCGAATTTCTCTCGAATTTTTTCTATTTCATTATAAACATGGACAGGAATAATTATTTAAATTTAACCAAAAAAATTGAACATTATTGTATTCTTATTTAATTTCAATTATAAACTTCTAATCTCTTCCTGGTATAATTTTTTTAGTTCTTCGTGGTGAATATAACTTGAGAAATTGTAGTAATAAAAATCAACCATTTTTTCAAATCATATACTATAGGTAAACTTCTTCAAAACAAAATGCCAATGTAAGTGAACAATATCGCGAGCAGAAACACATTATATTTCTATTCCACGTTGACGTAAAATGCTGGAGAATTTCTCAACTACTTTGTCTCCTGGGCTTTGGAATATGTGTTGCCTCATGAAACCACGGCCAGCAACCTCAATTTTATTAATCTGCAACAAAAATTGCGTTTACATTCAAGTCGCACATATGGCTGCGAAGTTATTTTCTATGTATAAAAGCTATATCGTAGGACCATTTATCTTCGAGCCTTTCAGCGCAAAAATCTCTCTCAATTAACTTTAATAAATATATTTTGGATTCGTTGCGTAGTAATACAAACTAAAACGTGGAGATCTAGAATCAATGTTACCACACAACGAATCCAAAATAGTCCTATTCAAGCTACTTGCCATTTTTGCGCTCAGGGGGTCGAAAATCAATGGGACTCACGGTATATTAGGGTGGGTTAGCTTTCTTTTTTTTAAATTTCAAGTTCATAATCTCTGATAGCATTCATTTTCATTTAAAAAAAAAAGTTGTATCTCAAAAATCAAGTCAAAAAAGCAAATTTAGGGTTGGCGTTTTGGGGTTTGAAAAACCAATATTTCATTTATTGTAAAAATTACCCTAAAAATGAAAAACTATAGTTCAGTAATAAAAAAATTAATTTACTATAGAAAAGGAAAAGAATTTTAAAATACACTTGGTTATAGGAATGGAATTTTGTGTTGTATGTTTTCAATGTAAAAGTAACATTTTTAGAGATTATGAGAAAAACGCAAAAAAATTTTTCAGTATATTTTGAACCACCATACTTACTACCTATATATCCACAGTTTCCATTTCCTATTCAATTATTAAATCATTAAACATGAACGCTTACAAAAATAAATTTAAAAATTAAAATAACTTCGAACGTGTATTTACATAGGAAATTAAAAGAAAAGGAATGAAATTTTCAAAATGATTACTGTTCCATGTTTAACTACAAAATTTGTTGATTAATAATAATGTTTGAATGCACTCGAAAATGAACCCGGTGCTGGAAAAAGGAGGGGCGCGCTGTAGTACCCAGCTAATTTCCTACTGCTCATTTATAATAATATCTTTTAATTATTTTATATGAAATGCCATTTTATTCTACGGATTAAAAATATTTATTTTACCAAAATATTCCTTGGGGTACTAAGAATATAATTAACAGCTTGCACAACGTCATCGGGAACTAACGGAATGCAAACATTTAAAACAGCTTTGGATATTTCGCTCTTAAACAAATTGGTTTTCACAAGACCTGCACTGATCACCTAAAAAATATAACCATACTTCCTTAGACATTTCGTAGTACCTATGCAGTTGCTGATAAGTTACGGATTTTTAGCTTAGGCAAATGTAGTTTTACTGAAGTCTATTACAGCTATCAATAATCTATTTATCATACTCTTACCGTAACTTTAATGGGCCTTTTCTTTTCTTTCAATTCATATTTTATGGATTCTACAACAGCCAGAATTCCTCTATCCACTGCCGAATAGTAGTGACCTCTGTGAATGGAAAGCGGTAACACCCCTTCTTTGCTACAAAATTAAATAAAAATAAGTAATCAACTAATCATGTTGCATTTCTGGAGCTAAGTTTTTAATTGAAGTTCGTTCAAATTTGCCGATAATGTGGTTAACCTCTTCATGCTCACAGACTACACGCAGTAGCGAGTCTGAAAATCCCTATATCCCTTCCGGAACCACCGAAAAAAAATGATTATGATATGAACTTATAAACGAATTGAACAGGTATCTATCAATAATTCGCATAATATTCTCAGTATGATTCAGGGTAGCATGTTTAAGTCTTGGGGTCTTTTACCGTGAACAGGCCCTAATTAAGAATTCAGTGGCAGTAATTCAGCATGTCTGCTTACGGTTTTTTTTCTTCATTATTTTGAAACAATAATTAACGAACTTTATTAAATTTACCTATTTATTCACCTATTATCGAAGTACCACTCTAAATAATTTACCCTATCTTTCTACTTAAGGCGGAGCTTCGGAAAATAGGTAGATAAATGCAAAAAAGTTGATTTTAAAATAAACAAAAAAATGCCAAGTGCCCTGAAACAAAGTCTCTAACACATTATAATTTTAAGTCATTTCGTTGCGTTATTTTTGAGAAAAATGCTACCAATGAAAAGATTAGGATATAATTTTCACTGGTAGCATTTTTCTCAAAAATAACGCAATGAAATGATTTGAAATTACAATATATTATTTTAGAGATTTTGTTTGAGGGCGCTTAGCATTTATTTTTTCAATTTTTTCATTTCTTTATTGTAAAATCAACTTTTTTGAATTTACCTACTTATTTTCCAAAGCACCGCCTTAAATACCTATGTGATGGATTAATTCGAGACACATAGGCCAAATGAAATATGATGTCAGCGAAGCAAACGTCATCTATGTACTCTACTTATTATCTATGTTGTATAATTACGAATCGCGCGTTTTTTTTTCATATCAATTTTCAATAATTTATCCAAATGTTACAATAATCTTTGCACTTTATGTTAATTTCGGTTTGTAAGGATGCATCAATTATTTCGAACATAGATAATATACCAAGTGTAGTGAAAAGCAAAAAGTACTGATCGTGTTTTATGTAGTACATCAAGAGTACACCTAAAGGAATCTTATTTATAACATTTTTTCAATTGAATATTAGTGATTTGTAATTTGTGAATTCGCAATCAGAAATTAAGAAAGTATAGATACCTATAGAATTTGAAAGGGATACATTCTCAACTTAATCATCAACCAGTGAAAACTACAGGGGTAATAGCTGAGATTCTTCACAACATTACGTTTACTTTAACAGATAATTAGATGAATTGGTGAAAGAATGTTGCTATAGTTTTTGTTTACCTGTTCATCACAATAACTTGACCATATTTAACATTCTGCTTCATCATCAAATTCAGAATAGTCTTCATACTAAGACAAAATCCAATGAAATTGGTATTCAGTACTTCCTCCCATTCAGAAAATTCACCATCTATTGGAAAATAAGTGCATATTTTCATCTCATTCGTACTATAAATAGTTCAAATGTTGCGTATTCCAAACAAAAATTTACCTATTAAGGAATTGTTTTCCATAATTCCTGCCGAAAATACTACGATATCAATAGATGTAGTGTTTTCTTCCAAATAACTGATCGAATTTTGTATTTCATCATCTACGGTGATATCTGTTTGTAATATGGTTAAATTTTCGTGTGCATCTTCCTTAAGTTCCTGTATCATTGACCAAATGTATTAAGATACTGAATTGCTCATTAGTGCGTACATTGGAAAAAACTAATACGAGTAACAATTACATCAAGGTAAGAGGTTTCTTTATCCCACGCATATACGTTGATACCATTCTCCAAAAACGCATTGGTCGTTGATGCCCCAATTCCGGAATTCGCTCCGATCACTACAGCATTTTTTCCACGCCATTTTTCCATTATGAAATTACACGTCAACGATTTCACTAGCCAACAAAAAAAGAAGAAATGGTTTGGAGGTTCTGCTTTTTTTGAAAACTGCTGAACGAAGTGTTTTTATCGAAACAAGTTTTTATGATAAGAATAGTGTTAATCGGTTTCTAAACGATCGGTTTTTATTTTTTGAAGGTGAGTACATTGCACACTTTCTCCGATGATAAGAATAAGTAAGCGTTGGTTGTACAGTCGTGTGCGAATACACCTTCGATGGACTTAGTATAACTGAATAAACTGATTCAAGGAATTTTCAACTTTACGCAATAAAATTAAAATATAATAGGCCTGATACCACGGTTCGTTTTCATTCCTTAGGTGATTGGTTCAGGTAGATAGCCAAGGTACGATGTAATTGTACCATGAAATAATGATTCAGTTAAGGTTATACGGACTATATAGGCGCATAGCCTACGTTTGACTTTTGCTTTTCTCATGTCTGATGGAGAGAAACCAAATGAAATACAAATCTGTATAGAAAAGCTTCGATATTTATAACATGAAGGGTGAATTTAACGAAAATCCGCAAGCCTGTGTTTGAACTACATGCAGTCAATTACCTCCTGAACTCATCCAGTAAACACAAAATATTATTCAAATATTACATGTATATGATGATAGAGTTGGAGTGCGATACCCGCCAGTGTATCATCATAAATAGTCGAGAAAGCAAAGAACAAAATGACTGAAAATGACTGTATACCTACTCAAAGTAATTTTATTATATGTTTTTTACAAAGTTAACAACTTCAAGTTACATATTCTTCGCTCATCCAAAAGTCTCCTTATTCATATTCTTCAAATGGTTCAAGTACCACATCATGAACCTTTGGAAAAAACAATTTGGTAAAATTTGTAGCTTATTCATAGTTTTAAGAAAATCAAAATATTGTGCGTCCGATAGAAACCCACTAGGTACAAGCAAAGCACCAAATCCTCTTTTAGTACACAATCAAGTATATACCGGGTGACTACTTGATTCGGCACCCAAGCGAAAAAATTAGCTAAAAGGTGAATAAATTCAAAACATATATGTATTTTTGACAATGAAAGTATAAATCAAAATTGTGTCTTTCATTGATAAATACTTTTAAGCATTAAATAAATATTACTTATGCCATTTATTGTTCTTAATATCATTCAAATATGTAATTTATTTCTATGAGGGAAAGATTTTTGCCCTTGGGGTGCTCGAATCAAGTAGTCACCCGGTATAATGCGTTGGTAACACTTATTTCTGTATCACAACCAATCACAACCCATTTATAGGCAGTGATGTAAAATTACAGGATTTTGAACCATCTCATAAGAGAATTTGATGCTTATCTGAATGTGGTTGTTTTGAACGCACGGTATATATTAATAATTGAATTGACGAACTTGTTGATGAAAGGGTGTATCGAGAACATAACGTATTGCGTCAGCGATATCGCGTGGCGTTACTCCGGGGGAAGTAGCTATATTTTCAGGATCAATTCGAGGAGAAATGCTCTGTAAAATGAAGTATTTCGTTATATAGGACTTGAAATTCTTATTCCCAAATGATACATAATATGTACAATCAGAGGCATACTAAATGCATTATGAGCTCAGGGTAAATTTTATATAAAAATCGGTTGATGTAATTCTCATCGTCTCCACTCCTTACAGAAGTAGAGCAAAATAATAATAGTAATCAGGGATGTAAACACTGAATGGGCTGTACGAGGCAGGCTTTCC
This sequence comes from Phenacoccus solenopsis, assembly GCA_009761765.1. NCBI lineage: Eukaryota > Metazoa > Arthropoda > Insecta > Hemiptera > Pseudococcidae > Phenacoccus > Phenacoccus solenopsis. The sequence goes on along the minus strand of CM019752.1, from coordinate 7,449,072 downwards.
CAGGAACTCGTCAGGCTCAAATCTGGCATACGCAACAAAAAACAAACCAAACATTTCTCGCAATATTATAATTATGTGATTTAGCTCATAAAACACTCGAGACAAACTATTTTAAAAATTGATTTTTCTTATGAAATTGGACGAAGAATTTTTCAACAAGGATTTTTCTCCAATAAAACGATATACCTAATGTAAATTAATTTTTAATCTCTCACCATCATCATGGATCAAATAATTTTTTCATATTGCAAGAGAGGGATATCATGAGGCATTTATTTCAATGAAAAAAATATAAAATCCTCACCATTACCTCATTACATTTTTTTTGGATCGTAATGAATTTTCTTGGCTCTTTCATCTATTATTTGCCTATTATGCTATTCATGATAATAAACAAATTTGATTTAATAAACACTAATTTTTTTGGATTTTCCAATCATTATTTTTTGACAGCTGATAAATGGATTTCTTCAATACATAGTATTTCTTTTCTGGAGTTCCTGCTAAGCCTTTGCTACTGATTAATATTATTTTCGTACAGATTGTCAGACCCGAATCACAGGGAGTAGGGGGTGGCTGCTGCCTGCCTTCGCCCTCCTGTTTCAATAAAAATTATAAAAAGTATAAAAGAAAAGAATTTTGATTAACTTTTTATGCATAAAAATAATTCTAATAAAATATAATTTGAAAGATTAATATTAAAAAATAATCAAATCAATTTTGTGTCATTAATTAATATCAGGACACTTTATTGATTGAATTAAAAAATTGTCACGTTCAGGAAAAAAACTATATTAACCGTTGAAAAATATGCTTTTTGTGATTAAAAATAGATATCTTTTTTATGTTGGAAAATGATACTATGGGAAATGCAAGAACAAAATGAAGAAATTTAGAAGGAAGGATTTTTGAAAATTTGTTGTTCTCCTATGGGTGGGAAATGTCAAAAATTTCAAATACGAAACTAATAAGAAATTTTTTTTTAATTTAAAAATTTAAATTATAAAATTCGTTTCTCCTAAAGAGCAATAAAAATCATTTCTAAATTAGATGAAGAGATGGGGTTGGGAGGGCAAAGATAAAAGTTGTTTCAAACAAAAATAGAACTTCGAGCCGGAACCAAGGAGAGTTAGAATTGGTCACATAACAAAAAAAGTTTTCTAGTCCCTTTTCAATTTCTTCTTAAATTGAATGAAAATGTTCAAAAAAATTAATGAAAAAAATTCTAATGAGAATATTGAAAATCTAAAGTTCAGATTTCCAAGCCCATCCTTAAACTCAGACAAGGAGATAATCTGTCCCCTTACCCCTCGCTTTCCCCTGCTATGCTTAGAGCCACTAGGCCCTTACTTGCATATTGTCTTTCAAATTTGAATTCCTTTTACATTAGAACATTACTCCCTATCATTTTCTATATACTCAGATGCAATACGAGTAGTTTAATTACATTACGTACTCCTTTTGAAGCTCATGCCATGAGTACGCCTCTGTGTACAGTATACACGCGCAATTACTAACCGTTACTTTGACTTTACTATCTAATCTTTGCAGTTCATCGCGTAAACCCGAGTTTAGATGATTAGCGGCATTCTTAGTGGCAGCAAAATATGCTAACGAAGAATCCAACGGTACGTGATGTCCGTAAAAACTACAAATAATATTTTTTCGGAGATTCGTATTAATGATGAAAATATGAAGAAAAGTATCGAGACATATTTACTCAAATGGTTCTTTTTTTTCGAACATCGCAAATAGTAGGAAAATGAAAAAACAAACGAAAAGTTGTGAAATGACGTAAGTAGTCCGCTCACAAAATCCAGCCCTTCTAAGTTGAAATTTATATTACCCACATTTAAGTCAAAATTTATCGATTTTACAATTTAAAAAAAAAATTGCACCGGCAAAGATAGTTTATTAATTAATTATTTTTAGAAAAGTTTAATAATGAATATACGAGCTTAAAAAATTTTTAAATATTTTTTAGATTCTACTTCATTTTAAAAGAATTTAGGTATATGATTATGTTTTTGAAGATTTGATTTTTTTCTTATTTTTGGTTGATAAAATGTTATCTCTGAGTTGAGAAAATTGTTAATTTCCTCTGCAGAAATTTTTTTTTGACTTTTTCAAAAATCACAAAATATTAATATTTTGACCCCAGTGTAAGATAAATATTGTCCTGGAGAGCAAACATTTTTTTTTGAGTAATTGTATAACTTTTCCATCCCCTTATTTTGAATTTTTGAAATAACGAATAAATTCCACTCCAATATTTACCTCGATATATTTATAATATGGCCGATTTCGACCACACGATCAGACATACTACGAAGAAATTCTTTTCCAAATAAGGCGCAACCTAGGATATTATTTTGGGACATTTCGTGCCATTTCTTTTTTTCACCATCTGTTTGAAAAATATTAATAATAAAAACATTATCATTTTACAATCAAACGATAATTTAGATTAGCTTTACACTAACTTAATATGGTTTGCTTTTGCAGAAAATTAATATTATTTATCAATATATCAGCTCCTTCGAAATTTTCTTCAATCCAAAGGAAAAGATCCCATACTTGGTCTTCGCTCGATACAAGGCACGGTTTGTAGGAATAATTACCTTCCCCTTTTAATTCCTATTTTCAATAAAATAAATAGGCATCACATGCATTTTTTTTTTCAAAGTATTTTCATTTGAAGCCGAGTGCTCACCTCAGAAGTTTCTTGATGATCCGTTCCGATCACATTTACTCCATGATCCAGTAACATTTGAGAGACGACTTTTCCAATTTCAGAATTTGCGCCAGTTACTACCGCCGTTTTACCACGCCATCCTTCCATTATTGATTAAACAGCTGATGAAAAAATTTCCACGATTTATATACACTGGAAGCGAATTTTTCTTTTGCTGACTTCACTCGAGCGATTCCACGTAGAAGTACGAAATTACTTTCTTTTTTGTGTAATTTTTTATCGTCGTTCGTATGAAGATAACGAAGGAAAGGTTTGGGTAAAACGTTGGCCTTAATTTTGTATAGAATGTTAGCTGAGAACTTTTTACATTCAAGTTGGACTGTTTTTCCATTCGATTTGTATTATAAAGACTTAGTCGAAATATAGGTAGTAAATCAGTAGGACAATTAAATGATGAAAAAAACTTAAGCAGCCATGCCCCAATAATGGAGTTTAGTTTTTTATTTGGGGCTTGTTCAGGTTTGCAATTGATGCTGTTAACCCCTTCATGTTTACAGACCACACCGAATAGAAAGTTTGAAAACCCCTACTCTATCCCTTTCAAAACCACTGAAGAAGTTACACTTAGAACAATTGTAGTATTTCTTGTCATGCGATAATCATATGAACCTATATTTTTCAAATTATGGCTACTTGAAGCTATTCAAGTTTATCAAAATTTCACGATTCGCCATTTTGCATCGATTTTGATGCAAATTTAAGGGGTCATATACTGGTCATCAACTAACCCGACATACAAAGTTTGACATTTCTAGGTCTATTTGGTGAGGAGATATGAGAGATTCAAGAAATTTCATTTCCCCTCCAAAAGGTGTTTTTGGCTCCAACTCCCTTCCAAATTCACTTGAGAAGCTAAAATCAGTATAGGTTTATCATTTGGGCTCATTTCATCATGTGAGACCACAATAAACATTTTTCGATCTTTCATTTACCCCCACCACATTTTGAGGTCGATAACCTCTCCTTCTCCCCTCCAATAACATGTATGAAGATGAATTTGGGATATAGTATGCTGTTCATCCTCAATAGTCATATGAGTTCATGGAAATCGCATTTTTATCGATTTGAGGCTACTCAAGCTTTACTCAAATTTTGATAATCCGCCATTTTGGATCCATTTTGATCCAAATTCAAGAGCTCATATTCTGGTCACCAACTAACCTCACACACAAAATTTGACCTCTTTAACTTGATTGGGTGGGGAGATATAGAAGATTCAAGAAATTTCATGACTCAAAACTTCCTCAAAAATCCGTTTTTTGATCTAACTCCTCTCAATATGCACTTATGAAGCTGAAATTTGGATATGTTAGTGTCTGTGACTCACTCTTTCATATGAGATCAAAAACGAAAAATTTGAGCTATTTGTCCCTTCTCCAGCCCCCCTCAAAATTTGAGTGATCCGCCATTTTGAAATTTATCGAAAAAACAAAAAAAGCTGTTCTGCGCATTTTCAAGAAGAGTCCATCACCAAATTTTGAGCGAATTTCATGAATACCGGTCGGCGCTACGCGTGGGGAAAAATGTATAAATATATATACCAAAAAAGTTGGACATCTACTAGATGATTACAAAAGGTCTGAAACGCAAAGACTTGAAGACCTCCCCTCCCCCTCACCTTCCCAAATCAGGTAGATTGTAACAGCTATCGGTTTAATAAAAAATTCGGCTAAAAATACGATATTCGAAAAAGAAAATTTTTTAATCGAATTAAATACTTAAAATAAGTAAAAAAGAAATACAGAACAAAATAACACAAAGAAAAACAAAGTGAGATCAGTGCTACAACATATTAACGTTACAATATAAATGCTAAAAAATGTTCGTAACAATGGTAATAAGAAAGGGACATTAACAGAAGAGGATAAAAAGGGAGAAAATATAAAAATAACATCAACAATCGAACCTTATTCGAAAAATTATTTGGATAAACGCATACACCTGAATTGTAAACTTAAAGTTATAAAATAAAAATACAATAATAAAGGCCAAATACCACGCGATCACGTAATACACAAAATATCACATTCGCAAAGAAACAACATCTCTTCATTTAATCATCACTGGCATTATCTGCTAAAGGAACTAGAGTATGTTGACGTTCAATATACATATTTATAGCGTAATTAACTTGCTCAGAAATCTGCGGCGAAAAAAAGAAGAAAATTGGTAAATACTATTTTATTTGAAATACTCCTGTTTTAACGTCTCTGCGACTCACCCAAGCAGCTACGCTTTCATTATCACATCTCACTCGCGGTCTCTTCTCCGCCTTGTTATAACTATGAGCATCGCCTCGTACGTGTAATTCAATGTACACCGTAACATCCCTACCGGTATCTTGTATTAAGGGTTGACATACGTATATATCCCTGCGAAAAATAGGTAAAACTAGAACCGCGTATGGGAATAACTCTGGAGATTATTTTGGAGAAATATTTACCTCAGATGAGTTTCCAATACTATCGAATTATTACGAGTAAATACGCGTACCTTCTCGTTGGAAACGATAATTTGGAAATTTTCGCCAACGCTACGTAGCAAGTCGTAAGCGATAAATCTGTAAAAAAAAAAAAAACCGACTCTAGTCAAGGACGAATGAGTAGGTAGCACGATGGTAAAACCACGTGATCGTAAATTATGAAAATATCGTCGACAAAAGTAATTTTCGGTGCGATGCCAACACAGTGACAACAGTACGTCATGCATATGGATATGAATACTATCACCAAGCGAAAACGAACAGCGATGATAGTTGGATAGATAAAGCAGGTGATAAATTTCAAAAGGTCGAATCAAACGTGTATATCGATGACACACTCGTAATACATATTTGAATATGAAAGAATACTCACATTTCGTTATAATTATGATGATTGATCGTATAGAGGAGCTCTTGACCTAAGCTTTGTTTGGCTGAGTATAAAGGAAGTAAGCCAGTAGGTCCCATTACGCAACGAGGTTTTCTCAGTCTATTTGGGATTATTTTGTTGGAACTAAAAAGGCAGAATTTTTTACATAGTTTTATCGATTATTGGTTTTTATTTAATGTATATTGAAAATTATTGAAATTTACCTTCGACTCGAATCTCTGACAGCGCTAGCCGTTTCAGATGCTAAATCCAACATACCGACTACTGGTTTAGTAACCGTGCCTACCAAGCCTTTACCTAAGCCTGTGACGAAACCCTGAAATTCACACGATGAAATTTGAAATGTTATGGTTGAAGTAATGAAAAAAAAATACTAAAAAATGTTGATGAATGAATTCTTAATCAATGTAAAAATAGGTAATTTCTATGAAGTAAAAAATTATTATTATAATTTTTATGATTTCTTAAAATTAATGATTTTCATAAATTATCAACTTTCCAAAAATAATGTTTTAGCGAGAATTTAAAATATATTTTTTCTTTTGGGCATTTAAAGGTATCCAGAGGATATTTACATTAAGTAGGAAAAGTGCGATGACGTCAGATCGAAGTCATCAACTAACATTAGTTTTTAATTGGTAAATCTACATTTCATATTTTACATTTTGAAGCAAATCGTGTATTTTAATCTGCTTTGGATGATGAAATTCAAGCTTTCTCGAAGTGAATAATCAACAAAATAAAAAAATAACACTTTTAAACTTTTCTATCTGCCCCTTCAACAAGTAGATAGGTAAACCATCATACATGATTATCGTATGTGCAGCCCTGCATGCGTATCATGTACACTGAAATTTCATTTTAGACATTCAAAATTAAAATTTAATTTAACAATTATTTTATGAATTAATTTTTGTTATTTATTAGCTAATCATTGAACGATACACCATTTGATAAATATCATTTTTTTTTTGATTAAGCATGAAAAAATGATGATTTTTTAATCAGAAAGAAATAAATGAAATAAATTCTTTACCTGAACACCTTCGCTGGACGCTCCTTCGTAAGTTTGTTTAAAAACGCTGGTAACTCCACCTAATAACCCAAAACCCAATCCTTTTAATCCGGCCACCAAATGATCCCCGCTCGTACCAGATCGTACCGTGCGAATACGCCGTCTGGTTTCTTCGTGCTGCTCGTCCATCGTAATCAGTCCCAATCCATCAGATAGTGTTTCTATTGGCGCGAATTCAGCAATCAAATAGACTACTTAGATTCAACATTGACAAAAAAATGTTTACTCACCGGTAACTTTAGCAGCTGAGTTGGATAATCCGTGAGTGACGTTTTGAACTAAAGCGCCGATATTGCCTTCGTAAATTAACCCGGACACCTTCGGATAAATCATTCATGAAACCGACTGGATTACCGAGGAAGTCTACCGATCCCAAGATCACAGCCGCTTGCCACTTTAACTCGTCTCGAAAATGCTTGGCGATGGTGTGCATAACGTAGCGACTAGTTTCGAAGATGTGAAACCTCATTAATGGTTTTAAATCGACGGCTGCGTCTTCGAATTTCAACAACGTCAATCCGAATTTCTTCTTGATGGCTCGTAATTGCGGTGGTAGTTTACTATTGGTTAATACACTCAGTCTTATCTAAACGAACATGTCAGAAGAAAATTCATTTTGTTTCAATTTTTTTTTTTTTAAATAATTGATTTTTTCATTTTTTCATTTTTTTTTCGCTAATAAGATAATAATGGTGTACTTTTTGCGAGCTAAAAAATGCAGCTTTTTTAATTGGAAAGGTGGCAAAAAAGTAATACACGAAAAGTGAACTTACAGAAGCCTTAACAGAAATACTTAATATCCCAAAGTTTAAGCCTCATCAGTAAGGTATAGAGGCTCTTGAAGGATCAAAATTTGGTCCTATGAATACCTTCTAGTAGAGATGGATGCATTGTTTTTTTTCGATAAAGAGTATCTAAGAAATGGAAATTATGCAATGTCCTTAACCCCAACCTTGATAAAGAGGTACCAGCCTCTTCAAAGATAAAACACATACTTAGATATATTATGTATAAGGAAAAAAAAATTCAATTTTGACATAGTTTCGTAAAGTGAAGACATCATAGATGGAAATTATATTTGCTCTCCTTTGCCCTTGCTTACGGAGGTACTAGCCTCCTTCAAAAATTTAAAATGATATATAATTATGATTAGTAAGAAAGGAAAACTATCCTTCTTTACATAATTTTTTATGACGGGAAAAAGGAAGAGAAAATATGCAATATTTTAAATCTTACCTCTCTCCAATGAGATACCAGCTCCCTTGGAGGATTTTTCAAAAAAGCTTACCGCTCACGCAACCTACTTTTTTTGCATTTCAAAGAGTTTGATTTTTCTTAGAGAGTGGGAGCGAAATTTTGAATATGGAAAACCATCATTTGTAGATTTAAAAAAAAAATTGAATACAGTAATATTTATTAATACAATTCGAGGTCGATGGAAAAAGAAAAAAGATTCAAACGTCGAATCTCGTAAAGAGACTGGTACCTTTGTGAGCAAAAGCAGGGAAATAATATCATAATTATTATCTTTGATATCTTGGCTCTACAAAATTATGTAAACATGGATTTTGATAGTATTTAAATATTGATATCGATTCTTTGAATGGGGCTGGTACTTCAGAGAAGAGGGGCAGGGTGGATTAAATAATATATTATCACCTATGATGTCTTGACTCTACAAAACTATGTGAAAAATGAAACTTTTTCTTTTTCTTAAATATAATAGACCAAAATATGGAATCTTTTCAGGGGACTGGTACCTCCGAGAGCAAGGGCAGGGGGAGCACATGATATAATTATCATCTACGAAGTCTTAACTTTACGAAAGTATGTAAAAATTGAATTTTTCCTTTTTCTTATACATAATACATCTAAATATTACAACTACAAAGGGGGCTGGCATCTCATTTATCAAAGCTGAGGTTGGGGATATTGCCTAATTTTCATCTTTGAGATACCCTTTATCGAAAAAAATCAATGCACCCTTTTCCTCGTACTCTCCATCGTACAGCTCAGTGTTGGATCTAGCCTGCATGTGGGCTAGTGCTTCTCCTACGTGCCACTGTGCACTCACAGCCTCTGACCGCCAGTACTTGGCCTTTCGTCCCCCCAGGTTTCATCGGGGCATTGACCCATCGCAAGCTGCTAGCATGGACCCTGCTACTTCCCTCACTGCCTCTTCTGGCGTAACTTGGCGTTGTTGAGGTGGGACATAGCCACCCGAACCTACTTATGGGACCAAATTTTGACCCCTTAAAAGCCCCCAATCCTTAGTGATCAGTGATCACACTTAGATTTGGAGACAATACATATTTCTGTTTTGGGCTTCCGTAAGCTCATTTTTCGGGGATTACTTTTTTGGCACATTTTCGAAACTTACGGTGAATGAAAATCAACCACAGCAAGTAGACCATAATTAATTATACACTTCTTAGCTTAATTAAATGCAAAAATGTGTATTAGTATTAAATTACGATTCAACGATTCAGTTTTAACTACTAACTTGTCCTAACATGAGTTCTAAAATTTCGAAATAATATCGTTTCGAATGAACGGAAGCCACGTCGGCGAGAATTTGTTGCGTTTCGAAATCGTTTTCTTCGATATTCTCCTGCTCTCGTTCGGCTGGTTTGTATCCAAAGAACAATATCAATTTAAGCAATAATTTTTCTTCCAATATCAAGCACAGATTTTTCACGCGAACTATCAACGACTAGAAACATACGAAGAGAAATCACAACAGGTAATTTTCTCTCATCATGGACGAATTAGTCGAAGAAAAATGAGTCAACATACTTTTATAATTTCCGCTCTCGACGATACGTTAAAGTTATTCAAAGCACGTTCGTAGAACATTTGAAATGCTGGCCTCATCACTTCTTCTGGTTCGGTGTTACGATTGCTCGGCATCACATATAGTAACACATCGCATTGGGCTTCGAACAGCTGATTGTCGATTGGACATCGCGAACGGATAGATCGACGCATTCTTTGTTAAAGGTGCGTACGTATTTCAATAAAATACCGGCCATTCTCGAAAATACCAATTCTTCGGCTGGTTTCCTGGATATCAGACTCAAACCGATGCCATGGCTTAGATCTACGTTTAGCTGTGAAAAAGAGAAAAATTCGTGAATTCATTTTCCACCGTTATAATTACTTTTTGCATACACGAACCTCGAATTCTCTGGATACATTTGGTTTTATTACATCTCTGGCGATAATGGCCGGTCGTTCGATCTTATCGACGTAAACCCAGTCGCAATCTTTGACCAAAGCGCATGTTTTCTGTAATTACAAAAGTATAATGGTAACAATCATCGAATAGCGCAAAATAAAGTGAAATTAGAGATACGCACTTTATCTTGAATATCGGTGATTTCGACCACTTTAGTGGGCCCGTCTGTGGTAATATTCACCGATAAAAATCCCGATCCAGGTCTTAATTTTTGCCTCGAAATAGCCTGCTCAAAAGGTACTCCTTTGGTGGTCATATGTAAACTGTTTTTATGCACCGGCCCCAAAACCGCCGGATTTCCTAGTAAAAATTATAAATATTTTTCAATTTAAAAAGTCTACCTATTCGTTTAGCGGTGCTTATCGAAGATTCACTATTGGATATCAACTCACCTCGACGTAGCCCGAACAAACCGTCTCTAGCTTGAACGCACATATTGTTGTGAACGCAGCATAACCGTCCATCTTCGGTGAAACGCCACGTTTGCGTGGATAAACGTCGTTGACTCGGTCTCCTCAGAGCTAGGTTGACGAATTCCTTCGGTTGTAAGGCCGGAGCAGCTATATCCAAGACCTGCAAATAAAAACAATTAATAACGTGCAAACTTGAATATTCCATCGCTATTTTAAATAAAATTTTTTATTCAATACCTAAGTAATTACCTAATTCGTATCTCGGTTATGTCATTGTAATAATCTCATTAAAAATTATGTAGTTGTTCATGATAATTCTATTCTAATTATTTTTCTTGAAATATATCGAGTTTTTAATAAGAAATAAAGTATTTTCAGCCTATTATCAAAAGAAACCACACAAACAAGATGAGTTTTTTTTTTTTTTTTTTCAGAAAAACAAAAAAAGCAAAAATAGGTAAATATTGAATTATACAGTTGAAAATCGTTCATCTCCTTCGCTTAAAAATATTCCACACCACCAAACACTTTCGATCAATTTTGGATTTACATACTGCAAGGGTATTATCATACTGCTTTCGATGAAGAGGTGGAGTTGGGGGATTGTTTTTCGAAATATTACATAATTCTAATACATATAAATTTCAAGAATAGAATATCGTTAGAGGGAAGGATCAAGAGAGGTTCAGCTGCCCATTTAAAAATTTACTAATTTTTTGAATTTTTTCAAAAAAAAACTCCTCACTTTTTTGGCGGTTTTTATATTGAACTTACAGGCTTTTCAGTGAAAATATTCTATTTCTTTTCACTTCGTGCAATAAATTACTTTATTTATAATTTTAATGATTCCATGATTTAATCCATTTTGGAAATTGACGCCCCCTCCTATCTCCCCCATTTAAACTTTGACAACTGGAATTTCCATGCTGAGGTAGCCAGGTGATGCGATTTCCATTGAGTTTTTCTGTTCGAAATCGATGATTCATGGTTCTGAAGGCTCCCTTGAAGGGTTATGTATATTCTAAATGAATTATCTGAAAACTCCGTATTTTTACTCACCATAACGTTATCACCTTTAGACGTACGCTTGGATCTCGGATCCACTGGTGGGCTCGAACCTTCATGTTGAATTTGTCCGGATCCGGTCATTCTCCAGAACTGAGAACGAGCACCAATTTCTTTACGATTTAATATGACTCGATCCGAATTAGGTAATACGTCGAGGACCAGTTGTTGTTGTTGGATGTCCAAATTATTCTCATCATTTTCACTGTTTACGCTATTAATTTTTTTAATGAAAAAAAATGAATAAATTTTATAGATAATAATTAATTAATTAATCAATCAATCAATTAATCTCATTCACTCAATCCATCCATCAACCAATGATTAAACGTTAATAAATCGATAAAGGCATAAATTACAAAATGATAAAAGTAATGATAGGGCTTACTTGTTGAAAGTAGCTGTGAAAGCGATATAAATGAAGTTCTCATAGGTCAAGTCAGCAGCTTTGCCCAACTGATTGACGTTATAATTGGCCGACACACCACCGGGAGCGATCAACGTCAATGTCTGAGGTAAAACTGGCTCATCCCACGCGTACGGAATCGAAGAATGAGCTCGTACTATGCAATGCTTATCGGACATCAGCTGCAAAAATTACGTACCATTTTAAGACACGGTCGAATGTTTAAATAATGAAAAAATCTTCCTCTTTTACCTGATGGAAATGCAAATTAACTTGTGAAAAATTATCGATACGCAGCGGCGGTGGCATTGTCTCAGCGTCGGTGAATATAATGAAATAGGTGGCGTCTTGCAATACGATTTCAACCCTAAGAAAATGCATTCTACCTTCATGATCCCTGTAACCAATGGAATTTTTTTATTACAACGATGTAATAAATCAATAGCGATTTTGCCAAAAAATAAAATCAAATGATAAAATTTCTCGCCTAATATTAATATGAAAAGCGTCATTTGTAACTTTGAATCCGCCAGACCAGAGACACCCGGGCACGTCTAACATACGCAAACACAGTAGCTGATCTTTATCGAGACGAGGCCAATGAAAAGGTAAATTGCAGTTAGGCATAGCTTGCAGATACGTAGCTCGAGCTCCGGGATCGCTCTACAAAAAATGATATTTTTTTAATATCGTTCAATTGAATTGCATTCAAGAGTACCACTACTTACCACAGTGGAAGCGAAACATTTTTGGGCGAATTGCAACGTGTAGGTAGATTTGTTGTGAATTTGGTAATGAGCGGATAAGGTGACGATGAAGGTGTTTCTGTACCGTCCTCTACCTGGTCTTACGTTGATCCCGATCATATACACTATATCAGGCCGATGATCTCGTAGCGACACCCTTAAACGTCGAACTTGTACTCCAACGTGAAGAGCGAAATGTTGGCACCACTGCGGAAACATAAATCAAGAAAAATTATTTTCAGTAATTTTCTTTTATTCTTTTAATAAATTATATTTTCAAATTCTATTTTATTTTCATTTGTTACATAATTTTTACAATTATTATTAAGCAATTTTTTCACCAACGTAGACAACACAAAAGTTATTTCTCATATAATACATATTTTGCTGTCACTCACCTGTGGCAAACCGTCTGGATGAATTCCGGTGCCTACTCTGGCAACAACAGTAGGACTAGCCTCTGGATCAGTCAACGAGAACATAAGCGGAGCAACCATACGTGCGATCTCGTGTTCTTCGTACTGACCAGCTGTTTCGGACGGTACTCCTTCTTGTCGAAATACCAAAGGAAGAGCTGTTTTGTTGATGATCCAAAAGGGTGCATAGACTGAAACCTAAAAACGGAAATAAATGAAGAAATACACCTAGATTCGCTTTAGACTCATATAAAAAAACATATTTTTATACCTTGATTTCGCTACCTCTATGAACAGAAACAGCCACATTAAGGTGTAATTTCCTTCCCGAATGGTCTTGAAGTTTTAATTTGCTGGTAAATGTAACCGGAGGCGAAGGAATGATCACGTTTCCGACTCCCGGATAGCTCTCCAAATGGAATATTAAATCGGTTACTATTTCGCTATTCACCTACAGAATTTGTCCTCGTATTAATATATTGTCGTCAAATACACACAGTATGTTTCAACTTAATATGAACTCCTTCATAGTACATGTAAGTCTATCCTCAATACATTTATTTATGGTAGTTTGACAACACTACCTGCTGAAGGGAGATACTAAAGTCAGAAAAATATTTGATGAATTGTGGTAATGACCAACTTTCAAAATTTTTATGCCATTATATAAAGTATATAGAAATAAGCTGCGTGTACCAAAATGTAGAACAAGTAATGTAGTATCACTAACAAATAAATGGTGATAGTAGAGGAGCTGGGTGGGAAGAAATAATAGAAAATTAATAGTAAGACTGGGTAATTTTTCATATTTTTTGCAAGTAATTTAGAAGAATGCTCTACTGAATCATGATTTGAATTAAAAGTATTTTTATGAACATCCACTTCATACTTTATCCTATACTCTGAATGAATGCTCCTAATTGGTTCCTTTAAATGCTGGAAAAAATGTAATTTTTACACAAATTCTACCAAAAGAGATAGCATATCTTTATGTGCCTTGGACGATGAAACAAATATTTTCAATTTGATGATTACACAGGTTAAATTAAATATTTTTCAAGCTTTTGTATCTCGATTCCTTCAGTAAGTAGGGTAAGCAAACCATTATACATGAATGTCACATGAGTAGTCGTACATGTGATATGAAAGAGCTTAGGTAGTAGTGAAACACTTTATAGATAACGCATGATTTTTTATATACTCGATACTACGAATCCAACCTCATGTAACGATATCTGTTGCCCCGGTGCGATTCTGCCGCTTTCCACATCATTAGCGATGTAATGCAAATCGTAAGGTAAAAGGTTAACGATGATCATCGGGCTTATGAACGTGATCAAATGACCCGGATGGGTCCATACGCTGGTAATCGAGTGCTGATTCCACGTAGTCGCATCGATCGGAGGTGAGAAATAATCATAAGGGTAATTTTCCCTTCGAATCACGCCGCAAAACCTGTAAATCAATAATATAAACGTTTCAACCGCACTCGAGATCGTTGCTTTGATAAATACTATTTCTCTATCTGATACTCGTAAAATTACTTTGTCCTTGATGTCTCGTCGAGTACAATATTCTGTTTAATCTTAGTACCTCAACAGAGAAGCATCGTAATGGACGAATAAAATATTTTCTTTTTGTATAGTGGTCATATTGCGAGTAAGTCTTATTCATTTATTTTTCGAGTATTGTAGTTACCTATAGCTGGATCCTTTATTACTGTGACACTGTCTGATTTCTTCGATCAAATCTCCAGGTCGTTGAGCTCTCTGCCAAAATATCGGATCGCTAAAAGCGTAATAAATTTGCGACGATTTTTCCGTTATCAACGGCCGCAATGAGATTTGCGCATGCGTATATACCAACGGAACCGGTACACATTTACCCGGTGATACCAGGAGGGTATAAGTTAGAGGATCTAGAAAATGGTACGTACATGATAGAAATCAATCGACCACATATTCGGTAACACGAGAAAATTTATTTACCTCTGGAATGAGCAGCTGGGGTATTTTCCAGTTTAACTTCTATAGGCAGTTGTAACTGATTCAGCAACAGTAATGCCGATCGAACGGTGATCAGTTTACGAGCCGATCCTTCCAACGTGACGTCGAAAACGATACGGGCCTGAGGTAAATCGCAGCTTTCCTGTTTAAAAAAGAATACGATGATTAATTTATGACGTCATTAAAATCGAACATTAATTTTTTACCCTTCGAAAAATCACACTCACCAACGAACAGTTATCTGGGAACGCGTGTCTGAAATACACACCGACTTTATCCACCGAAACCGGTTTCACAGGTCTCCAACCGTGAACTTTTACTGTAATTTGATGATGCTTGACCATATGGGTATCACGATGGCGATGCTTGTCTGCGAATATATGAAAAACAATGACAAAAAAATGAGAAAATGAAATTTTGGTAAGTAAACAATTTTAATTTAATGGCAACTGCGATTATTATTATTATTATTATTATTTTTTTTTTTTTTTTGCTTGAAAATTTATACATAATTCAAATCATTATTTTTATTTCATTATTTTTCTATTGATAAAATAAAAAATAGAATACTTAGTTGATATTAAGTACACAAGTTTTTACCATAAAAAAAAAAAATGAATAAAAATATACATATCAACTCAGTATAAAAAATACCTCTTTCGCCAAATGAAAACTGTATAGTTTCGCCTGATGATACTGTATGCCATATGCTATCTTCTTCCATTTTCATTCCATGATTTGATTCGAGGGAAGAAATTGACGAACTACAAAAGATAAAAATGAACAATTTTTCACCACAACAAACAATAATTATAATAAATTTAATGCAGTAGATTTTTGTTACTATTTAAGCGAATTTTTGGTCGAAAATTAAGCAATTACAGCAAACCGAATAGGAATGGAGAGGAAGAATGAGGAGGGAAATTATCAAGCTTGACTAATCAATCTTAGAAAAAATAATAAAAATCAGTCAACCCCTCAAAAGTTTTTTTTCTATTTATTCACATACAGCACCAGTGTCCAACTGATCTTAGCAGCTCACAGTTTTCGGCTCTATTAAAACTTTTTAAATTGAGTTTGTAATAAAAACGATAGCTATTACAGCCTACCTGATTTTATGGAGGGGTGAGGGGAGGGTGGGTCTTCAAATCTTTGCTTTTGAGACCATTTGAAATCATCTGGCAAATGTTTAACTTGTTGGTACATACATTTTTCCCCCACGATTAGCGCCGGCGTGGCGGGTATTCATGAAATTCGTTCAAAATTTGGTGAGAGACTATGCTTGGAAATGCGAAAAAAATACCTTCTTGCTTTTTCGATACATCACAAAATGGCGGATTACTCAAATTTTGAAGGGGACTGGAGAAGGGGTAAATAGCTCAAATTTTTCGTTTGTGATTTTATATGAAAGAGTGAGTCACGGATATCAACATATCCTAATTTCAGCTTCCCAAGTGGATTTGGAGGAGAGTTAGAGCAAAAAACAGCTTTTTGAAGAAGTTTTGAGTCATTAAATTTCTTGAATCTTCTATTTCTCCTCACTAAATCAATCTAAAACTATCAAACTTTGTGTGTAAGGTTAGTTAGTGACCGCAATATGACCTCTTGAATTTGGGTCAAAACGGATCCAAAATGGCGGTTTATCAAAATTTGAGGATCCTTAAAGAGCCTCAAAGATATCAATTTTGATAAATATAGACTCCACCTCATAGATGATGTTGGAGGCATAGGGAGATATATACAGTTGCAAAAAGATAACAGCGTTATTTGTACGTCCGAATTCGTATCCTTCAAAAATTCGGCTCCAGTAATGCGGCGTGACTGCTTACGATTTTTTTAAATCTTACCTATTTCCAGCCGCCACCGAAGTCGATATTGAGACCAAGCAACCGGTTTCGTTTCTCAACGCAAAAGGTACAAAGGGAGATCGTCTTCTATACGTGGAACTGCTTCCATTTTGTCTACCATTTTCTGTTTCCGTTCTACAAATAATCGATTATTTTTCGTGAAAATATATCGATTTCAATATTTACTACGTAGAAAAAACCTACTTTTCTTTCGGATTGTAATAATCCTGCGTCCAAACTTCCTTCACATTTGTATAGAGATCGATTAATGTACGAGTTATGTTGACGTTCAAAACATCTTGAGCAAATACATTGAATACCAATCTCTTCGGTGTCAAATCGACGCTACAGGAATGATTCCAATTCACGTTACAGCTACAAAAAAAAATACATATGAATAATCTATAATCTTAAATCACATGAAATATTTACTTTCGCAGCCATCTACCTCCAAGGCTCCAAAAAAGGCTCCCATCCCGATAAAATCCTATTATAATAATCGACCGAAAACGAGCATCGCGCTTGGCCACTATGCGTTTCGAAATCCTTTTTGAAAAATAAATTCGCCATTGACAGTTCCAATAAAGGCACATCCGAATCTTGGCAATCGTCGATAATACAGATATTCAAACTATCGGTCTTCAACTGCGAAACATCTCCAATATAATCCAAATCCACCGAGTCTACTTCAACTTATCCTCATTCGATTACCTCAAGTTGCTGGAAGAACGACGTTATGCCATTTTCTTGGCTACCGAACTCGTGTCCGTTATCCGGTGTTTCCGGTGTGGTGGACGTGAAATCCAAGAAATTCGAGAACTGATTTTGTGGGATTGCGTTCTGAGTCAACCATAAAGCAGCATCGTCCAAATTACCGCCACATTTCTCCAACGCTTTTTGGCAATCTTTAGAACAGAATCCCAGAGTACGTAGTTTATTTACTTGACCTAAAAGAAGAGCAAAATTCATTTATAATAATATAATGCAATTTATTGCTTTTGGTTTTTTGTTCTCGCGTATTTACTTACTTCTCACATTGGCTGGCATTTCGATATCGTCGTCTAAATTATCGCGGTATTTAGCCCAGGCCGTTTGTTTGGGAAGAGATTTCAGTATTTGGGTAAACATACGTACGTCATGATACGACAAACGTAAACAAAGCTGGTGCGAGCTCACCTGTGGATAATATCGAGATATTGTGTTTTCATTTAAGAAACCTAGCTATTGGATATTTTTAGCAGATAATTCTACCTGCAATTTTTTAACCAAGTCTCCAGTTTCGTCTGGTCGTACACTTAGGTCACCGTTGATGGTTACAGGATCGATAATCGATAAGGCCGTTTCGTCTTCCATTCCAAGTATACAGGAGAACATTTCGCAATGATTTAGATTACAAGAAAGAATTCGATCTCGTTGTTGAGGTTTGTAATTTATCACCGTTGTACTCTATAAAACGAGATGAATAATTCAGTTCACTTCTCACCAACTTCATAATATTACCAAAGAAAAAAAAAACTCACTTTGAATATAACAGCATTTGAATCCCATTGCGTGGTATCTTCTAAAACCACTACTTCCGAATTGGTTATATTTAATTTAACCTCGAAATCTTCAATATGAGGCAGACTTCTTTCTCTAACATCTCCAGTGCTCTTCACCTCTACAAAAAAAATTACGTTTGATAACAATTTTTCATCCCTCTTTCTGTTGCTATATCGCTTCATACCTGGAATATCGAACTTGATATCGCATATTATGAAATTTCGAACCATCTCCCACCAATCTAAGATCGCCATTAAACGCATATTGTTAAGCAAAATGGTGAATTTTGATTTATCGACTCGCCGTCGATGATGCACTTCGACTCGAATATTATCGCTGTTGTTCACTGTACCGAGTGGTTGTAAAATATTGGTGAAAATATTCGATCTCTTGTTAACTGGTTCTTCTAAAATATTAGAACAATCCATTACCACCTTTGGTACTTTTGCGACTACTGATTTTTTTTTTTCGTTTAATTCATTACTTAAAAATCTCGTATCGGTGATAAGTATTTCTTGCGAAACTAAATCCACATCTTGGGATTTATCGGAGAATGACTCCACACTTAGGTGAGATTTGATGAAATTTACGCAAGCCAATGACTCCTGGCTGAAGCCCGAATCACCCGATAATAAGGTAACGCTAACATTTACTAAGTCCAAATGCAGACAATTCGTTTTCCATACTATATCGTTGGGCTGAGTATACTGAAAAATTCCAAAATGATATTTATGAAGTAATTATTATTTTTTATTCACTATTTTTTCAATACTATGACCAACCTGATCGAAGGAGAACTCAGCATCCTCATCAAGGGCGAATAAATCGTCGAGACATTCACCGATGTTATACATGAGCAAGCCTCTTAGAATTTTATACTGCGTCAAATCGACGGTAATAGCCAAAGTGGACAGGACACCGTTGAAACTCATATCTGGAACTGTAAAAATAAGAAAATTAATAATTCGTTACGATAGGAAAAACGAAAAGAAAACATATCTCTTTTAGTTACCTTTTTTATGTATATGCGAAGAAATATTTCTTTCAACCATCAACTTCAATTCGCATTTCTTTTGTAAAAGAGAACGACCGTGTTTAATAATCGAATAAGATCCTAAATGAAGACAGTCTTTCTCTAGAATCGGATTCATCGCAGATAACCATTCTCCAAGGAATAGGTCCATGTTCACCAAACTTACTTCCATTACGTCCAACAGACATACTGAAAGAAAATTATTAAAGAATTATATCTACCTCTTCTGTGTAATACTTGGGCAGCTACATAAAGAAATAAAATAGGAGAGACAAGTTTAGGCTGAGCTTTCAGTAAAAACGACAGCTATCACAGCTCACTTGATTTGGGAAAATGAATTTGGAGGAGCGAAAGAATATCCACCCTTTCCCCTTTCATAAAGCGAAAAGAGAGAAAAAATCGTTCAAAATTTGGACAAGGTTTGCTTCTGGATCTATGCGTAATTTTTTCCAGATTTTTGATTTCACTCCACATTTAATTTTGCATCTATTTTAAAACAACGATTAAGTCGAATAATTGTGTTGATATTGCAATGATGAAAAAGAGAAAAAAAGAGGACTTTTCCGCTAGAAAAAAAAGGAATAATAATTAGATGAATACAACGTAAAAAATATGTTTTATTCCGAATCTCACTCGAATTAATATTTCCATTTAAGCTGTAAAAATTCCCAAGGTGTCAAGTACTTGTCTTCAATCCTGAATACCATCAATAGAATTTTAAAAACAAAAAAATATTCAATTTCTAAAAAACTACCCTTCATTATAATAATAAAAAACGTAAGCAGCCATGCCGCATTACTGGAGCTGAGTTTTTAACTGGAGCTTGTTTTGATTTACTACTAACCTTGCTTAATCGTTCATGACTACAGGCCACACCCAATAACAAGTCTGAAAACCCCTATCCTATCCTTTCCAAAAAAACTTAAGAAGTTGAATAATCATGTGAACACATATTTCTCAAATTATAACTATTTGAGGGTCCTCAAATTATCTTCAAATCTTGATAATCCGCCATTTTGGATCCATTTTGACTCAAATTTAAGAGGTCATATTCTGGTCACTAACTAATCCTACAAACAAAGTTTGACCATTCTAGGCCGATTTGGTGATGAGATATGGAAGATTCATGAAATTTCCTGCAGCAATTTCCCCTCCAAAAGCCGTTTTTTGCTCTAACTCCCTCCAAAATCACTGAGGAAGCTAAAATCAAAATACGTTTGTCACTTGGGCTCATTTTATCATATGACACAGCAATAAAAAATTTTCGACCCCTCCTGTACCCCACCACTATTTTAGGTTGATAACCCCGCCTTCCCCCTCCAACATCATGTATGGAAGTGAATTCGGGATATAGTATACAACTTATCCCAATAACCATATGAATTCATATTAATTACATTTTTACCAACTTGAGGCTCCTCAAGCTCTACTCAAAATTTTGATAATCCGCCATTTTGGATCCATTTTGATCCAAATTCAAGAGGTCATATTCTGGTCACCAACTAACCGCACACACAAAATTTGACATCTTTAACTTGATTTGGTGGGGAGATATGGAAGATTCAAGAAATTTCATGACTCAAAACTTCCTCAAAAAGCCGTTTTTTGATCTAACTCCTCTCAATATGCACTTATGAAGCTGAAATTTAGATATGTTGGTGTCCGTGACTCACTCTTTCATATGAGATCAAAAACAAAAATTTGAGCTATTTGCCCCTTCTCCAGCCCCCCTCAAAATTTGAGTGATCCGCCATTTTGAAATTTATCGAAAAAACAAAAAAAGCTGTTCTTCGCATTTTCAAGAAGAGTTTATCACCAAATTTTGAGCGAATTTTATGAATACTCACCGACGCTACGCGTGGGGGAAAATATATATATATATATAGATTTATCTATGGATAAAGTGGCATCATTTTTCGTCGTCTACAGGTAAAGAGGCATCTTTTTTTTGATGCCACTTTACCATCACATTGCTCATCGATTCAGCTATGTGTCATGACGTCACTGGTGTGGGTATTAAGGTGATGCCACTTTACCACTAATATTCTATTTTTCATACAAAAAAATTTTTTTCGGTCTACGGTCGTAGTAGCCTCATTTTTTTGATATTTACAGGTAAAGTGGCATCATTTTAAAAATTTGTTTCCAAGAAAACCTATGAAATTATACATTCCGTTCGCCACTGTGGTGTCGTTAACGTGACATTGGATGCACTTCTGAGGAATGTGCAAAGTGATGCCACTTTGACCATAGATCACTATATATATATATATATACCAAAAAGGTTGGACATCTACTAGATGATTACAAATGGTCTAAAACGCAAAGATTTGTAGACCCCACCCTCCCCCAACTTTCCCTTCCCAAATCAGGTAGGCTGTAATAGCTGTCTTTTTTTAGTTAAAAACTCAGCTAATTATTAAGTATGAATTTAACCAACTAAAAATTAATAAAACAAGAAATTTTATACTTTTTGTGGGACATGTGGGAGAGGTGAGCTTAATATCTTTTTAATGATTTCCCACTGCAGCAAAATATACTAAATTTAGGCTTGTAGTACAACCAATGAGAAAAAGCTGAAATCTAGCTTACTATGAGTTTCATCTTGGTCACTGGAGTCGCTCCATTTGAATGTATTGATAACCGATAAATTACCCAAGTCGACGATCAAAACATCACTGTGCTGAGAACTGACCGGTATTATAATAACCGGAGAAGCAGCACTAATATTCAAGTGTACTCTGGTAGGCAAATCCCAGTCATCATTAACCTATCAACATTTTCATTTTTATAAACAAAATCCAGATTAGTAAAAAAAAATGCAGAATATTGAAAGACCTTACTTTAGAAGATGATCTAATATTATTGAAGATTTTCTGCAATCTCGTAAAATGTCTGTAATAAGATTGCAAATCGAAAGTAAACCTTTGCGTGTGGGTATACATAACCGATGGCATATTCAGTCTCAGATCAATATCGTAATCACGAGTTAACATTCGATCCGGCTTACTGTACCTGTAATCGCAAATGAAACCTTTTAAGACGAGTCCTTTCGGCAAATACATCGAGCGTATAAATTCCTTGACTAACCGTTTCATATAGAATTCTAATCCTGACGTGATAAAACGTTCGCTATAAAGTTTACCATGGGTAGGAGTTAAATCGTGTATACCCATTGTTTCAATACGACCCTCCATCACAGTTACATCGCCAACAGATGGCGAATTAGTATCCCTAACGATATGGGCGTTTAACTTGGAAATATTCGCTTTCGCTACTTCGTAATCGGTACGATTTAAAATCAACGATAAAGATCTAATAGTTATGTCTAGTTCTGAACGTTGTTGACCTGAAAACACGAATCGATATGTTCGCTGAATTAAATATAATAACTGTAGTGCCAAGGTTTTAGGATTTTTCGAGCTTACAATATATTTCCGATTCGTAAGCGGTCATGAAAGAAACCGATGACTCTCTTCTGGATGTCGGTTTGCTGTAACTCACTGGATTCGAGACGATCGTCTGATCATCTCCTAGACCGAAAAAATCCAATACTACGACCCAAGATTGGAAATTGACGATCATATTTAGGCTGTTGAAATCCACGTTGATGGTGCGATAAACCTGAATGGATTAGATTTTGGATTAATTTCTGTGCGCGGAAACCTAAAGGAGAACGATTTGACGAGCGTGCATTTCACCTTATTACAAAAGTATTGCTCGGAATCTTTGCTATAAAGTACGACGCTAATATGGACGAGATTATCTTCGTTGAACATGGTAGAATTCCGACGTTCTCGAGGAGATGGTGGTGGCGTCGATGGATACCGTTCACCGGATTTACCACGAGACTGATACGCTTTACTATCTCTTTTTTCATCTACAAAAAAAAAAAGGACAAGAGTTAAAATTTCACTTTTTTTTCAAGCTGAGTTTTAAATAAAAATTATAAGAGTTTCAAGTCACTGATACTAAATCCAGTTTCAATATCTTCTGATGTACCATCATATTACCTATATATATAAAATGGTCGATGATAATTGAAAAGAGGTGAGGTGAGGAGATTGATTCATTTTCAAACATATTTTTGAATGCTGAAGGCGAATTTTCCTCCAACTGCATTCCCCATACTCTTTTATGTAACGTACAAAAAAAAAGTCGGACAAGCCTCAATTTTGAAATTTTAAAATAATTATGAAATTTGAAATGAATATCTCTGACAACTTTTTTTTACATATGTGTGCGTACAAAATCGAAGAGACCGAAAAAGTAGTGGGGTGAGCTAAAATCTAAAAATTTAACATATTACGTACAGTGTTCCATTTACATTTTACATATATAATATTTTTTAATTTATTTTTATTTATACAGGCGTCTTTAATTACCAAGACTATTACGCCAGTTTAAGAATGTTTATATTTTTTGTATCAGATTTTTCGAGACGACAAAAAAGTTTCGAATTCGAGATTTTCCGTGACGAAATAATACACCTAGAAAGCTCAAAATATTATACCTTGAATTCTGGTGAAAATGAACCTAAAATGGCAGTGCAACAAAGCATGGGGAATATCTGAGATGTCTCAAATAGCCCAAATATACTGAGTATAGACTTATAAAATTTCTAGGAGAAGAAAGTACCACATATCCAACTTCTAAGGTAATTTTAAAAGGAATAGGTAAGGTTTTTTAGCTTCGATATTGGGCCTGGGAATGAGGAGATTAACAGCATTGTCGGCAAATCTGAATATATGCCCTCGTTAAAAACTCTGCTTTCGTGATGTGGCACGGCTGCTTACGTATATATTAATTTTTTCAAATAATCAGCACTTACGAGAAATTAAACGGGGTTTTTTCGTAAACCCACCGAATACTGTCTCCGTTTCCAAATAATCGGGTAAAGAAGAAGGTAACTGACTGACTTGCGAAAGAGTGTCGCAACTGCCTTGCATTACTAAATCCGGACAAGAGGTGGAAATGAAATCCACGCTGGGTTTACTTTCAGATGGAGTAACCGAAGACATCATCATGTATCTATATTTAGAATTCGGTTCTCTTTGCAGATCTTCCATGACTAAGGACTGTAACGACATCTGGCGAAGAAAAAAATCACGATTAAATTTCAAAAAATATACTTCCCCTTTGTTTCCTCGAAGTTAACTCCTAACCTGAATAAGAGTCTCGAATTGATTACATCTATCGTACTGCATAACGAAATCTCGAAACGATAACTCCACCAAACCCTTCTCTCCGCTTCCGAAATCTGCCTTCAATTCGACCGTAAAAACAGGCACTTGAAAATTCACTGCAGCCATACAATTACAAATTAGATGAATACCAATGTTTTCCGAATCCTGAAAATACCTAATTAAAATCTCGTATTACCGTTGTAGAACACCTGCGGCGTCTCGTAAGTTAAACTTCTACGCGCATTCAGCGAAGAATGACGTTGCAACATTTTGGCTCGTAAAGCCGGATCCAAATCTAAAGCGGATACATTACTGCGTAGCTCACTCTCTTCGGCTATATTCGGTAAAACCGTAGATGACATTTCTTCGGCAAAAGCTTCATCTTTGGGACTTTTATCAGTGGAATCCAGGATATTGTTTACAGTTTCGATTAACTGCTCGTATTGTTGCCTAGTCAGCGAGAACTTCAAAGGAGTCGTGATCTTACCGCAAACCTACAACGAAGATGATATGTAGGTCCGATCTGACCGATATATGATGCGCAATTTGGTCACATATTTGTGGTATAATGTTACCTGAATACTCTCAGATTTTTCTTCAGTTCTCACAGTCTCGAAGAAACTCATACCTTGTCCATTAACTTTTAAATCTCGTTCAATGAAGAGCTGAATCACGGTGTCGTGTAGAATTGGCTTACCCTCTACACGACAATCATATATATCTTCAGCCTTCATCGAAGGCATACAATCATCGATAAGTCTAAAAGAAGAAAAATGGCTTTAATTACGAATATACAAAAGAGCGGTTAGGGAAGAAAATTCATAAAATAGTACTCGTACTTACGGAATACTATCGCCTTTAAAAGTGAACACTTGTATTCTATTTTCGATATTCAACGAATACAAATTCATTTCTCTGATTTCAACGTTATATCGATCTTTGACTGTCCACAGCGAACCGTGTTCTCCGGTCACTT
Organism: Phenacoccus solenopsis; assembly: GCA_009761765.1. Taxonomy (NCBI): domain Eukaryota; kingdom Metazoa; phylum Arthropoda; class Insecta; order Hemiptera; family Pseudococcidae; genus Phenacoccus; species Phenacoccus solenopsis. Next base: position 7,423,495 of record CM019752.1, on the reverse strand, counting down.
CGTCGCTGTCTTCGTTATTCACGTTAATACGTCCTAGATGAGCCACCAGTACTTCGTAGCTGGTGGCAAATCGTGGTAAGATTATCGTCGGGCTGTCTATAACAACATCCAGTCTGGGGAGAAAAAATTTCAAATACATGAAAATTGGAATCTAATACAAGAAAAAAAAACTACTATTCAATTTTCGAGATAATTACCTGATCTTCGTTGGATATGCATCATAATCGGCCGGACTTAACGTATTAAACGAAGTATTCATTTCAGTGGGTACATCGACGGAAGGACTACACATCCAATGTTTACGAGGAGTAGGAGGTTGTAAATCGGTATTAGATCCATATAAAGACTGTCTATTAGTCGCTGATAAAGTCTGAGCCAATGCTTCGGCCCTATAAATAAACTCGTATGTTATATTCGTACGAATAGATTTAAAATTATTTCGAATATATTTGCTAAAAAAATGCACCTAGCGTGAACTAATCCCAGAGCCATTTCGGTGGCTGCTGATCCGATAGATCTGGCGAGATTTTTCAAATACTGTTTAAATTCAGCCGCGTAATTGCTAAGTTCGGCGACAAAATGCGGAGCGTGGGTATACAGAGCGGATGAAAATTTTACCTTAACTTGAGCTATATCTGGAATACAAAATTTCATTACAATACGTGTATCGTAATAAAAAAACCCATCTGGATTTTGTTAATATTACCTTGATTCTGCTCGTTGAACTTATTACTTAACGATTTCTGTATGGTAAAATTTAAGGCTTGAACGTGTTCGGAAACCGGTACGAATAATTTTTCCGATGAATTTTTCGACTTTATGTTATAAATGTCGGCGCTCAAATGCTCGAACAAAGCGCTCGGGCGTTTTTCGCGACTTACGACGCAACGTTCGGCTTTCAAAGGGTCTTGGCCGACGCTGAAGATACGCTGGTGGACGTGACCTTCGGCCGTCAAATCCAAAACTTGTAATCCGCCCAAGGATCCTTCAACGAGCAGATCGTCTCCTGTAATAGAATGAAAGGAGAGGTTAGATCCACGTCGTGATTCCGATTTTAAATTTCTCTCAAGAGTCGAATTTTTTAGCTGAGTTTTAAATGAAAAACTAAGCTATTATAGTCTACCTGATTTGGCAAAGAGGGATTGAGGAGAGAAGCATCTCATATTTTTACTTTTTTCACTATTTGAAGTTGATTGATCAATTCTCATTATGATTTGTGTATACGCAGGTAGGTATGGAAACCTACTCAAAAAAATTTTTCAAGGGAGTTCTCGCGGATTTTTCATGTAACTCTAAACGGCAGGCGACTCAACATTAAAGGGTTTGGGAAGGAATCCAAACATACAAGATCTGAGTCAAAACTGATTAAAAAGGACGCATGCTCAAAACTTGAAAAAAGCTAGAGAAAGCCTCAAACGGCTCAAAGTTGATGGTTTATATAATTAGTGGAAACAAGACTTATCTTTCATAGGTGGTATTGGTGAGGAGAAAAAGGTTACAACCTACAAAATGTGTATGTGTAGGAGGAGGGTGGGGTGGGGAGAGTACATCAAAATTAAAATATTTTACAATCATACGGAGGTAAGCAAAAGTCAGGCAACGACGTACAACAATTCAAACAATTAAACGAGTCTTATAACTTCAAATTAATTATCTTTTCTGATTTGAAAAAAGTTCGAAAAAGCAAGCGTAACAAACTGAATAAACCGAAGTAATTTTTTTCATTTTTCATATTCATCAAATTATTTTTCCAATTTATTACAAATTAAAAAAATTAAATCAACGATTTTTTTAATTTTTCACATTTTTAGAAATTCCAATTTTTTTTTCTCCGTTTCATCAAGTTTTTTAAATTTTATTGAAGTAGCCGGCCTCTTTTCACTTCTCTAACCTCAATTGATCTCGGGTCTCTAGCCAAGTTACTGTAAATGGCACGTTAATTAAAAAATAAATAAATAAAAAAAATTAGCGAACACTTGTATAAATATGAAAAAAAATTAACAAAATCTTAACAAATTTATTTTTACAAATTCATAAAATTTTTAAAATTGTCATTCACTTAATTGATTATTTGAAGTTGTACAACTCTTCAATTTTGTTTTTAATGTTCAGATTAATACCTTAGACTTGATCTTCAAATTACTCATTTGTTATTTTAATTTTCATGAAAATGGAAAATATGTTTTTTTTTTTCAAAATTTAAGATTAGCTGAGTTGAAACAAAAACCAACAGCTAGAACATTTGAGCAACTAAATATCTCAATATATTTATATATATATAAATATATTTTTTTAATTTGAAAAATTGACCATATTTCAAATTTTATACACATTTTGGCAAGTTTTCTTCAAGTTAAAATATTAAATTAAACTCTGGCATATTTTCTAAAACACCTCAAAATCAGGCCATTCCAAATTATTATCAAAAACACAATCAAATGAAAATTTAAAAATGTATACACACCTACAGTAGCATGAATCTTCGCATCGGTCATAGTAGCTGTGGCAATTTTACGCGCCACTGTCATACCCGAATCCAAAGTGACCGATCGTAATAATAGAATATTTAATCGATGAAAATCGAAAGTTAACTCGGTTTTCGTCAAAATCGGTAACGAGCTAGGAAGTACTCTTTGAGATTCATCGTACATCGAAGAAAATCGCCGTGATTCGCCATCCATGGGAGAAGATGCGGGTAAATTATCGACGAAAGAAGGCGGTTTCGAAGCTTCTGCTGGAAAATTACGAAATTATTTCATACATTCGACAAGTAACGTATCAATGATAGAGTAAAATTTATTCACCGAATTGGGAATGTTTTTTACTGAATTGGAACTGAGACATGACTCTTCTTGTGAAGCTGATTAATTCTACGATAGTTTCTTGGTTCGCTGCGAAGAAGATATAATTTCACAAAAATTAGTACTATTAAAGTTATAAAAATGGCGATTGTAAATGACATAAGGGCACGCATACCGACGACGTCTAGGTTATTAAATTGTATAGAAGCGATTTGCATATTTTCGTTGATGTCATCGGTAGTCGAGCCATTTTTAGGCTTGATGAAAACTATGTCGACTAAAATCAAAGCCTCCGAGTCGGAAAACGTTGGTACATTCGTCATTGCTGAAATCTCTCCTAGTGGCGAAAGTGATGTTATTTTCAATGGAGTCGAATCTATTGAGAGAATAAAAACATTTATGATATTTTTTCGATGATAGAATCCTTTCATTGGCTCGTTATATTTACCCATTTCATCTTTGGTATTTAAACTGGATAAAGCTTGTTGCAATGTAATTGGCGTGGTGGCTTTGTTCCTAACACCGTATGGATCCGGAGATCCGGGCGACACTGGGGATGTCGGATCACTATCTTTTAGGCTTCCACTCATGCTATCCATTCTGAAAAAATGAAAATAATAATAAACGAAGTCTGGAATATATAATTTAAAAAGTGAACGAATTTTATTATAAAATCTACATCACATACCCTACGTGCTTATGACTAGCCAGAAGAAGTTCGAAATCTGGACCAAAGGTTTGCAAAGCATCCACTAATAATAAACTATGAACGCTCAAACTCAAACTGGTATCTATGGGCCTTTGAGTGAAAATGGCTTTCACTCCGGATACTTGTAATTCGGCGATACTTCGACCCCGAGATTGCACCTTTACGAGAAATAAATCCAATATATTCGTCGTTTTTAGAAGCTCTAATCTTTTGAGAGTACTTTAACCTACCTCGAGAGCCAATTGATCAACAATGAACTGAATCAAGAATAATTTTGAATCCGGGTTATCGTTGACAATCGGGGTATCAGATACAGCTGGCATTTCTGGCTCCATTTCTGATTCCATTTCATCGCCAAAATCATCGGTAAAAGTATCTGGTGTTCTAAATGGCGTTTGAGCCCAGTACCCCACAACTGTATCATAAATAGAGCGCATCGCCTGCACTTTATGTTCGTTAGCGTGAACAATAAGTTTCGGCAAGTTGCCCATCATCATTAACGCGGGGTATTGCGGATCGGTCGTGTATATGGTTCTTCTATCGACCTAATTTCAGAGAGATATTCATTATTGGAATTTCTGATACGTTTATTTCATAATTCACATAATCCAGTTACGTACTTGTAAAGAAATATTGAATCGATCCAATACGTGCAAAGACGAGGTGCCTTTCAAGTGCGCGAATTTCCAATTATCCTTCATTCGACCCAGAAGTACTTGTAATTCGTTAAATTCTATTTTATAACTGTCCAGAAAAAACCCGTTAATTTAACCGAAGGTTGTGATTGAAATTTTGAAATTTTTTCCCGCACAATTAATCTTACCTTTCGTAAATTTTACTGTGGAAACTGGATTCATTTATGGAATTTGTGAGATTTTTCGATACTTCTTCGACGGACACGCGTCGACTGTCGGAATCTTCGCTGGCTTCGCTACCAGGAGGTGTTGAGCAAGGTGTAGCAAATGCTTCTGTAACACGACCATATTACATGAATCATTTTGATCGGGTTTAGATTTAGGTCTTATGTAGCTGTAGGCAGCCGTTTTCCCTTCCAATTGATACATTTTTTTAACATTATTTTTCTTTTGTTCATAAATACATAATTCAAATTCTTTATTACAGAGGAATGAATTGAATTTTATTGTACTAATATAATACGAACATATTAATATGAATAACTAGCAGGTTGCAAAATATTATGACCGGATACCTTCTCAAATTTGAGTTTATGCGCAAGTTGCACGAATGAAGAGTCCAGATTATTATTACCATAATTTAAAATTTTGAGAAAGAAAGAAAGAAAAACAAAACAAAAATAAAAGAAAGAGAGACAGTAAAAAGAATGCAAGGATGATAATATGAACAATTAAAAAAAAAATTAAGGTAAAAAAAAAATAATAATAATAATAATAAATAATATCTAACAGTTTTACAATTAGAATTAAATGGGGAAAAATTAAATTAATTTAATTTAAAGAAACATAATTTTGTAAAATTAAAAATGAATTGAACTTGCTACATAAAATGTAATCATTTTCTTCTTCAAGCAAACTTGACCTTCAGAGCCAGTATTTTTTTTTTTCATAAGCTTTCTTCTGTTGCAAAAAATTAAGCTCTCACCCTCTACCACCTCGCTGCCTTTGCCTAGATTTGGCTTTGCTCAAACTAAGCCGCCTCCTACTGGCCGAAAACTCACCTTCATCATCTTCGGTGATATCCAATTCGGTGGAATTCTGCGTATGAGGCGCGTTAACACTGGTTTGAAAAGTAATCAGGTCTTGGCAATTTGTGAAATGTAATTTACCAAAATCAATAATACAAATTATGGTATTTCTATCGGTAAAATGTTCCACTAAAAATATCTGCGGCGCTGATATATCTAATTTTACGTCCCACTGTTTTTTATCGACCTACAAAGAGATGAAAAATTCAGTTGAAGCGACTTCCACACGATTTAGCATTACATAATTCATTGGTAGTGGCTAAAGCTTACCGCATGTCCTTGTAATATATTGTCCCAGTTTTTCAGAAATTCTTCTTTGGTTTTTTGCTTCATCGAATAATAACGCATTTTAGCGGCTCTCTTTAGTTCGATATCGGATTTTTGATGCGGTTTAACGAAGAAATCCAACAACCATTTGATGGCGTCTGCGTTATAAACTATGTCTAAGGATTGCGATTTGATATGTAACCTGAAAAACGATTCGAAGGAGTTGAAGATTAATGGTTTATTTTAATTGAATGAAAAATAAAAAAATAATGGAAAAAGTCTCACTTGTAATCGCTAGACGACGTTAACGGTTTGTACTCGTAAGTTAATTGGAACAAAGGTTCTTGTGATTTACTAACTGATGGATTACCGATGTTTGTTTGGGTTAATAATTTAGCTATGGTTGCTGGTACATTACGATTTACTTTGCCACTGGGTGCACCTTCGCTGTCTGCAGGGGAAAAAATTATCAACGTTAACAGAAGACGGGATTTAATTTTAAACTATTCTATTTTGTTTGAATTTTATTGATTTAGTTTTATTTAAAAATAAGTTTGCAAAATACGTGCACCCATCTATTAAGTTGCGTGAAGGTGGGTTCATATAAAAAGATATTTGTATATAGGTCATGCTATATCAATTCAATCAGCATTTTGACCTCATGTTCCTCGATTCAGTTTCAATGAAACTTTAGCTTTCAAATACGAGAGTTTTATGGAGTCATTACGATCCTTTATGGATGCAATATTGAACTAAGAAATCCGTCAATCTCTACATACAGTAGTGTTTTTTCTATAGACCCTCAAAGCTGACTATGTTTTGCAAAAATCTGAAAGCAGTAAAAATTAAAGGGTACCAATCTTCCTCCCAAGTAATTTGGAGGTTTTTACTTCCAAGGTATGACCAACTTATGAAAAAAATTTCATCAAAATCGAAACAAAAATGAAAAATCGCAATTTTTCATTGAATTGATATGAAATGACTCATATCGTATACGGGTCATTATAAAAATATCTGGGATACAAAATACATACTTTGTGGCGAAATTAATACTGGAAAAATGGAGTTTTCTGTCAAATAATCGTTTAGAATAACGCTACCCACAGAGATGTGAACTCTGGATGAACTACTTCTGGGTCTAGATTCGAGCTCCAAACGTACGTTATTAAATAGCAACTCCATTACGCATTTGCTACACACAACAATCAGAGGTATTAAAAAATCAACTTTTTTCACGAAAATTCCTTAGAAAATTGAGTGGAAGGAGGATACCTTTCGTTGCTCTCGTTCAACGAGTTCAATCTAATATTGCCTTCGTTTAGAGTGAAATTAAACTGTCCAAAGACCGTGTCTCTCCTAAGTATGGTGTTATTTTCAACAGTGTCGGCGATCGCGTCCAAGATCTCATCTTCTATCTGATCTAACTGAGGGTTTGCTTTGGGTTTTTCTTCACTATTAGTGGTCTTAACGTCTTCTAAATTTTCAGCATTTGAGTACCAGCCCCACCATTGCGGAAACCATTGGAATAACGTAGTGCTGCCGGTATTAGATAATTTATCGTTAACGGAAATAGCGGTGGGAGATTTAATTCGGTGCATTGCCACCTGAAATGAAGGATATAAATTTTTAAATGACGAATTTTTCGAAACGTAAGGAATATTTTTGACGTACCTCTCTTAAGCTTCTTAATTCGTCGTATCCTCGTTCCCATTCTACTTTATTTTCAGCTCTTTTTGTTCGCCGGATAGATTGGAAATGTAATTAGCATTCGATAGTATTTCGGAGTACATTTTCACGTAAGATACGTTTTCTTTGGCTCGAAGTAAACATTGATCCCAGGATACCACGTTATTGACAGTTCCGCGGCTTTTGTAGCGGAAACATTTTAACGTATAAATCCACCAAGCTTTTGGATCTTCTTTGATCGAACATGTGGGCCGGAATTTAATATATTTTCGACATTTTTGTATTCTTTTTAAGCCTTTGTGACAGTGAACCAATTGGATGTACTGGGTCTATGAATATTTAATAAGGATATTTAGAAATTAAAAATATAACTAGAAAAGAATTGAAAAATCAATATCGATTATCGAATGACGTCTGCTTTTGAAGGTGGACGAGGGAGGAGGGAATAACATATTTTGAAATATACATCAATTATAAGGACATCATTTCATTTCGTTGAATCAGACTTACATCTGTAATTGAGATTAACACGTTTTCTAACTGTAAATCGCAAATGATTCGAGGCTGAGTTCGCGAACGTAACGGTACAGCACTACGATTACGTTTGATATGAGCTTCGGCACTGACCGGTTGTAAAATATAATCATGAGATTCTTCCGTGATATTTTTCTGAAAAACAGAGGTATATGAAAAATACGCGAAATGCGAACAAAATAAATACGATTCATGCTTACTAGATCCGTCAAGTTTTCAACACTCCAAAATTTACATTCAGAGATTTTATCAAAATAAACGGATAATCCATTCAATTGTAAAAGCTGAAAGGAATGTTTCTCTCCTCCAGCATCCCAGCACGTATACCCAGGACTCCACTGCTCGTTGCAACTTTGCACAGCCAACGACTCTATAGTCACGCCCATGGTGAACGGTTGCTCGTTGGTTATATTATCTTCGTATCGTACATGCACATTTTTAATTTCCAACTGAATGAACAAAATATAATTAGAATCTAATGGAACTTTTTTTTAGCCAGATGGGTACCGAGGTTCAAAGCTACTTGTATATTTTCAATGATATTTGTCACTAAACCGGATCCATAACTAAACCACGAATAATAACTGGACGCATAATAACTGGAATCTTGTCCATTATTGCAAACAGCTGTTCTCCAATTCGCTTCCATCGAGTCGAGTAAACTGAGTTTGTACTCGTGAGCGGCATTTTCTTCAGCTTCTTCATCCCACTGTGATAGAAGATGTGTAAATATTTGACGCAAAATTAGGGAATAATTTTTATTCAATTTTTGGCTCACTAACTTCGTCCAAAGACAATGGTGTCAACACAACAGTCAATTGCTCAACAACGATAACCCATGGAGCGCTCCTTAATTGCGTAACAGGAACTTTAAGCTTGACTTTTCCGATTAAACCGTGTTTTATATGTAACGGTAAACCGAAATGACGGAATGCATCTTTTTTCAAAGGTAAATTCTCTAATTCCACCGAACCTAAACACGATAAAAAGAGCAATGATTGGACATGAATATAAGAAAGATTTGAGAAGTAGAAACATGAATGAAATACCTTGAAGTAAAGCTATGCTCAGTTGATCGGTGTTCAAGTTTTCCACGTATTTTCCGAGGTAATTGTTCAAAACCCATGCTACAAGACGTTCCAACATTTTGGGCGGAAATTACCAAGTGAAAAGAAACGAATGATATTTACAAGCGATCATCAATAAATGGGTTATCACTGGACGTTTCGGAATGAAACATAATTTAGATAAATAAATATTAAAAATTCCACACTATAAAAAGAAATAAATTACACTTAGAATCAAATTCATTCCGTTTTTCCACATGATAAGTTGGAAATTGGAAATTGATAACTGAATGAATATGCGATTAAAAATTGTGTTTCCGGGTGTTCCCGGTAGACTACGCATGCATTGTATATTTTTGAATTTTGTTTTGTTTTTTGTTTTTTACAAGATGAAATTATTTCGTGTGTAATTGCTAATTGAAGGAAAAAATCTCAAAAATTGAAACTGGTTTATTTTTGGCTCCAAAAATAAAAAAATGAAATGAGATAGAATTTTTCATGTTTACAATAACATTCGATTTCAGCGAAACTACCGCCATTTCCTTCAAACTATGTCAATAAACAAAACGTAAAAACTTTGATAAATAATGATAACGATATTTTTATTTCTCTAAATTGAAACGTATGAGAAGTGAAAATGAATATTTCTTTTGATTAATAATCATAAAATCCTATCTGGCATCCGATGATCTCAACGTTGGAACTGGTAATTAAATTCTTTTTTTTACTATTCATTAATTAAGGTGACGATTTGCCTCGCCCCATTAGGAAAATGACGTAACTTATTGTACAGGAAATTCGTTTTCGATCAATACTTCACTCGGGTATTACTCATAGTGTCTTTCGTAGTGGCTAAAATATTTTATCGATATTTATCTCGTTTCAGAATTCTAGTCATAGTTTAAAAATAGACTAACTCGTAGAAGTATTATTGCAGCAAAAATCGATCAAGGGTACGTATCCAGAAGCCTCTGACTCATGACCTTAACTTTATCTACAAATAGGTGACCGTGAAAAAACACGATTTCAGATAATGGAACTAGAATGCCCAGTGAAACAGTACCACTGGGGGAAACACGGCTCGAAAAGCCTAGTCGCCGTGTTGAAATCTAGCGCTAATCCAGAATTCGTTGTAAATAATGGCGAAACATACGCCGAGCTATGGATGGGAACCCATCCCAGCGGCCCAGCTTACGTTCGCAAACGTGGCACTTCTCTGGAGAACTGGATCCTCACGAATCCATCTACTCTGGGAAAATCGGTGAAATCCTCTTTCGGAGTCAATTTACCATTTCTATTCAAAGTGTTGTCCATTGAGATGCCTTTATCTATACAAGTTCATCCGAATAAAGTGAGTACTCGGGTTGACATGTAGTAGAATTACGTTTTCGACGTTTGAGGTTGTGGTTCTTTCCTTTTTCGCTTCGCTCTTATTCAACGCTTCAGTTGATAGCGCGACGCTTTGGAAATTACAGCTCTCTCTTGTATTTTGTAGAATCAAATTAAATGAGTTAGGTGTATATTAAAGCCGGAAATGAACCGTTGACATTCATCGTCTGTTGCAGGTACTGCATTAATAGGATTTGCTTAGTTATTAACGCGAATTTAGTTTGTATATTCGAGGCGCGAAATTAATTCGTAATTTTTTATCAGGAAGTCGCCGCCAAGCTTCACGCTAAGTATCCGGAAATTTATAAGGATAGAAATCATAAACCAGAATTAGCTATTGCTTTGACTGAATTTGAAGCGTTGTGTGGATTTAGACCTATAGACGAAATTAAAAATTTTTTCCGAAGTATGTTTATCGTTCGTTAGTTCGAGTAGCGAATTTTCGAAAAGTCAAACTTATCGACGTGTTATTTACAGTCATACCTGAACTGAGCCACGTCATCGGGCCCGAATTAACGGATGATTTGTTAGACAGTAATGAAGTAAATCAGCAGTATAATTTGAAAAAATGTTTCACAGCGCTCATGACTGCTTCAGAAGAAGATATTCAAAACGAATTATTGGCGTTGAAACAACGTTTAAATGATATGAAAGGTGAGTATTGCGACGTAATATTCGACCGGAATTTGGAACAAAGCACGTGTTTCGGTTCGTGGAAAAGACGTCTTTAGGTTATCGCCTGTGAACTTAGATTGACACGGAGAAAAGAATTATTATCTGAATTTTCAACTAGAAATGATAACTATTTAGGCCTACCTGATTTGGAAGAGGTCTTCATATTTTTGCGTTCAAGATCATCTATAATCATAATTATGGCAAACGTCCAACTTTTTATTTATTTATATATGTATATCCTCTTCTCCAGTAACGCAGATGAGTATGAATGAAAATCTCTGAAAATTTGGTGAGAAAATTTACATCATGTAGAAACGAAAAATGCTTTTTCTTGGAAGCGTGGGGGTGTGGTAGATTATTGATTCGTTTCAAAATAGCGGTTTTTTTAAATTTCAAAAGAAGTTGTATAGAGGAAAAATGCCTTACGATTTTTGTTCTTTGCCTCATATAAAAAAGTGAGTCGAGGATACCAACAAATTGAATTTCAGCTTCCTAACTGCTAGGTAGGAATTTGACCAAAAAAATATTTTTCGAGAAGCTAATACTCGTACATCGTGAAATGTCTCGAATCTTTCATATCGTCATCAAACTGACCTGTAAAGCTTAAACTCTTTATCTTAGTTTAGTTGAAATTAATCGATTTGACAATTTTTTGCATGTTGTGGATCCGTATAAGAAGCATTCCAGAAAAAAACAACACTCCTACTTCTGATCTCCTCCTTCCTCCAATTACTTTCCAACATTTTAAAATTTTTTTACTGATATAAAAATCAATCCGGGGTTTTCGGATATTTTTTGACTTCTTAATAAGTAATAACACATATTTTTTTTAAATTTTAGCTCTAGTGCACCATAGTCAAAATTCGAAAAAACTGAAATAAGGGCCAAATACAGATATTTTTGAAGAAAAAAAAACTTTCTGTATTTGCATATTTGCTACATGGATCAATGGGAAATCATAGCTCATAAGCGTAAAATTGCTCAACCCCTAGTTTGGACCATAGTGGTACCATTTCATTTCGATAGTTTCGGTAGGTCGATAATATTAGTATCATTTTCCAAGAAATCGTACCTCTGAGTATGAATATGAAATATTTAGGGTTTAATTACCCATTTATATAGAAGAAAAATTCTCTACTTCTCCAATGGCTTAAACCTGAAGGACACTTGGTGCTCGAAAGCGCTCCTAATGAAGTTATCGGAGAAGTAGAGATTTTTTTCTTTTTTAGGTACACTTCTCGACCTGAAAGTTATTATTTATCTTACCCATTTCTTATAATCATTTTTTTTAAGCATAATAAATTTATGTTTTTTCAAAAAAAAAGGAAATAAAAAGTATAGTCTTCTTAAAATTCTGAAAAAATTAACGATTGAAAATTTTTCTTTCTTTAAAGCATCAAGTAAAACTTTCAAACCTTAAAAAATTTTTAACTTGAATTTGAGGACTGAAATATTCCTCGCGTCCTTTTGAAGTCATTTGACAACCAATGAATATTTCGAATAAGCTAAAATTTGGCCTTTCCCAGCTTAGAGAGAAGACGGAGGGCGAGGAAGCCATAGCTGACGAATGAAGCAACCCTTGAGAGTATATTTCTGACTAGCTTAAAAGTATCCCAGACTGACGCTGTCTTTGGCTATAGCTTTGGACAAAGTAAGCCTGGAATTTCGGCTTCCTTAAATGTGTTCGGAGAAGAATTGGAGAGGGAAATGGGTTGTGTTGTGGATACGACGTCAAGAAATTTCATAAATCGTCTTCATTTCCTTACCAAATGTACTCACAAAACTGAAACTGTATTGCGTGATTTTTTCGAGACTAAAATATAACTCTTTGAATTTATGTCAAAATGGTACGTTTATGAGAGATCTTCAATATTTGAGGAAAGGCTTGAAGAGCCTCAAATAGCTGAAATTTGATAAATAAGGGCTCATATAATACCTGTGAGTAAGAGGCATTCAACTTCGTAAGTAGTTTTCGATGGGAATTTTCAGTCTCGATACTGCATATGAGCATAAAAAAGTCAACATTATTTCCAAATTTGAACAAGCTTTCATTCAAAACTCGGCTCCAATAATACAGCATAACCACTCATCGTGTACTAAATTCGTTTGTTTAGTCGAGACGAAAATTCGATAAAGCTGATCATCGATTTCATTGAGCACGTTACAAAGCAACCCAAACATTCGAAATCAAATATTTGTTTATCATATCGCGACATCCTTGAGAGCTTAGCCAAAACGCAGAATTAACTAGAAAAGGTCAAGCATTCGAACAATAGAGCGAAATTGCGCCTAATACGCATTTATCATGTATTCCCAGAAACACGATATATGCGAATTTCGTAGCCAGAAATTTCGCGAAAATGTTCGCACCGCGTATAATTTAATTTCACTCTTTACAGACGACGACGATGCGAGATGCGAAGCGTTGGCAAATTTATTTGAAAAAATTCACAACTTTTTTCCCGGTGATGTCGGCTGTTTTTGTATCTATTTCTTCAACTATCTAGTCTTGAAGCCCGAAGAAGCAATATATTTAGGAGCCAACGAACCCCACGCTTACATATCCGGAGGTCGGTGTCGCAACCATTGTGAGTGACTTTTACACCACACCTGTGTAATCACGTGTACTGCATATGTCGTAGATTGCATAGAATGTATGGCATGCTCCGATAACGTAATTAGAGCTGGACTCACTCCAAAATTCAGAGATGTAAATACCTTATGCGAAATTATCAACTATACTTGCAACACCGCTAAGTCAAAAATACTGACGCCCGAAAAGGAAAACGAATTCTCCGTCATATACAGGCCGCCTGTTCGTGAATTCGCCGTTGCCAAGTTCAACGTAGGTATTCGACCGGTGTTAATTGTACCCTATGAAGCGTGGGTTAATCTTTTTACTACCTTTTGCAGATTAAAAAAACCGAAGATTTAAATCTAATGAGGAGCAGCCCGTCCATATCCATTGTTATAGATGGATATGCTCGTATTGGAGACTTGGACGCCTCCAAGGGCAAAATAATATTCAACGGCGCCAACGATAATCTTACGCTGCGAGTACCAGCTAAAAAATCTCTACTTATGTATCAAGCTTTCGTGAATATTTAACGTATTCGATACGTATGTTTTACTTAGCTGCATATCGTACTGCCAAATAATTCCTCCGAATTTTCATATATTACTGATAGACATTCCTCTCGATGTAGATTTACTATTTAAATTTTCCCTACCTTAAGAAAATTGTTTTCAATAAATCATGACGCTGGATTATGAAATATCTATCAAATATAGGTCTGTAAAATATAAGTGTTAGCGATATGTTGAAATTAAATATTTAATGATGGGTTAAAGATTCTCTTTTTCGTAACTACGATGGTTGCGTAATCGTGTCTTTTAGATTTTTACACAATTCAATGGGCCTATTACATCACTCGGTAATCTGAGAAAGCCGATGCATTACGCTTTATCGTAGAACCTAAATTATGTTATCTATGAAAGAATATCAATTAGAGAATAACAATGATTGTATTCTACTATACAAGCGTTTACAATGTCGATAAATATGACCAGAACAAATGAATAAATTATTAAAAAAAAAAAAAAAAAACGCCAATACGTATCCCGCATTTAACAAAACTAATGAGGCGCTCCGATAAAATTTCGGTATATAGTACCAATTATGATTTTCTGGTATGCTATAATTCACCATTTCATCGTTTGTTGATTAGAAACGACGAAACACTTTCGTACACTACAAAGGTAACAGCGGTAGCAGGAATTACTCTTAGTAAATTAGGTGTTAGACCTTTGTAAAAGCCTATCCAGCCTTCGTATCTGAAAACAGTAAGCAAAAACGTACGCTAGCGTCAATAATATGAATGAAATGATGGTTACAATGTTCATAATGTTACGTAATTGCCTATTTCGCCTCGTACGATTGATAATCGATGGCTTTGTAAGGAAGAATTGTCATGGAAACACTCGGTGAATAGAATTTGCGAAATGATAAGAGGTAATTTCACCAATTTTCAAATGTAAAGCGACTAAACCTCGTCGAACGTTTACGGACAATTTCAACCGATAAGCTCGCAAAGCATCCGCCAATCTACAACGAAACGTGTACGCGATAACGGTTTTTTCCATTACTTTTGCGTGTAGAGGTGAACTTTTTATGGTTTTACAAAATGTTCGATATGGAATTCATTATGTGTATCAATAGTACATGCAGAATAAAGCTAGACAGGCGTTGGATTTGGTCGTTGATGATCTTTCGAAATACGAACCCCGTATTAGGCCCCAAGCGTAGCGTCTGTAAATTTGTATTCACTCATCGATTTCGTAACTATGCGCTGTACGTTTTCATGTCTTCGCGTGTTATTAAATTTTCAGTATTATGTCGTTCGATTAGAAATTCAAATAAAATCTTATTGCAAATTATTCCTACGAAAGGTTTGTCGATTGATAAAAACATTCTATAAAAACATACAATACATGTACAGAAAGATCATAACTGAAAGACGTCCATTTATCTTCGTAACATTGAACTGGAATATTCCATTCTTGCGAATTACCATTTCTTCGCTTCGAATAAATATATTTCGTTGGTATCTGGAGAAAGGCCGCGCTGAGAGAGAAGCAAAGGGGGCATGTTGCCACTACTTGGAAATCTTATGTACATTTTCGCTTTCCAATAATTTTACAAAATTAGATAACAGCGTGAGCAGGTATGTCACCGTAATAAAGTTTAATATTTCCCTTTTCTTAGAATTACAACTCAAAATATATACTGAAGAAGACTAAATTTGAGGAACTTCACGCTTAAAAAAGTGCCCTAAACGTTTTCCAGTCTTTTTTTTTTATAAGAAAAAAGTGTGAATCAGAGGGTGGAGGAGATGGAGTCCTCAACCATTTGGTACTGAGATGTCCAATAAAGTGAATCACATCAAAATCGACCGAGATGATGTAACTCTGGTAAAAAATGTGTGAATTTTGACGAGTGAAACGATTATTTGCCCATTGTTCAAGTACATTTTTTCAATACAATCAAACATAGGAAGAAAAATAACATCTACACACAATTCTAAAAGGATTATCAAACCAAAATTTCACCTACTTCCATGTAAATTTTCACCTTTACGGTTGGTTGTCAATATACGTACATGCAAAGTCGCACGAAGAAGGGATTTAATGACTAGTAATGAAATTTCGTTGAAATTCTTGACACTTGAAATCATGAATGAAAATAATTTCCAAGAAACAATCGATTTACACTTCTTCACGTAATACATGCTGAACCCAATTTTTCCACGACTGTTCACGACTTAGGTGACAAACTACCACTTTGGCGAGCTCGAAATTCTTTAAATTTTGAAACAAAATGATTTCGTAACGTATAAGAATGAGAAGAATCGTCTGGGGCCCACGAAGAAGTCAACTTCGAACGTTCATATCTCTCGAAAAAGTGAATACTTTTGAAAATCATTCGAAGTGCGTTAGAAAACGATCAATTTATTATTTCACTGAAAGGCGGAGAGGGAGGCTCGAAATCCAAAGAATAAGAGGTTTTGATCCCAGCACTATGAAAAACATCCATTGCAAAAAAAATTACGGAGATTAAACATCGAAAATGACCGGAAAAGGTTTGAACTCGAGAAATGTTCCATTTGTTCTCCCAAAAAATTAAACGCATTATCAGTATCTATTGATATTTCCACAAAATTGAAACTTCCGAAAAAATGCGTTTAAAAGGGAATAATTCGCATAATTAGATTCAATATAGACATTAATAATGTTTTTCACTTTTTCATAGAGAAAAATACAACAAAATTTCAAGTTTTATTAAATTTAAAAATTTTCATTAAAATTAATAGTATATTTCACAACTAGGCAGGTAAAAGTGATTCTTGACGAGTGTGAGGTTTATTACCCGACCAAAGCGAGGGTGATAAGTCACACACTCGTCAAGAATCACTTTTACCTCCCTAGTTGTGAACGAAAATTTTTCTTAAATGCGGGAGAAAAACGCTCGTTTGAGACCCGAGCGATTAGCGAGCAGGAGGTAAAGTAGCGCTTTCCTCCCGTAAGTGTGAAAAATTGTTTTCAAATTAATAAGTTCTTTAATACTGATATAGAATTAAATTGTCTCGGTGTTAATTAAACTAAACACGAATAATATTTTGCAGTTACACAATTCCAAATGTTATAAAAAATCGTTATCAGTGTTTTTTCCCAAAAAAATCAGTACTTATCATAAATAAGATTTTTTCAAACGGATACTTTTCGCTGAAAAGAGTAGATCATAATTTTTTATGTGTTCGTTATTCGAGAACAGATGAGTCATTTTCAGGGTTCTAGCGAAGGTGGTGAGGTTGCGGGGTCAAAACTCCCCTAGCTCAGTTTATCGAATATTTAAATGTTGTCAACTGGTAAAATTCCTCTATAATAAAAGCGATTTCTTGAATTTTAAAACAATTACAATTTTTCATTATTATTCGACTACGACCAACTTGCTACGAATTATTACAAAAAATTATCTTCCTAGATTATGTATGAAAGTATATTCGTAAATTTCTTGCAAATTAAAAAAATGTATATAATGTTCAATAACCCATAACTCTGGATAATGGGTCTGCTTTGAGGTTTTTTTTCCTTTTCCACTGCTTTGGTTATTAAGCTACCTCTAGGATGGTTAGATTTTAAAGAGGAGGCCGCATCGTTGTAGAAGAGTCAAAATATTGTGGATATTTTGTTGGTTGTCAGTTATTTCTCGTTTGATTTTTAGTGATTTTCGAATTTCGTTTAATTTTGCTCGCAAAAAGAGGTGGTTGACAGTGGTATTTTGTTGGTGGCATAGGTTGCAGATTGGTGGTGGGAGTCTTTCGAAAAGGTAACTACGAGTGAGCCTAGTGTGACCAAGTCGCAGTCTGTTGATTTTTATTTCGCTTTTCCCATCTAGATGATCGAGATGTTTCCATGGTAGAACAGTTTTTTTATGGGTGAAGAGTTTGGATGTGTTTCGGTAGGACTATTCTGATTGCCGGTTTAATGATCAAAACTTCTTATTCTTCCGATTCTCCAATTTTCAAGCCTTCTAAAGTTAACAAGTCGAAAACGAAAAATTTATCATCTTTATTTTCTTTAAATTTATTTCTAGAAGTTTTTTATCAATATAAATAACACCCCAGGAAAAAAGGAATGGATTAAATTCGATCAAAATTCATCAAATATGATAAAACGAAACGAAATTTTAACCCTCTAAGGGTACACTTGGTGAATTTCCCCACCAGTACTAGTTTTGGTTACGCACGCGAAGCATGTTGTTGTTCGGGTCAAATGGTGGGGGGCGCTTAGTAGGCCTTTTATTAGGCTATTCAAGGATGCATGAATGGTTGCCTATATAAACCTATGTAGGGGCTATTTTTTTTACATTACATCTATAAATAAAAATAATTTTTCGGAAATTACAGATTTACTATGAATTTATTTAGTTTTTTTTTTATTACCATAGGGATGAAATTTCTCTAGCAGTTTCAGTTTTATGAAGTGTTTTTCAGTTTTTATTTATCTGTTGAAAAATTTTTGCATTTCAGACCATTTGTAATCATCTGGTAAATGTCCAACTTTTTGGAATATATTTTTCCCCACGCGTAGTGCTAGCGCATATCAATGAAATTCGCTCAAAATTTGGTGAGGGACTCTCCTTGAAAATGCGCAAAAGTACTTTTTTTGTTTCTTCGATAAATTTCAAAATGACGGATCATTCAAATTTTGAGGGGGACTGGAGAAGGGGCAAATGGTTCAAATTTTTTGTTTTTGATCTCATATGAAAAAAGAAGTCACGGACACTAACATATCCAAATTTCAGCTTCCTAAGTGCATACTGAGAGTAGTTAAAGCAAAAAACGGCTTTTTGAGGAAGTTTTAAATCATAATTTTCATCTATGAGGAAAAAGGTAGAGGGAAGGGGGGTCATAGATGGTCCAGTGTGTTCAGGGAAGCTCGAGCTTCATGTTAATACTAACCTCGTTATCTCCATTATATTACCTATCGCGAATTAATGACAGCAGTACTTTTTTACATGGTGGTGAAATTCACCACAGTGTATCCTTTGTGTAATTTTTGTTCTGTACCCTAAGAAGGTTAACAACAAAATGACCCTATATAATTTAATGCAAGTCATCAAAGTTGGTCAAATCTGAAATATTCGGACAAAAATTACACAGATATGAAATTATCGAATTTGATGAAATACGATATGATCAAATTGGATTTTATTTGATCCAATCTACAAAACAACACCCAATATTCCTCCATACACTTTCTCCAGATGATTTAGCAAAGTGCAAAGGTCATGAGCACAGCACAAGGCGACTCCAAATATCCACCATCGTATACTACTTAACCAATTAAAAGCGTAACTATAAAATAACATTACAATAACATAAATGAATAATAACACAAGATTTACCTTCTCGTCGTATTACCGCCAAGATCAGCTTACTTCCTAAAATATTACAATAAAAAAATTTCACACATTTTTTCCACATCGTCGAAGTAAACGTTTATTTTTCGTAGGTATACATTTTACAAGTACGTACATTCGAATTTTAAAAACATTTTTTCTTTAAACGGTACTAGTAAATCCTGCATTAATTTACAATTCATTTATGTTAGGTACCTACATACGTAGCGCGTATACATTACACGCCTGATACCAGAATTACACTCGTATCTCATACACACGTTTATACTACATAGGAAACCGTAAAGAAGAACCGATTCTCAATGATATATAGCATAGACTACAGTATATACATAGTACATACTTCTATGAAAATAACATATATATACTACATAAAATAGAGACAAATTGAAAATGGGTAAAATTAAAATTCTCTATTTTCTATACAAATTGCAACTTTAAAAACCAGCGAAGAAGGAAAAAAAACAAAAACA
This sequence comes from Phenacoccus solenopsis, assembly GCA_009761765.1. Taxonomy (NCBI): domain Eukaryota; kingdom Metazoa; phylum Arthropoda; class Insecta; order Hemiptera; family Pseudococcidae; genus Phenacoccus; species Phenacoccus solenopsis. The sequence continues at coordinate 7,403,689 of CM019752.1, read as the reverse complement.
AAATAAACAAAACGAGAGAAAAAAACAATACAATATTAACTCTAATACAAATCACATCACAGAAATTATTTCCCGTAACGAGCCTCTCATCAGACACTCTCTTGTTCGCGTTAATTAATAATGGATTACAAAATAATTATTCATAATTCAGGAACTGTTCGAGAAATAAAAAAAAAAAAAACTTACAAAATTACTAATATTTATCGCATCTACTGTATTATTGATTTTTTTTTTCGAAAAAAAAAAAAATGATTATAAACAAACGAATTCGTTTATTATTCGTACGATGATTTCATTTAAATGAAATAATCGTTTGAATGAAAAACCGATATTAAATGCCATACAATTTACGGGTTCGTTCGATTATAAAAGAGGGGAAAAAATAAACATGCGAATACCTATAATAACGGTAATTTGTCGCCATTAACGTATCGACTATAGGAAAACTTCACCTACGGAAAGTGAGTACGCTGGTAAATCGAAAACAAAAACACGTTAATATTATTTTCATCTCGACGTATATTCGAACGGTTAGAAAAATCCAAGAAAATCGATAATAAACCGCGGAAATGGGAGGAGTCGAGCATAAGGGCTCACGTATGATATTAACAAACTCGTCTCGATAACCGAATTTAATCTCATCACCTTTCGTTTACCTATGACCCGGCCTACGAAACCCACTTCACTTGTCTGGCGCGAATCAAAATACACTACACGATAACGTCCTTTAGTACAATTATCTCGTATTTGAGAGCGCCTATCGTATTTAATGAACCCGCGAACCATTCGTAATAGTAATGATTTCCTTCGAATGGAGAAAAAGAGAATTTTCACGTTCGACCATTTCGATGGTAAACCCCACCGCGAAAAATTTACATAATATGTATCCCCTATCACATATTCCGTATCACTTTCGAATCGGCCAATAAACTCGCGATCGCAGTTACGTCTACATTCTTCCTCTTCTGTCCGCATCCGCCGTCGTGGCGCCATCAAACGCGTTCGTCGAAGAGAAAAAATATCCGGAGACGGAAAAAACACATCGCAGACTTAATACAGTACACGTGATAAGACTAATTTTGAAATACAATTTCACGTAATAAATAAACAATAAATAAGCTAGATTAAGGAGAAAGAAAAAAACATACACAATGAAATTCGGGTAAAAAAAAAAAAAATCAAATCGAGAAGAAAACAAAGGGTAGGAGAAACGGATAAAAATTGAACTAATTGGATGTAAATTTCTCGTATATCACCAGCACTAAACAAATATTAGGTAAAACGTGTAGCAGATACGGGCTTAAACCTTTATAAAAACCTCGAAATCCTTCGTACCTCCATGTTTTCGTCAAACAGTCCCACGTTCCGTCGTAATGTAAATGGTGATCTTGTAAACGCGCCCGAATCACTTGGTACGGATAGGTGGCCACAGCCGCTACGAATTTGGACACAGCCGCGAACGTGATGTATTCCGCAGTACTCTGAAATCGCGCGTGTAATTTTTCCATCCAGATTAACGTGCGAACATTGGAAAACAAACGCAACAAATAAATCATACAAACCTACCGACGGTAGAACTCACCAGTTTAGCATCTATAGGAAGTTGCCTATAGTGGTTGTTGTAATAGCTTTTCATTTCTTCGTACGTCATGAACTGCAACGCGCCGTGGGTAACTCCTAACATGCCGGGAACGAAACCCTGTTAAACATAACGCAAAAATACGCCGTGTACAATTCTACCCTTTCATCGGACGTTCTCCGGTGCGGAGACGAAATACTGCGCAACGACGAGCGAACGATTAAATCCGAAACCCTAATACTTACCCTGTACAAACCTCGTACGCCTTCGGTGTTGTAAATTTTCCTCAAAGCGTCCATCATACCGTTATAACGATTATTTTTCAAAGCATGCTGCTCTTCAGCATATTGTAAACATAGTCTGTTCAATAAAATGAAAAAAACAACAATATTTTTTGTCTTCGCTCCAACAGCATTTTCCTATCATATCCCTCCACATTGTACGTTCGCTACAGCCAGGGCCGAATTGGCAGCAAAATGAGCACCGGCAAATCGAAGTGATAAAGGACACATTAAATTTTCAATTTACCATTTATTTAATTACAATTAAAAAAAAAAAAAAAAGAAACAGACAGATGAAGCAAGCTTAGATAATTCGTCAAAACGATACTTCGATTTTTATTATTTTATTTTATTTTTTTAAATATCAAAATAAGAAAAAATAAAACCAAGAAATTCGCTAAAAATTTATAAAATTGTCGATTACTATTTTTATTAAATATCCACACATTAGTCAACCTTCTGGCCACGTTTTATCATCTCCTCACTGGAAGGTGTAGTTGGAAAAGAACCCTTGAAAATTCGAAAAAAAAATTCAGCCATCGAAGTTGATGTGTCCTGAAGAGCTCAAATCAAGCCCATGCAATGTGAGTAATGTATAAATTACCAACTTATTTCTTATTTTATTTATTAGCACTGTGTATAGCCACTGAGGCTAGATGCACGTGCTTAAGGATTTAGACCTGTTTGAATAGGCCAGTCAAGATGAGAAAGCTGAGAAGTGATCGAATGATGGACTCTGAGTCTACAAGGAGATCAGAAAGGGATTCGGGTAAAAGGAGCTGTCGTTTATGGGAGCTATATTCTGGGCACTTTATGAGGACATGTCATGCTGTCAGCTGGATAGAGCACACAGGAGTGGGCAGTTTGAGAAAGATGAGAATGAGTAAGGGCGCAATGACCTATGCGGAGTCTGCAAAGAGAGACCTTTTCTCTCCTATTATTTCTAGGTGATGTTTTATGCCGGGTCTTAGTGTTATCTTTGATAGATTGAAGTTATTTGTAGATGGAGTGTGTTGCCATATCATGGACCACTTGCTCTGTATGCGAGATTCAACTAAAGAACGGAAATCTGAGGGTGGAATGGATGGAATCATTTTCTCAAATGTATTGGTTATTGGGTTTGGAAAGTTGGATTTTCTATGAATGGTGTTTTTTGAGCATTCTCGGAGAATATGGGTTACTATGATAGGAACATTACACGTTTCACAGAATGGGCAGTTTGTTGAGGAGGTCACTGTGGGTGTGTGGATTCGGGTGAGAATGACTTGGTCTCTGCGACATATGTGAGTAGGATATTTCCAGGGCTCTATTATAGTATGGATTATTTTTAGTTCGTTGGATGGAGGAATTTGTCTCCAGAAATCTGAGAATAGGTTATCCTGAGTATATTTCAATTGCGTATTTAATGTCTTCCAATGGTATAGGAATATTCTGAATGTGTGAAACATAGAGGGACTTTTTAGCGGAAAGATCTGCTTGTTCATTTTGTGTTATACAGGGCTGGAAAAACTTTTAAATACCAGTTCAAGTTCAGGTTTTCAGTTTTCAGTTTTTAGATTTTCAGTTTCAGTTCGAGTTTTAGTTCCCAAGTCAATTTTTTTCGGTTCAAGTTTCAGTTTTCGGTTTGCGGTTTTCAGTTTTCAGTTCAAAATTTTTTCCCTTCATTATTACGTTTATAAATTATTATTTCTATCAGTGCTGTTATATTTTTACTTCAACCTTATAAGTTATAATGTACAGTACATATATGCACAATTGCACATTCCTTATTGCTTTGTATTACTTGAGGTACCTATTATAATCATGATTCATGAATAAAATAAAAAGAAATATAAAAGCTATTGACCTTCATCATAGAATTTTTTCATTTCGAACCTCATATTCTTTTGAACATTTATTTGAAAATTTGCATTAGCATCATCATTTTTATATATTTATTTCCCTTCAATATACTCTTAGAAGTTTAGAACCCCGGTATTCGAAATCTACAATTGTAATAGGTACTAGATTAATGAAATTGTTGAAAACTGTAGATTTCAGAATTCAAATGATATCATTTAATATTTTATTTATTTATTTTTTTCAAATTTTCATATTCATTCTTAAAAGTAAAATATCATTTATAAATTGAAAAACTATAATTATTCCTCGAGTAGCTTGTAGACTCAAGTGTTGTGGTCATAGTCTGTTAGTCTCATAGTTCATGTGCTCCTCAGTCCTCACAACCTCATTCAGCAAGTCACCGATGAGGCGATGAGTCGATGACCACTAAATATTAAGCTACTAACACGCCATCTAGGCTTCTAGAGGTGTGGAAGACGGGAGTGTGGGTGAAAATAATCACGACACGCGACACCGAATCGAAACGACACTCACATTTATATAATTTTATTATTATTTAGTACAATCAGAACTGTAAACTAATTTTTAAAAACTGAAATTATTTATCAGTTTCAGTTCGAGTTTTCAGTTCAATTTTACAGTATTTTGGTTCGAGTTTCAGTTCAGTTTCAGTTTTTTCTAATTCAGTTCGAGTTTTTTTCAGTTTTTTCAGTTTTCAGTTCGATTTCAGTTTTTCCAGCCTTGGTGTTATATTGGAGTGTGCTGGAATCCAGTATAGGGTTATAAACATTTGAGTGTTAGCAAGAAATTGTATTATTTCTTGGGAGATGGAGTGCTGTTTCTTAGAATGGCAGTTTTGGATGGTCTTTAGGGCAGAAAGGGAATCTGAAATTATAAGAACTTTTTCCAAGAAGAAATCTTGAGAATATATTAGCGATAATTTGACAGCTGCTAGTTTGTTATAAAGGAAATAAAATGAAATCATTTCGTGAAAAAGGAAAATAAATAAAATCATCTCAAAAAAATATTTTTAGAAATTTTTTAGAAAATCCAATTTTTTTTTTAACTTTGAGCCATGTGTGAAGATAATGAAGACTGACCTCAAAGAGTGAAACTTTTTGAGCATCCTATTGGAGTCCTTTAACAACCTTTTTCATTTACTTATCATCGATTTTCAAAAAAAAAAAAAAAATCTATCCACTCTAGGAAACAGCGCCAAAATGAAGTCGGAATTATTAAAAATATGAAAATTTCAGAAATACGAATTTTTGAGCAATTTAAAATTTTTTCACATAAGAAGTTACATTGTATAGTACAAAGACTAAAAAAAAATCCGTCATAACTTCATTTGCACATTATGGGCTTGATTTGAGATCTTCAAGACACAGCAGACGAAATATCCCCTCTTCTTGCCTCACAGGAGTTCAAAAAGTACGAGTTATTTCACGTGCAGAACATCTAAGTAAATGATATCATTTTGAAACAAAAGTTGTAATACTTCGCGAACTCATGATATGAAAAACTGGCCATGTTCAGTCACCTGAGTAGTGAACATCTCAAGTCAAGCTGACCCCATGCACACGATCCATAAATTGAATTTATTAATAATTTTCGAAAATACATAAAATATGGTGTTTTTTCATGAACATTAAAACATTATCAGGTTGAATTTTTTTTCAGTCTTTCGACAACAAATACAAAAAAAAATCGAATAGTCGACATTTAATTTTGTTGACATCTTAAAATCGTTGAAAACTCTGATATCATTTTATTAATTTTTTTTCGATAAATTATACTGAACGGAAAATTTTTTATTGTATTTAAAATATACACCAAAACGTTTCTCTTGTTGGGTGGTTCATTTTAGCTCGCGTTGCTATCAACTTCGATGGTTGAAATTTTTTCCATGTTTTTTGAGACTCATTTTTTTAATATTTTCTCCCGATCTTCGACTTTTCAAAAACCCCATACCCACGCTACTAAGTTTATTTTTGGATGTCGTAGTTAAAAAATGTCTACTGCTAATACCATTCGTACTCTTTTTCCAAAGAAATTCAAATCTCGAGCCATTTCGTTGCAAAATTTCCATCTTAGATTAACATACCGAATATCATGATATCAGTTTTTAAAAAGAAATTTCGCGATCCTTGACTGCAAGTTTCAATGGGAAGATTACACGGTACCCTGGTGTAGCTCAATCCGGCCCTGACTACAGCACAACCATGCTTCGAAGGGTCTAACAATTATCATAATTCTCAAACCTGTTAAACGTATACCCTTATATGTACTCTCTTTATTCATCGTCTCACAAAGTGATCACATAGGTATACCTTTTACTTAAGAAGGTTGTGCTGCAGCCGAACGTTACACAATCCACCAGATTTTCCTACCTAACCTGTGCGAGAGAAAAATCAGAAAAATCGTTCGCTTACCTAGTTTTAACGACCCACACAGGATTGGTCAATATCAACGTTAATACTCCTGCTTCCGCGGCCGCCGTCATATGCATAGTCGGTCCTAACGGTTTTTTCGTGTTACCACCTTGGATCCAATTTTTTATCGCGTTATAACTGTAAAACAAAATTAAAAAGATTACCTTAATAATAGCTTAAACTAGGTTGAAATTAAGTTTCTAAATATACGAGAATGTAATCATTAATGCTAAATTTAATAAAAAGGATTGGAAAATTTTCATCGCAGATAAGAAATTTTCTCGTTCGTTAATTAAGCGGATTTTTTTGCCAATCAACTGAAAATGTAGATAATTATAAATTTATGACCCAGTTAACAGATTTTCGTCTCTATCGATGAAATTATAGAGTCGAATACTGGCAAAAGGTGCAATGAAAATTGTAAAGCACTCCAGCGACAATGCAGCAGAAAGAGGGAGGTAAATGTGAGTCAAACAACCAAACTTACGTAAAAAAAGGCCTTCTTTTAAAATTTATATTCAAAATTTTCGATTGTGCTAAAATTTACCATCATTTCATTCCCTGGTCGAAGTCTACTTTTCACGGCCGATTTTTGTTCATTGTAAGTTTTGTAAAGGTGTTTGAAAAGTATAGAATGAAAACAAACCCACGAAAACTACAAGTTGATATATGCTACGTGTTCAACACCACATATTATCAATAAGCAATGGGGCACTCTCAAGGGTTAAATTCGGCCCCTTCAATACTTCTTGGCGGCAATGGCGGAACTAGGATTATTTTACAAGTGGGCACAGAAGGGCCGTCATTAGGGGGCAAAAATTACTTGTTTAATGAAACGGGGCGGGGGGAGTAAACAATTGGAAAATGAAGTCGACATGTATAATTTCAAGTATACCGAAGTAAAATTACTTAATGTTCATTTAAAAAAATTTTATTCATTCAAAAAATGTATTCTCAACAAAAAATAAACAGTTATATATAGATATTTATGAAACTTAGAATTAATAATTATAGAATAATTTTGCTATTTTTGTGGTTCGGGCAAACTCTTCCATCACCCCCTCCCAACACAAACTTACAAGGCTTGGTGACTGAGTTATACAAGTAATTGAAAATTATAAAATAGGTGCCTCGAATAGCAAAAATAATTAATTGCACATATTCACTTTTGATCTTCCGTTGTCTGTAATAAGTTGTAATATACCCATTATTTTTTTTTCTTTGCGAGAAAAAAATTAAAAAATTGGACTGACGAATTTTTTTTGAAATGGCCTGGCCCTGTCAGGCCCGTCCCTCGTTCCGCCTTTGCTTGGTGGCAGAAGGGGCATTGATTTTTTCGATAAAGGAGTTTTGGTCAATGAGATACCACCGCTCTTCAAAGATGATTATGAATCGTTCATAATGTATAACATTTTGAGCAAGATGTTGACTTCACGAAGCATTTATTTATTTTTTTTATGCTGATGATTTTCTGTGAAAGAGCATGTGTTCAACTACCCGAAACGACAAAAAACCGAAAATCACTTTTTGGACCTTTTCTTATCCAGGGTCACAAATATACTTAAAAACTAACAATTTATTTTCTATACATTAATTTCTCTTATAAACGCCATTGATACCATACAAGCGATATATCAGATACGCTTTTTGGCATTTTAATCCATTGTACACAAAAGATGAATTGAATCTCTCTTGTAAGAAATTGAAAGTCGAATAATTTTAAAAATGACAATTTTTGGGCTAAATTATGACTCCCTAAGAACGCTTTATCCCTTATCGATCACAATTGCAGTTGGAACACCGCATATTTCAACTTGGAGATTCCGTAAATTTATTTTTCGCTCATTACTTTTCAACTATTCTCCAAATTGAAATGTTAGGTTACACAGAGAGGACTATTATAAATAATATTAATAAGTAAACAGTTGAGAAAAAATTGCAAAAGTCTCTCACATTATTCTGAGAATATTTTGAAACAAATTTTTTTTGGTCGATTGCTGCCCTCAATAAAAAATTACATTTTGCTTCATCACTTGAGAAATATTTTTAGTTACATAGACTTCGTTCTGCTTCCACAATTCTTTTGTAATGACGCCTGGCACTCACACTAAGACACACTCTTACTTACATAAATGTTGAAATTTTAAATTATAATATACGTATTTCAAAATAATAATAATAATAGGAAAAGAAGCATACTCTATTCTAAATGGATATACATGTGCAGTAAAGACTGTGGAAAAACCCACTACATTCCTTCCAAAACCACATAAGAAGTTGAATTTAAATTATTCACTGGAATGTTTCTAGTTAACAATCATATGATCTTTAATTTTTAAATTCCAGCAGAATGAGGGTTCTCAAACCTTTCTCAAAATTTGACGACCCGCCATTTTGGATCTACTTTCATTTAAATTGAAGATTCATATTCTTGCCCAATCATAATTACTACATTTCATCGATTGTTTCTATTCTAGTTTCACCAAAGGCTATCGTAATAATTATTTTAGACAATAACTCCATTTAAAATATCTTCAGTGTTATAAGAAATAGTGAATAATTCTTCACGAATATTTACTTAGCTGTTCTATCTTCAAACTCGATTCAGTTTTCAACTTCTTTTAAAGATTTCTTCTATTATTTCGTTCTTACGTTGCAAGATTTCTACTCGTGAAAAATTCACAACTACACCTCTGACGTGTTTGAACGATGAAAATTTTATTTTTCGTTCATAGAAAACGAGAATTTAATTTGTCACGCGCACGTTCTGAATTTCATAAATGGAATTTGTTATTACGAAGACGAAAAATTATAGGTATAATTAGGCATAGGACGTTTACGTCGATAAATATCGATTATTCAGTCTCCTGTAACGCGTGTGAATAAATAACATTTGCGGCTTAACGCTGTACCTAGCAATCAACTATATAATACACGACTATGGGCGAGGTCAATGAATTCAATTACGTACAAATGAAAGTATATTTTCGAGTCTCCCTTATTAGGAAACTTTGTAATGGAGAAATATATCATATATGGAAAGGTTATTGCATCTCTTTTAAGAGCACGTGCGATACTTACAATAAAAAATATAAACCCCAAGCGCTGCCTGAGCCCCATACATTTGGTGTGACACCTTTGTACAGTCCTTTGATACCTTCTTGTTTACAAATCTGAGAAACTGCGCTAGTTAAACTGTTATATTGAGGAACTGGGTGACGGCCATCGCAAACTGGAAAAAAGTAAAAAAAATTTTTTTTTATTTAAAATATTTTAATTATGTTATGCTAACCTTATTATTATTTTTTAGCTAGGTGGAATTTTTTTTTCAACAATTTTTTTTCTTTTTAAATACCTAATCAATCAATGTGATCATTAATAAATATTAATATTTACAAGCATCGTTTATCTCACGCTTGAATCCACTTTACCATTCGATGCGTCAATCAGGAAGAGAACAAGGAGTCGTGGAAACGACGCCAAAACGCAATTTATACGTCATTTCGGCACCGTGACCATCAAAGTTCACCAACAGGGGACATTTCGGTATATTACGTCTTATAAAACTTTTTTTTTGTTCTTATAATTTTTCTAAGAGCATCTGCCTCGAAGTATCATACACTATGCATGTGAAATTCGTCTATCACGTGAACTACCACTCATGACGTAATTCGCAGGAGAGGTAAGGTATTCGTAGCGGTGATACCAGTTCAATGTCAAAAATCTACCGTTAATGTAATTGTGCCAGACATTAATGCCAAATATCATGCGGCACGACGTAAAATCAATTCTTTTTTTTTAGAAATGCCGAAATTTTCGCCGCCTCGAGTAACCCATCTCGTGACTGTTGCTCTTGGAAGCGTGTAATTACTGGTTTTACCGTGCTATTAAGTGAAACCGGTTTGCTCCGAAAAACTGAAATCGTTTCAATTGGTGATAGTGATGTCATATGGTGTGATTAACGAATTCTTTGCTATTGATAACGACAGGGATTTCCTTTTTTAATTATAACTCCTCGGGCAGATAAGAGGTTGCACATGCGATAGAATGATGAAACGGAAATAGATTTAGATTAGAATCATTTCGAGAGGAATTTTAGGCTAAATTTCGTAATATCGCGAGGAAACTGGAATACGATGTAGAAATGTGGGAAGTGTTTGGCGAGAAAGTTGGGTAATCAGTTCCTTCTCGTATTCACGTATTGTTTCGTTACTATAAATTAAGAACATGAAATAAAAACAATGTACTTTATTTATAGAACTTATTCGTACCATAATATTCCAGCAAGGATTTAAACAAATCTAAAACATTATGGCAGTACAGAGTAGGGACAAAAACACAACATAAGAAATACGTGACACATCTTCAACGAAATCAAGGTAGTTATCTTCTGAGAAGGAAATGCCCATAACGTCACTACCACTATTGTTCCAAGTTGCATTCAATGTGCATTGATGCACTCAAGGTATTATATTTTATTCATGATTATCGTCGTTTGAAAAGTTGAGAAACACGAACTCACACATTAAATTTTCAAAATGCAAGATTTATATCACTTAAAATTAAATGCAAAGGATTACTCACCCGCAAATCTAATTTTCAATAAATCTAATGGATGCAATAATAACGTCGATGTGACTCCACCTGTGATTCCAGCCACTAGATGTTCGTATTTCACGTGTTTAAATAATGTCATATTATTGGAATGATTAGTAGACGATTTCATCATGATATATAACTTGTTAATTTGAAATCCACGATAAATAACTAAGTGAAACGATAAATATGAGAGAGGAAACAATTATTACATCATCCTATCTGTACGGCGAATTCATTTTTTCAAACATTCTCACCAAATTCATTTACTACAATCGAGTTTACGACACAATACAAAAATTATTACGTTATTTTAAAAGAAATGTGGAAGACAATACAAGTTTAGAATTAAAACACATCATTCTAGAACATACGACCATACTTAGCCATTCCAAAATCCACATTGCAAATTGTCGCTAGAGGATTTGAACATGTTTCCTGTCTTTGTACCACTTCCATTGTACTTTTTTCGAAGAATTTCATTGATTAAGCAGTGTTGCTAAAAGATTATATTTCTCTACCTAATGGATTTCATAGATTTCATTCAGGTATTGCGCTTTCATTTTTTACCAATAATAACTTCGAACTTTATATAATTATTGAAGAAATGTGCAATTGTTGTAGTATTTAGTGAATTATTTTTCAAAAACTCAGTAAATCTCATTTTTGAAAGGTTTGATAAATTCGCACTTTTTGTCGAAGTGAATTTTTTTCATTTCTATTGCTAGCGATGATTTCATTATTTTTAGCTTTCTGATTGGTTGAATTTTTCATGGCGGTCTGATTGGTGTAAAAAATCTAGTTGACTGATATTTTCGATTATTTTTATTTTTCAATTTTTCGCTGTAATATAGTTTCATTTTTTTATTTCAAATAATTTTTACATTATTTTTGTTGAGTGAAAAATAATGGCTTGAGAAATATTGATAAATCTGCGTCAAATATTTTAATAGCAATGGACGAAGACGATTGTAATTTATTACAACACTAGGCCAACCATGTCGGTAACACTGTCACCGTATTCAGACAAAAAACCTCGAGAGAAGGAACAGAAGGAAAGAGGAAAAGAACATTCGTGTACGAGAACTGATAGCATTCGTTGAATTTCACAAGACGAAAATTTTAACTTATGAAGCGTAATAATTAATAATTAATTTAAACTATGAATAGTTATTATTCTTATCGTCGTATTGATTTTAGCATGTAATTTCTTATAGGTTATTACCTCCCTAAATATCGAATTAATGTTTTTATTCACGTAAACATCTCCTTAAAATATCTTTAGTATGACTATTATAGTATTTCTAATTGACACTTCAGCTTCGATGAATCAACGAGCTTATTTAGGAGGGCGACCTAAATTATTGGACATAGCTAAAGGAGCAGTTGAAACATTCGTTAAGGTAAAAATAACAAAATATTTGTTGAACGACCTATAATACGCTTATCTATTTTGTTATAAAAACAAAAACACATTTCATATCGCTGAAATTTTTAATTATCATAGGTTCGTCAAAGATCTCTGGATAGTAAATTTGACAGATACATGTTACTCACTTTCGAAGACCCTCCGCATAACATAAAAGTGAGTCCTAAACGTCGATTATCTTCGATGAAACACCTTGTTATAAACATTTTTTTTATTGTAGGCTGGTTGGAAAGAAAGTCTGAACACTTTTATGACTGAGCTGAAAAATCTGCAATGCCATGGCATGACGACAATGGGTACAGCGTTGAAACACGTATTTGATTTATTAAACATAAATCGCATTCAAAGTGGTATTGATACCTATGGAAGCGGTAGATGTCCTTATTTCCTGGAGCCTGTTGTTGTAGTCGTTATCACCGATGGTGGTAGATTAACCAATAGCGCCGGCGTTCAAGATGATGTTAGTTTCACTATTTAATCGTTGGTTTTTCAAATGCACGTGTTTAATATATTTATTCGTATTTAGTTCAACCTACCCATGCATTCGCCGGTCTTGGGTTCTGAAATGACGAGAGAACCATTTCGATGGGATCAACGGTTGTTTTCGTTGGTACTCAGATTTTCTGGTACTCCAGCTAGTGAACGAGATATCGGCCACGTGCCCAATGATAATTCCCCCATAGATAGTATGTGCGAAGTTACGGGAGGTAGATCTTACAGTATTACATCGCATCGTATGCTGCAACAATGTATAGATAGTTTAGTTCAAAAAATTCAACACGGAGTTGTAATTAATTTCGAAAAAGTTGGGCCCGATCCTGCACCTTTATTTGGCGAAAGTGAGTGCTTTTTTATCCTGTAAATTGATCGTTAAGATTTTACAAATTAAAAATTCATATTTTATTTAGATAACAAAGAAACGGATAATATGGAATGTGATAAAAAAGAATGGGATCCTGTTACTGAACAACAGAAATTGTCTTCCAATATGATCGTTAGTTATAATCAAATTTGACCATCTTCATTCTCCTATTGGTGGTTGCTAAATCGATGCTTATTAAATTTCAGAATAGAAATGGTAATTCTGCCGTTGTTACGCCTACCTCTAATAATTCGTGGCATTCGTGTAGAAGATTAATTTACGTACAAAGAAATTTACAAAAAATGCAACTACCCAGCGGTCACTGGCCCATACCGGAATCATTTTGGCCGGATACCTCGCATACTTCATTGGTTAGTTAAGGAGATATATTGTAACGAAGTTCTTCTATAATATCAATTCTGGTGGTTTTTTTTTCAGCCTCCTAGATCCGCTCATCCGAACATAAAATTTAATTGTACAAATCAAGAACCTTTAGTTATAGAAAATTTACCTTTCGATAAATACGAGCTAGAGCCTAGTCCGTTAACGCAATATATTTTAGCTCGAAAGCAACCCACAGTTTGTTGGCAGGTTTGTGTTGCACATGATCAGTGACTATTCGAGTTATGCCGCATTTGTTGTCCTAAACGTTGGATATTTTATTTCAGGTTTTCATTCCGAATAGTTATAAAAATTCTGAAATCGTTCATCCATTCGGATATTTGAAAGCAAGTACCAGTTTAACTTGTGTAAATTTGTTCGTCATGCCGTATAATTACCCGGTATTGCTTCCATTGTTAGACGAGTTTTTTAAAGTGCATCGTCTAAAAGTAACACCAGAGTGGCGTAGTCACTTTCAAAATTACTTACGTACGATGCCTGCGTATTATTGCCAGGTAACATTCAAAGGTGTACCGTAGAGGTTACATTTTAATAGCATTTTTATTTTTCATTTTCATCTCATTTACGTGTTCTTCAAATGCACTAATTCTTTTCGTTTTTTTCTCTCTTACCCATTTAAAGCCTTTAAGAAAGGCTTTGGAAAAAATGGGGGTTGCTAAGGCCACCGTTCAGGTTTTAATTCCAGATACCATGGATAACGCTTACAATTATAATATTGTAAATTATTTAAAGAAGTTAAAAATACAAGGAAAAATTGAATTCGATAAGTAAGTTTCTTCCTGTTAGTTTGGCCTTCGTCGATCCTCATTTATTTTAAAAAGCGAATAATTTTCATGAAGTTTGAAATGTAACCGATCAAATTTGATTTTAGATTATGCAATGAAATCAGCAGTAAGCAGGCGATTAATAAAGGGCATGGTAATAGCGAAGGAATTCGAGTAACTCCTCGTACCCCTTTGAAAAAAGAATTGATATCACATCCGGCTGTGCAAAGTCAGTTTTCGATATTATTTCGATTGTAATAATCAATAGTAGAGATCCATTATATGTGAACTTTTTTTTACGAGTAGAAAAATTCACATCTTTACGGGACCAGTTGAATGATTTTGCGGGACACGTTGTAGCAGTACCACGAAGCCGTAAGCAGTGCGCTAGAACCGGCTGCCAAAGTTACAGAAACCCATTCGATATCCCTAGAAGAAATTTATTGGATCAAGTATTTCGAATGCGGTCTAACTTCCTACAAAAGAATCTTACTCATACTAAATTATTAGATGATGGTATAAATGAAATATGTTTTTTTTTTTTTTCATCATATCTGTAACACCTCATATGGGAGTATGTTATACGAGCTTAAATGTTTACTTTATTTTTCCTCCTTTAAAAATAATAGACGTAGCTCATAGTATGCCTGTAGCCCAAATGGGTAATTATCAAGAATACCTAAAACGTATACCATCACCTTTGCGAGAGGTAGAATCAACACCAGTGAGACAACATACGTTTGGCAATCCGTTTAAAATTGATAAGGTAACTCTACCGTTGCTGTTATGATGATAGTAGGAGTTTATATGAGGCCCGGTTTGGGTCCGTCTACTTCGAACTTGATTACTCAAAATTTGTTGTATAATTGTGATACTCTACATAATTTTCGATATTAACCATCAGGAGGAAGATAATGGGCGTAGGGAGATAGAGGGGGAAGGGGAGGAAAGGTGAGAAAGCCCGAAATTTAACTTTAGATTTTCATAACTCTACTTAGAATTTTTTAATTTGAATCAATAAAAAATCAAAAATATATTAAAAATAATTTTTAACCTAAGGCCAATTTTGTCTTTCTCCAGCCTTAGCGATGAGATGTCAAAGTGGAAGGTTGGAAGAAAAATTGAAGTCACCGTTGCATTTTTCTGTTTTTGATGACTTAAAATTGTTAGCTATGATTCAAGACACGTTTAAAGGATATTATTTCAGTAATAAATTCATTTTGAGGGATACAACTTTTTCCTATTTTTCAACATACGTTCCATGGTTTATTAATAATATTATTTTCATTATTTTTAATTTTAATTTTTCCTTTTATTAAAAAAAATAATTTAATTCATCCAACGTAGTCGAATGTTTGTCATTTGTTTATCATGATTTGAAGACTTATATGAAACTTTAAGCTTGGTAAACATTAGTCTGGGATCGTAAAATTCGATAATCGATTTTTTTACCTTATTTTTATTTTGGTACATATGTGAGAAATAAATGAAAAGTACACAGGAAGCGTTCTTTTCAATTACAATATCTGTGAATAGAGCTAAAAGATTTTTAGTCTGTCTCAGAGTAATTTTGATCTAAGCTGCGCTTATCTGCATATTTATTTTTACTCATTTGTAATCGTTATTATGCGTAAATGAATTTAAAGAAATCGGTATGCCTGTTGTTAAATCAGTTTTTGAGTGTAATTTTTTTTTCTAAATCAAAATCTTGAAATGTGTAATAAAAATCATTTTCATGAATATCATCAGAAGAAAAAATACTTTAAAGTGGAATTTTGCGCCAGCAGAATTTTTCTCATCATTTCAAACCAGTTCTTCAGATAAGGGGGGAAAATAGTTCTGGAAGGTTTAAAAATATCTTTCGGCTCTATTGACCGATACTTTTGTTGCGAACAATGTTTTTTCTGCAATTTTCATTTCTTCTAATTTTCACCGGGGTTGCAAAATAGAGGAAAGTCGAAAAAATCGTTTATCAAATTTCTCGATACCAGTGCCAACGTTTACTAGACTGAAACTTTCATAGATTGAATATACCTTGCCTACAAAGGCGGATTAAGCTAGGCCTTCGAAATTTTTATACCATAACCTTACCACCTTCACCCCCTCTCAATTTTTACATCACCATAATTATGTATTCTGATTCTTGTTGAGAATTTTTTATTTAATTTTTTTTAAATAAAAACTGTTCACTTTGTTTTAAAATTTAAAAATTTTTAAATTTGTTTCGCGAAACTTAAAAACATTTGTTATTATTAATTCCCTTTTTAAAATTTATAACTCTTGTCAAACTTCTCGAGAGGTTGGAAATATTGTTTTTTTCCTTCATAATTTATGTCTTTTCAAGTTCTCAATGGTTTACACTATAATTGATATCAGAATGCTAACCACATTTTTTTTATTTACGACTTTTGGGGGTAATGCACTTCAATAACATTTTAAATATATTTAATACACCAAGTTATGGCATTTTCAAGAATCAAATTTGAAAATGAAACGAGTGATTGTCGAGGGAAGAAAAATTTAATTTTCAGAATTGGTCGATCATTGAATTAATGCCCTTTAAACGATGTCTTGAATCATAATTAATCAGTTTAGGCCGTTGAAAACAAAAGAAATTTCTAGCGATTGTTCCATCTTTTTTTTTTTTATAGTTTTCCAATTTGACTCTCTCCCTCTATTATTGCTTAATATTCCAAATTGGTGCTATCTACGGCATTGTATATAACTTTTGGGAGATGAAGTTCGAAAGTAGCTTGACCCAAATAGGTGACTTTTGGGCTCCTCCTTTATTGACTTTTTGGACAAGAGAGATTTTAAAATGATTACATCCTTTTACAGCGTATGATTATCGACGAAGCGGATATCGATCTAGGAGGCGGAAACGCGGTACAAAGAAGTTTATCGAGGAGATCAGGAGCTCCAGATGTTGCTCTTAGAATGCCCTTAAAACGTAAACCAGGTCCAATCCCTAGGCACGTACAGCTAAAAAAACGCTGCATATCACCAGCTCCGTCGCCCAGTCCATCGCCACCGATGAGTCCAGTTTTGCCCATAATAAACGGCGATATAGGTATTTCTGTGGAAACTCGTAATTTAAGTGATCGCCAAACTGTATTGTCAATATATCGAGTTTGTTATCTAGACGAATTTAACGTGCCAGTTTTAAAACTGGAAGAAGATAACCGGCCGAGATCACCATCACCGCCTCCTCTAGATGTATTAACGCCACCTGCGTTGGAACCATTTGAGCATTATAACGAAGACGCGCCACCTCCCTTATCACCGATGTCTGATTTCGATGAAAATACATCGAATCTTGTTAACCATCAAGATCAGTTAACGCTTATTAACGAATCGGACACTGATAGTGGTGTTGATGAGTGTATAAGCGTTAATAATATCGACGACAGTGTCGTCAATAGTTCAAATAAAGCTAAACAACATGTATTGAGTAAAAAAGATTTAGAAGAAATTAAGAGGTACAATCTTAGTATACGAACTTCTATTTATAAAGAAGTTAGAAGATTTGGCAAAAGTAAGTGTCATCTTGTTTATTTTCTGCCGGTATGTACTCGAGTGTCTTACATTTTTTGATCATGTTCTACTCTTTTGTTTCTGTTTTTTTTATCTTTGTTTTAGATTACACAAAACTATTCGAATATTTACAATCTTTAAAAGGTCCGATCGATATGCAAATGAGAATTATAAACGATGTTATCGAAGAATCTTTACGATTTAAACGCAAAAATCTTGCTACTCTTTTGCAAGATTTTGCAGAAAAAATCGTTATTCGCAAAGAAAACGTTCGACCGATGGTGATGAAAAACGGTCACAGATAGTATTAATAACAAATGTTTAAACTAATTGTGATACTACCGTTTTTCTCCTTTCTCCCTTTTTTCACTACCAGAGGATTCTTCATTCACGCAATGATCTATGAAAAGCGGATTTTTTTTCTTCTGTATTGCCTTTTTTCCGGCAAAAATTGTTATAAAAATGGATTTTAGCCAACGTTGAAATTAGAAAAAAAAAATCAATTATTTATATTTTTTGATTAAAATTTAAAGAAAATAAGAACAAAAATTGAAATTTGTCGAGTTTCCATCGTTTGATGGACGTCTTTATTTTTTATCACATTCGAAGTGCTGTAGAGCGTGGTAAGTTAGGATCGAGCTGTAACATCGAGAGGTGATGTGTCCTGCGAAACGTTTTCCCGATGAGGGAAGCAACCAGATTGTCCTTGTGGACATAATATCTTATTACTGTTTCATATGAATTTTGGTACCACATTATAATGTTGATGAAGTGTTATGAATATTTTGAAGTTGTTATGGAAATTGAAGCAACACTTCATGAGTTATCTACGAACTTTTCTTTGTGGTGGATGGGTTTCGATTGTATGAATTTTCAAGTAAACGCAATTATCGCTCTAAGAGTAACCCTTCTTTGGGGTCATATGAGGGAATCGAATAGGAATTACATCTGTAGCATGTTCATGAAAGAATCGAATTATAATGATGGTTATAATGTCTCCAAGAGTAAGTCTCTCGAAAATTATCTTCGTGTAGAGGAAGAATCCATTTTATCTTAAAGATGGTCAAGAATTACAACTTCTACTTTCTACATGGAGAAGCAACAAAAGTGATGAAATAATCGATATTAAATGCATTACACGAAGATTATACGTAGATGAATTAAGAAATGGTAAAATGGCTGTGCGATTACAACTGATAATAAATTTTCTGTTAATGGTTTCAAAGCTTATGAACAAAAATAAATTCAAGCTCATCATTAGAATTACGAATTTTATCTCGCTTATTAAGATGCCTTGTTATGAATGGTAATATCAATTTCATATTTTTTCCTTTCATATAGTGCATCAAGTGTGATTCCATTAATTTCCTTCGTAAAGATATTACGGACGTAATTTTTTAGAGATCTAATGAAAGTATCATGAAAGAAATTTTTACTAGGTTTTTTCAAATGGATACCAAAGATGTAAAGTTTATTATTCATTTTTCCCAGAGAAGTCACGTTATCAAGATATTAAAGAAGGATGAATGAAACCCTATAAGCTGGTAAAGTATGTCAAAATAAGATTTAATCAATAAGGAAACAGAAATACAGAAAATAATTCAATGAACTCGATTCCCATCAATATCTGAACATTTACTAACTTTAGATTAGAAAATACGTACAATACTGCAATAAATCATAGAAAAACGAAAATAATGCTAACAAAACGTTTTACGTAATAGGTATACATATAAGAAAATTAAAACAGATTCATGTGAATGGATTAAGATTCTGACAGATTCAAACGTTTGAAATTTTGAACAATATTATCGTTTTGTTGAGCTGGTTCTCCCACTTGATCGTATCTAACAAAAAAAAAAAAAAAAACAGTAATATTTTTAGCAATGAATGGACAATAAGAATATTTTCCAAAGGCATTACTTACTGGGCTTGAATCTGTTCCAATGACCAAGCCACGATTTCTTTGGCTTTTTTCTTTTTAGTAGCGTTGCATTTGGGTGATGCTGAAATATGCTTGGCACACTGAAAAAATGATATTAAGAGTAAAACGTAGAACTAAAAAAGTAGCACTATGTAATTAGAGTATTATAATCTCGTTACCAAAAAACAATCCGAATAGTGCTCTCATGTTAGACGGACTAAGTTTGAGAGCTTGGCAGTAGTAAGCCATGGCTGTTTCTAAATTATCGAATCCGCCCTGAAAAGCGAAAAATGTGGTTGATCGACACGATTTGGAAGAGGTGGAAGAATTTTTGAGATAATTATAGAATTACCTGCGTATACTTGATATCGGCGAATCGTAAATGGAATAAATGATTATGTGGATTTTGAAGAATAAGCTCTTCCATACAGAAAGCAGCTTTGGCGTATTCTTGTTCGCTCAAATACAATTCACTAAGTTCATTCCATGCATCTTGATCCATCATAAATCTAGAATATTTATCGATGTAATTTTAATGCCGTACAAGATTTCAGCTAGATATAAATGAGAATTTAAGCTGTACTTTTTCAAGTATTCATTCAACTCTTTAATCGCTTCGTTAACTCTTCCTTTGGCCTTTAAAATGGCAATTTTACGTTTTCTAGGTGAAGCATTCGTTTCATCTTCTTGGATCATTGCATCAAGTAATTCAAGAGCTTCGTCGTATCTAAAAATTTTCATTATTTAGTTTCATTTAATGACAATAAGCGTTCATTCAAGAGGGTACCACCTTTCCAAATACTCGAGCGAAAGTTCTTCAAGAAGCCGGACCCTAAGGCTATCTGGGAATTTGTGAGAAAGATGCCATAAACAGGTGTTAGCTATGTCTATTCTGTTACAATCCAAACCACTAAAGCATACTTGTTCCAGTACCACGTATTCTGGGAGGGGAAGAGAGTTTATAAATCAAGAATTGCGTTATTTCGTACACTTGAACCACTTGATACGTACTTTCATCGCCCAATTTATCGAGTGATTTTTTTAGAACATGATCCCACAAATCAACAACTTTTTGACTTTGTCGAATATTTTGTTCCCTGTGGGTACGTAAAACGTCTCTAGCTTCTATAACGAAAATTTCGTAAATGAGAGGAATTTCATGAATTTCTAATGATATATTCAAGTGCAAAATTAAATTACCTTTCCACGTCAAGTCCTTCATTTTTGAACTTATCCTATTATCTAGAGAATTCAATACATTATGTAGACCAAATGCGCATAATCATATACTGAGTTATATAAAATGGAATAATTTCCTTGGGAAAATGATTAAAAAATTCAGTAATTTACGTTCATAAACGAAAACGATAGAGATAACGACACCAAGTAGTCTCCCTCCCCATCAAATTATCAGTGTCGGTAATGTACAAACTTAGTAATTTTCTATTCTTGGTATTGAAATGTTGAAATGAATTTAAAATTCGAAAAATTTTTGAGAAATATGATCAAATTGGAAGTTTACTATTTTATAATATAGCAATATTACAACAAAAAAAAATTAAACAAGGATCAATTTACTAATTTTAGTTTTTTTACTGCAGAAAAACTAAATTTAATTGTTATTGTCTGCATGTATGATGTATGTCTGGTAATTGGAGAAGCGCGAGCAGATGACGTTGGAAATGGAATTCTTATCGCCTTTTTTCACTGTGAAGTTTTCGGTTTTGGTGTTTGTATTTTTATAACAATCTGTCGGAATTGAAATTTTCTTACAAGAAATTGAGGTATTCCTCTTATAATTTTAGGGTGTTTACGGTGATTATGTTCCTAATTTAACCGGTAAGTAAAGACCTATTGTAAAACATTCATTGTACATCTGATGTAAGTGTGTTCCTCAATATTTTCCACTTTGATTTGAATTCTCATCTGAACGATCACTACCACGTGTTTATCTGCTAAGAATTATTATTATTAAACTAAATTTCATGTTTTGCAGTTCTGAACAATCATCTTAATATTATTTCTGAAATTGTAGATTGTGAATAATCAAAATGGTTAACACTAGGATTCCCACTGTTTGTCGTAAAACCTACGTAACTCCGAGAAGACCCTATGAAAAAGCTAGGTTAGACCAAGAATTGAAGATTATCGGAGAATATGGTCTTCGTAACAAGAGAGAAGTGTGGAGAGTCAAGTACACATTAGCAAAAATTCGTAAGGCTGCCAGAGAATTGCTCACGCTTGATGAAAAAGAACCTAAAAGGCTTTTTGAAGGTAAACCTTAGTTTCTCCTGAGGAATTTTACTTTTCTATGATGATTATTTTTCATTATTCTGACACCTCTTCAGAACTTATTATGTTGATTAAAATAATCTGAGAATTTTGAATTCATAATTTTTGTATGCTTTGCTATTCTTTCCTTATTCTGTTGATTGTATTAATTTGTGATGAATTCTTAAAGGTAATGCATTACTGCGAAGATTGGTTCGAATTGGAGTATTGGATGAAAATCGCATGAAATTGGATTATGTACTGGGCTTGAAAATCGAAGATTTCTTAGAACGTCGTTTAGAGACTCAAGTACGTCATTCAGAATGAAATCATTAAGTGAAAAATTCTAATGCCAGAGTTAATTTTGTGATATTTTTTCAGGTCTTCAAATTGGGACTTGCTAAATCGATACACCATGCTAGAGTTTTAATTCGTCAAAGACATATAAGGTAAATCTCCATCGATTTGTGACTGTAATTTTATTACTTGGAAAAAATAATACATCATTATTTTGTAGAGTTCACAAGCAAGTGGTGAATGTACCGAGCTTCATTGTTCGACTGGACTCACAGAAACATATTGACTTTTCGTTGAAATCACCGTTTGGAAGTGGAAGACCTGGACGTGTTAAGAGGAAAAATCTTAGGAAAGCCCAAGGAAAGAGTCAAGAGCCCGCAGAAGACGATGAAGATTAAATATTTCATAATATTTTTATAAAATTTATTTTAAAAAGGAATAAAGTTTATTACATTTCATTCTAATTAGTACAATTTTTTAAATAACAAAAAAAGAAAATTTTTGAATAAAATAAAATTCATTTGGTTTGCAGTAGTAAAAAAAATATATACACAATTCTTCAATAACAAATTATCACTCCGCTTTCCACTAAATACATAAAAGAATAAAACTTGGACATTCAAGGTCCGGAAAAGAGATCATCTTCATATTCAACGGCTTCACGTTTATCAACATAATTACTCTTTTGAGAATATTTCTCAGCTGAAAACAAAAAAGATACAACGATACAAAATTTTAATTGAAATATGTAACGACAGGGCTGGTCATTATCTAAGTAAGCGACTAGAAAGGCACAAATATGCATTTATAAATCGTAAAATATGCAGCTAGGAAGTTCGTGAAATGAAAATATTGGAAATTTAACTGAAATTCACATCATAGCTACACAAGAAGCTCATATATATATATTTTTTTTAATATTAAAATTTGATTTAAAAAATCAAAAATGCAGACTTCAGATCAAATATGTCGCATATGTATCAGTTTTAGGTCTAATATGTGTAAATTATGCATTTATAAATTTGATTTGCGAGTTCAGGGTGACTCAAAACAGATGATTTTTTATGAACCGAGTCAATTCGATAAAATAAAAAACAATTATAAATGCATAGGTATCGTAGCCTTTGTAAAAACGTATCGTTCAACTGTAAGTCAAGTGCATACTAACCCACATCAGTCCAATCTCCCGATTTTACAGGTTCGTTTGAAGAGTTAATAAGTTGCCTCCTAGCGATAGTAACTTTTAAAGTGGTTCCATTGACCGTAGTTCCATCCATCTTCGAGAAAGTATATCAATTCATATCACAAAAATTAATTTCAATTGAATCTACCCTTATAAGGAAATCCTACTTACTTCTGCTATAGCTTTGTCTGAGGATTCCGTTTTTTTAAATGTGACAAATCCACGACTGCGAAGCAACAGCAAAAAAAATTAATTCAAGTAAATTATACAAATTAAGCAATCAATTCACAAATACTCACTTTTTTTCTGATTCCATCGTCACACCAATAATTGTACCAAAAGGGGCGAATGTCTTTCTTAAAAATTCTTCATTTATTTTGTAACCGGATACAAATATAGTATTTCCTTGTTTAGGTTGTTTATCTGTTTTTGTGCTTTCAGGTTTTTCAGATTCGTTTTTACTTTCCAAAGTTTTTTCGGACACAAAACTATCATACAATCCCTGTGGGAAATTGTTTTTTCATCAGTTTATTAAATAAGAATAAATACGAATTTTTAATACTTCCAAGACTCACTTTAACTTTTGGATTGAAGGCTGACGGTTTGCTATCTTTTCGATCATCCAGTGGAGATGACGGAAATGGTTGATACCCAGCCACAGCTTTTTCTTCCGTCAATTTCTTGTCCAATCCTCTAAACCTAGAAGGTCTTTTGAATCCTTCGTTTTCCGGGTGCTTGGGAGGTTTCACTATCGGCGATATTGCACCGGATTTAATCAATTTTTTAGCAACTTCGCGAGCATCCCTGGCTTCCATTTTTGGTCCTCTTGAAATTTTTACAGGAGATCTTTCGGGTTCGGGACGAGGGGTTTTTTGCTTTACCGCAGCTTTTTTCTACATTAGAATAAATATTGGAATTTGAAACAATGAAATGAAAATTGGTGGAAATACTTTCAAGCCTTACTTTTCTCTTCAATTTTTGATATTTATTTTGCAACATGATTTCTTCTTCGGTTAAATTTGAGGGAAAGTGTAAATAAACCATCTCGGAAAATATGGATCAACTGTGAATAAATTACAGATCTATAAGCGAAATCTGAAATCAATTTTTTTTTGTTGAAATATCGTGTGATGAGTAATGCCATTTAAATGTTCTACAAGTATTTCAGTGACTACACAATATTTGTTTTTATCGTACTTTTCCAACTAGTCTCTAATCTTCAACGAGCAAACCGGAGCATTCCGCAATTTCTGAAACTTAGTTTAGTGGTTTAGTAATTTCACCAATTCACTTTTCAATTTTTAGTCGTTACTTGTGATAAGAATGATAATAAGATGAGTGCATGCGGGTGATCCGCTCTAGATTTGTGATGACTGATAATGCAAAAGCAACTGCTCTATTGGTGATGATAATGATGATGATGATGATGATGATGATGATGATGATGATGATGAGATACTAGTTACGGATAAATTACTCCATCAAAAATCAAAAAAAAAAAAAAGAACAGAACAAACCCCGAAAATCTCATATTTTTTGATCACTGGGTAACACTGTTCTTGGTTATATAATCTAAGGCGCTTCAAGCAAAACCGCTCTCTGTCCTTCGTAAACAACAAAATAAAGTTCACTCTAACATGCGTTTCGATTGTAAATTTTAGGGTTATTTATATCAAACTGCATATAGTATTCGTAATTCCGTTTTCGGCTGTGTAACAATGAAATAATAAGATATTCAAGGTTATCGTTAAAATCATTTTCGTGTTAATTTCAAAGGAAAAAATATACATTCGAGATGACCGATCCTTTGATGCCCGCGTTTTGCTGCAGAGAGCCTTCGAAATGGACCGAATTTTACGACATGATGATGGAAATAGATTCAGATCCGTATAATTACATATGCCTGATTTCATCGACATTTGGAATTTGTGGTGCTCTGTATCTGGTACGTAACTTTATTTCCTTATCATATCTTACAACAAATGAATTCAACAGGTGGAAATATTCTGTTTTACAGATTTCTCCTCATATTATTTTCGCGTATAAAAACAATTGGCGGTGGAGCACATTAAATCGTGGTCGCAAAACGATAGCATGGTTGGCACTTGCAGATTTGCTGGCCACATTGGGTAAATAAAGCGAAAAAACTTGGCAGTAATCTTAAATGAAATATTCACTTTGTTCTTCATCTTCAGGTATATTTGTCCGGTCACTGATAAGGCTACTTGTACCCATTGTGATACAAAGAATAAGAGCGAATACGCTGTACTGCTATCTGCTATCGGTTAGTATCTAAATTCTAAAATAAATGAATAATTTCATCTATGTATGCTTTCCTTCGAATGATGATTAAAACCATGTTTGTCTCATTGTATTTGAATGTGAACGCACTCTTTACTTTTAATGAGTATTTCAACATGCTGTAATATTCCACCAGCTCATTAGTTCTGTTCAAGTTCATATCTCAAGGATATTTATTTTGAAGAACGTATAATTATATCAAAAACAGCGACGGTACTAACAAAGAAGAAAAACTAGCCCCGAGCCAAATTGATGCATGCGAAATAATTTTTTGGAGAAAGGCACTTCATAGTAGAAATCGTTTTCTATAAACGATGTGTTTGAGGGGTATTACAAAAGCAAGGCTCTATGGTCAAACCGTCATAGTGTCACGTTCCAGATGAGGGGCGGGGACAAAGTTTTTTTTGATATGTACTATTTCACAAAAAAAAAAAAAACTTCATGTGCTCGAATTCAGATGTGCATTTGATTGAATAGTCCATAAAATAGTGCTTGGAAAGCAACAAGTCACAAACCATTTTTAATGACTTGGAAAGAAGCTAAAAATTTTCAATATTTGGAAGTTTAGCATTTTTACTTTTTTTTTAGGACACCCATAGAACATCACCTTTGTAGATGAAGTTGGGATACATGCAGTATACATTTTGTCCTCAGTTATCATGAATATTTGAGGGTTCCTCAAGTCTTTCTCAAATTTTAGTCATTCGCCATTTTGGTTGGTTACATTTTAACCCAAATTTAAGGGATCGTAATCTAGTTCCTTATCTAACTTATATAATTTGAGCGTTTTAAGTCGTTTTGGTGAAGAAATCAAGAAGCTTCATGACTCTAAATTTCCTCAAAAATTTTTTTTTCGTCCAACTCCAAATCCACTTGGGAAGTTGAGATTTAAATATGTTTGTATCCTCAACTCACTCTTTCATGCGAAGCCATGGACAACAAATTTTGAAGTGTTTGCGTTTCCTCAAGCCCCTCCCAAAATATGAGGGAATCACCATTTTGAGGTGAATCAAAAACCAAAAAAAAAGTCATTTTGTGTATTTCCACGAAGAGCCTTTTTTTGAACGATTTTCCTCTATATATACTGTATTGCGAGTGGAGTCAAGGAGAAACACAGACTGCAAAAAATTATTATTTTATATTAATAATTTATTTTATTGAATTATAATAGAAAAATTGCTAAAAATTATTTTGAAAATTTCATGATGAGAATCGTAATTTTTTGTCGGTCACGAATGATTTGATGATTTAAATTCATCATTATATTCCATTCCTTCATAAGATCGTTTATAAATTTTTTAATTCAAATTACACTTTTGTCCATATTTATCGAAAAAGTCAAATCCGGGCATAAAGAACCACAATGTTAAATGAGTTGGTAATAGTTATAGAAGGCCAAAAAGACTACTTAAATACCAAAATACCACGATAAATTCACGATGCGTCACATGTATAACCTAAATTTGAAGTTTGTTAATGTTAGAATGGCTTCAATGTGATATGTGCTCTGAATGAGCGTATAAAGAGTGCACCAGTTGAGAGGTTATGACAATATCCATTTTATGAGTGCAATTTTTGGGTAGATGCTGGTTTCACTCGTAAAAATATATTTTTTTACCAATTTAGTAATTTTATAATCGCTTTGTAATCATTAACATTCTATTTCAGTTATTTATTACTGTGGTGTTTTTTGCCCCGGCACTTTGGGGATGGAAAAAATAGTGTTTTGGAAAACTTCAAAGTTGAGTATCTCAAAGTGGCTTTTCAAAAAAAGTTTTCACATATTCTGAAAAAGAAATGTTTTTTCTTCATAATAAAACTGTTCCCATATGTTTTTTGGAATTACAGCGTATTTTAGAGCAAACTAAAAAAAGGTGGTTCTATATGCCCGAGTCTCCCCTAAATTTATAAATTGATTTTAACAGATTTATAAGCCTTTCACAGCTGAATTATTTCTTTTTTTCCATGGGATGTACAGAAATGATGTGAAAAAAAATTTGTTTATCATCAATCATCATGTTCATAAGTAATTGAACTTCTTCATAAGTAGAGTATTTAAGGCTCTATTCTACATACACGATTGCATACTGGTTTGCCTGCCAAATGATCATTTTCGTACCTCCTTGATTCTCAAATATGACTTATCTGTTTCACTTGAAATTTGAAATATACACCTATACTAAGGATTTGAGAAACTTCACAGAAGATTTTTTTGATTAATTGATTTGTAATAAACTGGCTTTTGAGGAGGCCATATTTCACAGCTTATAACCTTCTTATAAATTGGAATAAATTATTCGTTCTGAACAAATTAAAGAGAAGTGCCTTATCTTCTTCATTTTCCAATTTCAAAAGTTTTCATTAGAAACTCACGAAGAACTTTAGTTTCAAAAATGTCACTTTTTTGGCGTTATCAATTTTGGTTCACATATAGATAACATACAGTGCCTGCAAAGTTTAGTTATACTACAAAAAAGAACCGCGTATGTGAAATGTACCCTTAAGTCAAATTAAAAAAAAAATCTTTGGGTAGTAACAATGACAATCAACAACTGGCGTGTTATGAAAGAATTCTGATGTCATCAGCCGTTGTGCTAATCCACGCTAACAAAAACGTGTACTGAGGTTCCAATTTTGGCTCTAAAACTCATCATAATTGCTCATATGAAAAATAATGTTCATTTTTTTGCTGTTGTAAAAGTACGCACGTACGCAAATGTGTAATTCATTTTTTGAAAAACAACAAATGCGCGTTTTATTTCAATTTTTTTAAAAATTAAAATTTATAATTGGAATATAAAGTGCATAAGGAACACAATAAAAAAAAATCATCGAGTAATTTATACCTTTTTTTAACGGGTTTAAGCATAAATCAAAGCGAGTATTTAAGGCCGAACATGTTCACCTCGTGTAACTCGCGCCTGGCGAACGCGAATGCAACCAACATGTTTTACAACGCGCTTGTCATTTACGAACGTTGAAGATTTTCGAATTTGTAACTCGCGATTACAACCTTATTTTGGGTCCATTCTTTTTGAAATTTTTATACATTTTTATTGTTGTTATTTTCAACGCGTTGATTAAAAAAAATTTTTCAAAAATTAAAAAGAAGAAAAAATACAGAATTTTTGGTTTTTCTTCACCCCCTCCCCCAAATATGGTCGAAAATCGTTAAAAATCTACACGAATACTTGGGTAACTACAACGCAAAGAATGTCCGGCTTATTTTTGAAAAAAAGTGAAATTTAACGATTTTTGATTTTTAAGTGCCACTTTCGAGTGAAATTTGAGGGGTAAGGGTGCCTCAAAAATGAAAAATGGTAAGAACAAAAAAAAATTTATTTATACTCTAAAATCCATTTATCAAAAAAAAATTCAATTTTGAAATTTAGAAGGACCTTATTCAAAATTTTGACCCTCCCCCCCCCATTTTGAGGTTAGGGGTTTGGATTTGGGACATAGACCTTCTTTTCGTTAATTCGGACGGGAACCCAAAATTTCATCAAAATCGGACTGGTAGTTTTGGCTGTGAAAAGTCACAAAGAAAAAACTCAAACCATGCAGATTCATATATGTATTAAGATTTGAGCGTTTTAAGTCGTTTTGGTGAAGAAATCAAGAAGCTTCAATGACTCAAAATTTCCTCAAAATTTTTTTCTCGTCCAACTCCAAATCCACTTGGGAAGTTGAGATTTAAATATGTTTGTATCCTCAACTCACTCTTTCATGCGAAGCCATGGACAACATTTTGAAGTTTTGAAGTTTAGCGTTTCCTCAAGCCCCTCCCAAAATATGAGGGAATCACCATTTTGAGGTGAATCAAAAACCAAAAAAAAAGTCATTTTGTGTATTTCCACGAAGAGCCTTTTTTTGAACGATTTTCCTCTATATATACTGGTATTGCGAGTGGAGTCAAGGAGAAACACAGACTGCAAAAAATTATTATTTTATATTAATAATTTATTTTATTGAATTATAATAGAAAAATTG
This sequence comes from Phenacoccus solenopsis, assembly GCA_009761765.1. Lineage (NCBI taxonomy): Eukaryota > Metazoa > Arthropoda > Insecta > Hemiptera > Pseudococcidae > Phenacoccus > Phenacoccus solenopsis. The sequence continues at coordinate 7,374,002 of CM019752.1, read as the reverse complement.
CTAAAAATTATTTTGAAAAATTTATGATGAGAATCGTAATTTTTTGTCGGTCACGAATGATTTGATGATTTAAATTTCATCATTAATTCCTTTCTGATCGTTATGAATAATTTTCGTGGAGACCCTGGAGGGGCACGACCGCACGAGCGGAAACGTCATATCCGTCTAAGCTTAAATCAGCCATTGATAAGTAGAAAAAGTGAAATCAATCAACTTTTTGTTAATGATTTTTGTAGAGTTTTTTGTAATGAATTTAGAGATACTCCTATCGAGCGAAAAAATAACACTTATATTCATATAGCCATACGATTACTTTATCTCCTCTTATCATCCAATCTTATTCTATGTCTTCAATGAAATTTAATATCCACTGCTTGCAGGTTTTCTTTCTTGTTGTTATGTTTTATGATACAATACAGTGCTAGGTATATTATAAATCTATTCCTAATTATTCATTCAATAGAAATTTGAATTCTCAGACATTTCTTTATCTTACGGAACGAATTTTGCGCTCAGTTTACTTCGAATTGATGATAAAAAAAAGTCTAATTAGTACAATAAAGTCTCAATTTACAGTATCGGTATCTAATTAGATGATTTTAACAACGACCAGCTTATCACTATAATATAATGATTTCTGGACTTGTAATTTAAAAAGCCATTTTTACATTGCAGTTTTGGATTCAATATTTTTACATGGTTTCTTGGATGTGGACTTTGATATATGCTATTGATATTCGATTTGCCTTAAAGGGGCAACCCGCGTACACGAAAACTTATCATTTCGTTGCTTGGATTTTGCCTGGTGTTCTTACTTTTATCGGATTATCCATGTTATATTATCCACAAGCCGAGTAATAATTTTTTATATTTAATATCCGCATTTAAAATTTTATATGTTGAATATAATCCAATCATTTGGCGTAAAAAAGAGGCCGACTACGAGAATAATTCTTATAATATTTATTTTTGGTATAGTTGCTCCTTAGACCATGCTAACCAACGTACTGAAGCTCCCCGAAATCACAGGGGTGGGTATAACGCCTACCTCGACAGTTTTACGCTTCTTCGATTTCAGGGGACTTTTAGTATGTGGTTAGGAAATAAATGTTATCACAATTACTCCCGTACTTCGGCATCAAATGATTGCCCTAACATGTGTTGACAATAAAATCTTTCATTCTAGTTGCTTCTGTGCGTCCGAAGACAGTTTTTGGAAGTTTTTCCCCAACTATATCGTTTCTTTTTTGCCCATGATAACTGTGATGATAGCAAATCCGATATTATTCATCTCAGCGTCATTTGCTGTTCAAACGTTGGTCGCTCAGTACTTATCTCAGTATACGAACAGAGAACGCCATATCGTCGACATGATTAAAATTAAATTTGGTCTGATTAATCTATCATTCTATACATGCTGGTTAGCCAATATAATTAACGCATTTCTCATATACTATTATTGGAACGATTTACCCAGAAGATTGATCGTTGCCATGTGGTACATAATGGTAAGCAATGTCGTGTTCGCTGAATACTACGTGGTAATTCGATTGTGAATTAATCCGTTACTCTGTTGCAGGCAATAATGAACCCGTTACAAGCCTTATTTAATTGTTTGGTTTATCAAAAACCAGAAGACAACGTGGCATCCAAATGGAATGCTTATGTCGTGCAGTACGAACCAGGTGAAAGAACTCCATTGCTTGCTCGTAAAAACGGTTCATCGAATAGTAGCGACGAACCGGATTTTGTATTGTAATTGAATTTACCTCGTGCGATGAATTGGAAAGATATCAAAGGATCGTTTTCCATGTGTTCATTTGTATATAAGCAAAACTTAGAAATTATAAGTTGTAAATATTTATTTTGAATTGTACCATTCGGCTTATTCTAGTCTTATAAAACGAAAGCCGATTTTTTTTTGTACTATTTATTTTTCAATATTTAAAATTTTTGTGTCATTTATTCGTCGAATGTTAAAAGCTAATTTTTGTGTGAAGCCTTGAATCAAATACTCGTAACTTTTGAAATCATGTTTCATCCTGTGACGTCCTAATCGTAATTTTTTCATGTTAGTTTTAAATTTTTACAACGTTTATCACCGAAGACTTAATTTTGTTTTTATCGTAATTTTGTACCTTTGCATTTTTATTAATGGAACTTTTTTAAAGGTTATATTTTAATCAATTTTGAGCTTTTACAGGGTCTATACTTTAAATTTAATTCATTGTGCCTATTTCATTTTAAGTGCTCGTTATTTTATTTATGTTTGCTCGAAAAATAGAATGTTCTCGTGTTATTGATTATGAATCATGTTTTTTTCTTGTAAATTATGTGATTAGTTGAATCAAAATTTATTTGCGTTAAACTGAAGTAAGAAAATTTCTTGAGTCAATTTGTAGTGATGTTTTGAACGTGAAATTTTTTTGTACAATTATTGAGGAACAGTGTTTTGTCCGAAAAAATGTTGTGCATGTCTGCGACTTCGTTGACCTGTATTGCTGGTGTTGTAAAATGTTATCAAATTTTAATAAATTTTTTTTATCATTATTTATGCAGGATAATTCCATTAATTTGCATTTTGAGTGCTGATGTGAAGTGTTCGACGTATAGTGATATAATCGTTTTTTTTTGTTATTTTTCACGTTGCTAAAAATCATTTCAAACGAATAACGTTATTTTTTACTCGATCACGAAATAGGATAATCTTAAATGTATTGAAAAATATTGCTAAAGTATTTATTGAGCAACGAGCCATCAACATTTTTTATTATTATTCACGTAGAACTTTAAAAATTATACAATTTTTCCCTGAGACTAGCATGTTACATGAATCGTCAACCGTGTACTCTAAAATTACCATTCATTTTAGATAAACAATAATTACAGAAATTTTCTTTTCCTCTATTACTGGAGCTTTGACTTCGATCATGGGTGGTTTTCTTATCGCAATTGCTGCACGGATATAATTTACGTTCTTCGGTGTGTTTTCTGATGTGAACAATGATTTCAGCTATGGATAACAACTCTGATGAACAATAGGCGCAGTAACTCGGGTCTACTTTGACATCAGAAACTTCTTGCTTGGTATCCGGCATTATATGTGTTTTGACGTGTTTGTTGAATTCGTCTTGTTTTTTGAAAACGGCCAGGCAGGTTTTACATTTGAAGTTTTCACGAGATGGTACCTACATGGAAAGAGGAAGGGATGAGTCTAACATTATAACAGCATTGGTAAAGAATTTGTGATTAAATGTTATTAAGAGGAATGAAAAAACTGCAGATGCCTATTATTAATAGATCATCATCCTAAGTAAATTATTTATTTCAATGTGTTGACTGTTTAACACAAAAAATTTACAAGTACAACATGAAGTTACCTTATCGGCTGGCGTCAAAATCGGCGTAGTTTTAAGTTTATTGGTGGCATCTCTTCTAATAGGTTTAATTCTAACCGCCTCTTGCTTCTTATTTTCACGAATGAACTGCGTATTACATTTGGGACACATGAATATACTCCTGGGCACGTGCATTTCAATGTGCGATGTAAGTTCTTCGATGGTTTCGAAGGCGAGATTTTCGCAGTAGCTACATTTATACGGGAATTTATTGCCACTATTTCCTTCAACAACTGTCGTGTGACTTTTCATGTGCTCGTTGAATTCGTTCTTATCGGTGACTATTGTATCGCAGAATCCACATTTGTAATATGTGGTGGGTACGTGAGTTTTGATGTACGCTTCGACATCCGCTTCTTCGGCGAATTTAAACTTCTCTTTGCATTTTGGACATTGTATTAAGATTTTTTCTTCTTTCGGTGAAGTTTGTGGTTTCTAAAATGTTGAAAATGATTTTAAAAAATGAAACTACAGTATGTTCGCGTTTATAAGCCCTTTGGAATCATACGTAAGGCAATTTCTGTTACACGTATGTATGATAAGTTGCCTAATCTACTTTCTGAAGGAGTTGAGGTATGAAATGTAGAAAAATATTTTTTCACTTCATTATAATCAAATTTGAAATTTGTTATTTAATCATTCAAGGCTAGTAAAAATATGCTGTCTGCAGCTTAACGTGGAATATGTAATGTAGTAATGCTGACAAATAACTGGTGATTGTTGAAGGCATAGGTGAGGAGGAATAATAACAAAAAAACAAAAAAAAAAAAGCAAAAAGTGATAAGAAAAATTAATATTTTCGCAGACAATTTGAAAAAATGTTCTATTAACTCATGTTAAAAATTTTAATAGACTCCCTTTTCTATATTTTGTCATAAATTCGCAGTAGATACTTCCTAGTAGTTCTAAAAGGCGAAAAATAAATTTCCATTTTTATACAAAATTTTTCAAGGAAATATAATATTTTTTAATTTTCATCTCAAAATTATAATGAAAGTTATGAATTAAAATTTTAACATGATACTTGGACTTCCCTCACTACTGCAGTTTTTTTCCAAGAACGCTTTACACTTGGATAATAAGAGATGAAACGCTCTTATGAGGACTTTGAGGTAGATTAATTTTTTACAGAACTAATTTTTCTTATCAGTCTAGACGAGGGAGCAAGGCTTAAAAATTAATCTTAATGATCCAAAGTGAAACGCTCATATTCTGGTCACCGACTAACCCTACATAAGAACATGACCTTCCTAGGTGGATTTGATGACGAGATATGAAAGATTCATGAAAGTTCATGCAGCAATTTCCCCTCCAAAAGCCGATTTCGTTCTAACCTTCCCATCCCAAATTCGCGTAGGAAGCTGAAATTAGAACAAGTTAGTCACTTTGGCTCACTTTATCATATGACACCGCACCCCACCATATCTTCAGGTCGATAACCCTTCCTTCTCCCCTCTAACATCATGTATGGAGGTGAATTGGAGATATTGTATACTTGTCATCTCCAATAATCATGTGAGTTTATATTAATTACATTTTTACTAATTTGAGGTTCCTTAAGCTTGATGATACACCATTTCGTGTCCATTTTGACCCAAATTCAAGAGCTCATATTCTGGCTACCAACTAATCTTACATACAAAGTTTTACCATTGTAGATTAATTTGGTGAGGTGATATGGAAGATTCCAGAAATTACATGACTTACAACTTCCTCAAAAAACTATTTTTTGCTCTATCTCCCCTCCAAATGGACTTATGAATCTGAAATTTGATATGTCTCACTTTTTCATATGAGATTAAAGACCAAAATTTGAGCAATTTGCCCCTTCTCTACCCCGTCTCAAATTTGAGTGATCTGCTATTTTAAGGGGTATCGAAAAAACAAAAAAGTATCTTCTTTGAGTTTTCTAGAAACGTCTCTTATCAAATTTTGAGCGAATTTCATCAATACCCGCCGGCACTAAATGGGGGAAAAATATATAACATATATACCAAAAAGTTGGACATTTGCCAGATGAATACGAATGGTCTAAAACACAAAAATTTGAAGATCCTACTCTCCCTCGACCCTTTCTTCCTAAATTAGGTAGACTCTAATAGCTGTCGTTTTTAAGTTAAACACTAAGCTAAAAAATAAAAAATTGCATATTGCTGAATGAGTCCAACAACGAATGTCAACAATTGTAAGTGAAACTGCGTTTTAATTTTATTTAGAACTATTTTCTCCATATTTGGCATTACGACAAAGAAAAATGTTGGAAAAGGACTAATGTACAACAACCAGATTATTTTACCAAGTATATGAGCTATCTTCAGTGTCATTTTATAATTGAATGGTAGGATGATAGAAGAAAAAGTATTTCACAAAATCTGTAGGCAATTTGACGTAGATTAATTTATCATAGAACTAATTCTCTCGTATCGTTTATTGTAAACGAGAAAAACTAAAAAAACTGTTTTTGTGTACGTTCATATCCATGTGGGGAATCATGCGTCGCAGTTACAAACCGAAATATTGTAGAATATTGTTTGTGGTTTTATCCTAGGGACGACTCAAGTAACAAGCCAAACAACGGAACTGTTGGTAACCTCGTAACAGCACAATAGTGACCCCACGTGATCGCAGAATTGGCCAATCATAGGTATCGTTTTAAATAAATCACACGAAATACAATATCAGAGATTGGAGAACTAATGGCCAGTTGGGTCTACTACATATTTGCAAGATTGTCAAGTTGTATTGTTAGGGTGTAATTTGAGTTGGCCATGGTTATTTCCCATTTCCGACATCTATTAATAAGGTATTATGTGCTTATAGAAAATGATTATGATAATGATCATTTCGCAAAACGAACCCATAAATATAAGTGTTTTGAATGCCTGTAATAATGATCAAGGTAAGAAAGATATTTTGGGAATTTTTTCATCAATACTACTTCAGAAAGTAGGATAAGCAAACCATCACACATATATGTCACTTAGGTGATCTAACATGTAATATGAATGGAGTTCATATCAAAGTGAAAACACCATGCATAAAAAAGTATACTATTCGCACGTATAAAAATTAGAACTTACGACAACTTCAGGAACTTTCTTAACCTCTTCAACCTGCTGCGGGCTTTCTTTAACGGACGTAGTAGAAACGGAAGCATTATCTTTGGAAGACTGAGCACTCTTATCGGACGTAAAATCGGTTTTCACTCTTTTCGTGGCGTGTAATTCATTAATATGAGCCTCCAAATCGGATACATCGGCGAAATCTTCGATACAATAACTGCATCGAAAAGGCAAATGGATTTTCTTATGTTCGATCAAGGAAGCCTGACTTGGTAGCCTGAGGCCACATTGAATACAATCATAATGGCTATCTTCGCTCATATGGGTCAATATATGATTATTAAGATCTTCTTTGAGTAAAAATATTTCCGTACAACGATCACAACCGTAATACCCTTCGGTGGATTTCTCGGCGATGTGTAATTTTAAATCGAAAAACGTGAAATTCTTATTGCAACAACGACAGGTAACCATCAGATTCTCGTCAGTATCAACAGTAACTGGTTGCAGAACAGCGACGGTTGCGTTATCGCAGTTATGCAATAGCTGTTCGTTTACTATATCCGTATCCATTAGATCCTCGGTGATAACGTTTTCTAAATTATTCTCCAGCGTTGGTAACTGCGAAATTGTATAATCATTCCATATGCTTTCAGTTAAATTTTCGGCGTCGCTTACGTTAATCGAATCCTGCGAGATCGATTGTTCTGCATCTTTCGATTCACGAGGCTGTAAAAGATCCTTATTCATCGAATGTTCGAAAATCTATACGATGATAATGAAATCGGAAGTCTTACTTGAGGAGTTTTTTGAATTACTGAAACTCTTAGTACATTTGGAGCTGATAAATCACCTGTATAGATGTCGAAGGAATTCGCTTGATCGGCTTCGATAAGGAATTTATCATCTCGTTGGATCTCCCAGCACTAAAAACATTTGTTAACCGTATTAAAAATGATAATGAAAAACAAATTCTTCTTAATTAATTGCTCTAAATCCATAGGTACCTGGCTATTATCAGGACTAACAGGTAAATAGTATGCTTCCTGCATTACATTAGTTCCTTTTGCGTTCACGATGAACCCGTTCGTTGTATTTGGAAGATCTATGACTTTTTCAATATCGATGAAATCGTTAGCACTGTCCCATTTAGTCTCAGCGATTATTTCTTCGTGTTCGAAATCCGCCTAAAATTGGGAAAAATTATTCAAACACTAATTCCCTCGAGTAAGGTAACATTATAGGTTTTAAATGTACCAAAGGTGCGCAAAACATCACATCAATGGAGTCGTCATTTTTGCCTTGAAGTAAAGCGTCGCTGTGATCATCCATTTTGAAGCTTTCGCCCAAAGATTCTTCCGATTCGTTCATCATTTCTTTGAAGCGAGTATAAAATATTGCAATGCTCTAAATACCTATCAAAAGTATATCTATGAAAAGCTACGTAGGCGGAAAATAACTCATGATATAGCAAATGTATACGTGTTTATTCATGTTTGGAATAATTTTTATTTTTCAAAGTTTAATATCTTCACATCAATGAAGTTCAGCTTTTACTTCACTTTTTTTCGAGCTAATAATTTTCGTATATTGTTTACCGAAATTCTCTCAAAATTAATATTTTTAAATTAAAATTCACGATAGGTACCTCGTACAAAAAAAAAATAGAAGTACTCACTTGGTGTTATTTCCAATTATCGAACAAATAAACGAGCGTTAAAATAAACTCAACGAATAAACATTAAAAAAATTTACAAAAAAAAAAAAAAATGAACAATAGTAATTTTCCAAAACGTAAAAAAAATAAAGGTCGATTAACAGCAACGCGTGAAATTATCGCTTCGACTAAACACAGGGTAAAAAATCTGCCCGAATTTTCGCCACCATCATAAACGCTCCAGCGCCAATCAAATTTCATCTACACAGCTTTCCCACCGTTGCCGTTTCGTTTACAATAAACGTGAAAATTTAATTCATAAATAAACATTTGAACAATAACACAACCGCGAATATTATAACAACATTTGAAAGCTACAAATTAACTATTAAAATTACAATTCTACATAAATGAAATACAATTCATCTGCACAGCCTTTTCGACGGCACAATAAACCATTTAATTAAGGTTTCGCGAATGAAAACTCCAACTCGACGGATTTTCACCGAGTTCGCGTTCTAGCAAACAAAAATTTTCACCCAGCTTCGTGCAGAAGCTCGTGAACGCGAAATACTTTTCTCGCGAGGAAGTATTTCAATCTGACAACATGGGTGGATGTTGGTAAGGGCGATTGTTACCATAGTTACCGTATTTCTTTGAGAATTTATCTGTCGAGTTGAAAGTCGCTAAATACGCTGTGCTTCGGTGCTCCTCTTGCAATTTCACATAGTATCGATTTTTCGGTTATTCACCTTGTTTTCTGCTTTAGATAAAATTTCATATCCAGCTGACTGTCGGTCTCGCGGGTATCGTCGAATATTTAATTGCTCGTTCGATATGTGCCCTAGGTACCCACTGTCGGGCTAATGCAATTTTCTAGTAAAGGGTGAACGGGTTTCGGGGTATTTACATATTGATAGCATCTTCGAACGGAGAGGGAAATACGCGACATGTTGACAGGGTGCGAGTGTCGCGTTTGTGCAAAAAGTTTTCCTTTCATATGCATATTTTACGAGGTCTCCTACGTTACGTATTCCATTTATTTGACGCGCATTATTTTTATTTCTAGGGAAGTTGACGAGCGCAAATAACCTGTTCGTATATTCTTCAGGGACACTCCTTTTTTCCTCATCAAGAGATTCGCAATCGACCACTATAATGTCGAAGAATTCGCGAATTAAATCATTATGAAAACAAACGAAATACATTTATTTTAACATGAAGGAAATTATATTCAATAACTTTACTAGACGGAAATCCTTAATCAGATACCCATATCGTAAATATATTCTAGAAAATAAATGCTTATCGATAACCATACATAAATACAGATATCAGTGATACAAACGGAAGAAGAATATAGGTAAGTACCCAAGAATGAAAAAAAAAAAAACAATAAAAAAACTACATACGAAGAACAACCTCTATAAATACAAAATAAATATAAAATGACTAGATCGATAAGACAAACACGTTTAATTCTTCACCATTTAATGTATTTTTTACCACTCACACGATTGCCTATTAACGACCCTACAATTCCCTAACATAAACCATCACAGATCTGAGATTTCATGCAAATTCATAAAAAAAAAAGAGAGCGATCATAATTCAAATTTTAAAAAATACGGTAACAGTTAAACAAATTTCTCCTCTATTGGTACTTCTTACATTTACTGAAATGCTCGAACACAGCTACCGTTAAACTTTGAAAACCTTCACTAGCATAAGATATCACTACAAATAAGACAGTATGAAAAATCGTCCACCAAAAGAAAAAAGACGAAGTGAAAAAAAGATAGAACATAATAAATTCTAAAATAGTCCAAAATATAAACGCTAAGTATAACGCGTTTTCCATATTGCTAGCATAGTGCTGAGGAGACGAGAAGCACGCTCGTTTATCGAATTCAATCAATCGATTTTCTTTTTCTTTCCAGCGTTCGTTTATCCATGACTTTAATCCGTCTTGTTCAGTTGGTAAATCATCGATGGAATATCTGTAATTAAATGGAATTTATTTTACACAAATAATTACGGAGTAATGAATTCTGATTTCTGAACGTTCGGTAGTATACCTGGTAATATGGAAATGAACTACTTTCGGGAAGTTTCCTCGTACTACATCCATTTCAGTCTGAGGTAGGTATTTGGAATAGGCTAATGTAACGTCGTACACTGCGTCTAGACCTAGTTTCTTATCTGTAGCAAATTACAAAAGACTAAATGTTTGTACGATTGAAACCAATTCATATGTGGTTTTATATCTGACAACGTGATAATGTATTGCGAAGCACGTTTTACTTCTAGGTACCTCTCATTGTTTCCACTAGAAATGTGAAACCCGTAGTTCTTGGATGGAGAACTTGGCTATATGGTTCGAGATTATTTTTACGAGCGAATTCGTTGCTCTTGGTTAAACTATCTTCGGTCAGATCTGTTCCTTCGGGGAATAATAATATCTGGAACGGAATAACATTTATGATATTAGATGCTTGGTTTCAAATTTTCAAACGAATGTGGGCGAAATTGAAAATAAATTCGATATCACTTTTATAGAAACTAGTGCCTCCTCGCCCCTTTGGGGCTCGCAATAAAAATTAAATGAAGAAAAAAAAGTTATTTTATCAAACAAGTACTGCTAAATTCCAAACTGCACAACCCAATTTATGCTTATTTGTTACCCCCACCAAGAGTTCTTCCTTTCAGGATGAGCTCTCCCCTTTATACCTTTGTATACCTGCCATTTTAAACAATTTTATAACTTTACGCTCACTCTTGCCTATGTACAAAGCTTTTATTGAGCTTTATCAAATTTTTTTCCTTTTGTATACCTGCTATCCTTTATACTTTTTATACCTGCAACTCAAAGCAATTTTATGACTTATCCTTGTGCATGTACAAGGCTTTTATTAAAATTTACAACCTTTTTTTCCTTTGTATACGTGCTATCCATTATATACCTTTTATACCTGCTATTCAAAACAAGGATGCGCGCGCATCTCAAAACCGATTTCATTTTGATTTTAATATATAGAGAGATATGTATAAGTAATTAAGATAACATTAATTTTTGGAATTAAAAATTGATTTACTTAAAAAAATAACAATGAGGATTTCAACATTAATTAATTAATTTTTTTTTTATAATTCAATATTTGTAAACATATTGATTTTGAATTAGAATTTTTTTTTAAAAATATTATTTATATAAAAATATTTTATCTATTAAAAGAAACAAAATTATAATCATGTAAACCCAATCTTATTAAATAAATAATTTTATTAGATTATTTATAAAAATATTTTCATTTATAAGAACTAGGTAGGCATATATTTTTGCTTAATGAATTTCGATGTAATTCCCCTTCATTTCGATAAATTTTGAAATTTAATTTTCAAAAGAAAAATGCTTAGAAATTTCTCCCTCATGACACCCGCTTAGTTCGAATGGAGGTGAGGGGAGTAGTGTTGTTGGTTTATAGGAATATTTTACAACTTGTGTCAACATCTGTCTTTCTTAGCTGTCTGTAAAAAATATGAAAAATTAGGAATTTTTATCATCCTCCCCGCTGATCCTTTCCATTACCATCAATTTTTTGTAAGCAATACCAAATTACGTATTTCAAAATTTGGTGTGAACTGAAAATTTCTATTGAATATGGATTTTAAAATAAAAATTACAATAACAATTACCAAGAAAAAAATTTTTTGAATTTAGTGCCAACTAGGGGATATCCACGCGGAGTACATTATAGTAAACAAAGTTGAGATGCATAATGATTTTTTTAACGTGGAATAATAAATATAACATTTTTCAAAGTTATTTAAAAAAAATTTTTAAATATGATCAATTTTTTCCATAATTTTTTACACTTTCTATATAATTTTTTCCTACTTACCTCTTTCACTGTCATTACTTTTTGTCATTTATGCTAAATTACGTATTCAACATTTTAGTAAAAATGTCACATTTATATGTCTAAGATGATGAAATAAAAATTTTTCTAGTTGTTCGGTATTGAGATGAAAAAAATTTTTTCTCAATTTATGTATGGATCCCTTCAAAAACTATAGTAGGCAAAATACTATAAATGAGTGTTACATGAATAGCCTCACATTTACATTGAGATGTAACACCCTGTTTACATAAAATAATTTCTTTTTATTCCCATAAAAAAGTTGGAAAAATCAACAAAAATAATCTTAATTTCATTTTTATTAAAATAAAATTTTTTCAATAATTCAATTTTAAATTTTTTGATTTTTTTTTCAATTTTTATTTAAATAAAAAAATTTCTACTTGGATAGTTAAACGATTCAATTACAAAATTTAAAGAATTCAGTTAATTAAACAAACAGTGCCTACGATAATTCGATTTTTTTTTAAATAAACCCAATGCAGTAAAAATTTCAATTTGTTTTTCACATTGATATTGTGCATGTTAAAAATTTTGTGAAGCACTGAATGACTTCTATCAATGACTACAGAGGCTGTGGCAGGGCGATTATTTTTATTTATTGCTCTCATATAAGAATGATGCTTGGGAATAATATACGTGTAACAGAAAATCAACCAAAACTCATATGACTCACTATGAAGAAATAAAAAACTAAAAAAAAGATTCAAAATGTTGAAAATTTAAAAATTCTCGAAAATGCATAATAATAAAATTTTATGCAATTACAAATTTGCATTCATTTTAATCTCACATCTTTAGTCTTGAAGTTAATGGATTACTATTAGGCTCCTTGCAAAAACATTCTATTAAAAAACTCTTGTTGACAATATTTGTTCCAGTTTATATCATTTTCCTACCTTATTTGTTTAGAAAATACGTATATATAAATTGAATATTTCAAAATTTTCATTTAATTTTTTTAGTGGAGGAGAGGGTGGTGGGCTTAATGTAAAATTTACTCACATTTGTTATTTGTTCGTGAATATATAAACACATTCCATACACTTAAACATAAATAAAGTGACGATTTCGGAGTTGAAAAATATTTAATTATTATTTATTTAATTTTTTGTTTTGTTTTTTGATCCGTGTCGTGAACAGCAAATAATTTATTTAAATTTGAGATTTAAAGAAAAAATAAATAATTATATAATCTCATTTTAACTAAAATGTTTTCATTTGATAGGTACCTATCTAATAATAAATTTATCATTTGCACATTTATTTCTTTTTTTTTTTTTTTTACTTAAAATATTAGGCATATAAAAAAAACTAAATAGATGATTATTTGGTTTCAATCAATATTACAACTCAAAATCTTTTTGAGTTACTTTCTAGACAAATGATAAAATTTGAAATTATATCTTTATTACCGCATGGTTTTTGAAAAATTTAATTTATACGCAGAATAATTACCGATTTATCGATAAATTCCAAGAAGTCTGTTCGGCGAAGTCATCACTTTAATCAGTTCCTAGTAGCCTGTACGGCATAACTAATTCACCTATATGTATGGATAGATTAGACCATTTTAAGTTGAAAATAATTTTTATGCAGGTATACAGTATCTATACCAACGAATGCTTGTGTTTCAATATAAAGAACTATGTAAAGAAATTTTCATCATTTTAATAAGAAAAATTATTGGGAGGGGACATCATATCACTACAATTGCATACGGACACGTAATTATATGCAGTTCTTTCTGTTCGTATATCGTCACTCGAATAACGATAAACTCGAAACAGAAAAACAAATTATCATCGCACAAAACTTACTTGAAACGCATCTCCAACATGATGAAAAAATGTCATCTGCTTCTCCATAGTGATCTGATCATTCTCCCATTTACGACGTAAATATATACAATTGGCTACTTGCATTACCCAACCTAATAACACATTGAGATTGATTAGCCATTGATTTTCACCTCAATACGCACATACCTTACAAATACGACCTCAAATTAGCCATAATTTAAAAAAATCGCCCTTATAGCACAATAAAGGAATAAAATCGATCAAAACGTTAAACTTCACGTCGAGCAGCACGTTTTAATTTAATCTGCTTAATACCGCTTTGTCAGCGTATTTCAAGTAACGGTAAGCGTTCGCCTACCTAGACTGGGCATATGACGTAATGGAGCTTTTAAGGCGATTTTCAAGCGATGTATTCGCGGTTCCGAAGCATAATACATGGCCGCCCATACAAAATTCCAGTCGACCCGGGTTCGATGGTTGGTTATTATGATGGAGGTTTCTTTGGCATTGATGTGGTCTCCGGTGAAGCGTATTTTCGTTCCGAAGATTAAATTTAACAAAGCCTGCAACAATAATAGAACAACATTTGGTCCATTAATCCAACCAAATTACTCGACCAGGTGTTATAGAGGCGCGAATAAAATTAATAAATTATACAACGTTACGATGAGTCGACTCGTATGCCTATGAAGCCTTAAAAATACCCAGTATAGATGTAATTTTATAATTGAACTCGACCTTGCGAATTTATCGATAAAATAAGCTATTTGATGCGAGTTATATATTCTAGTAGGTATGTAGTCATTATTTTGCCATTTAGGTACGTAATTACCATACAATTTATTGCCTATGCTTATTCTTTATGGGCAAGGATAGATATTTTATCATGCGGCTGCATACGTGAAGTCATTATTTGTCATTGATACGTTATCAAATGATCATACATTTAATCACTTATCAGCGATGTCAACTACGCCATAAAAGTATTTATAATTTCAAACCCAACGAATATAGTACGTAATATAACCTAAAACCGAATATTCAACATAATTAAATACCCATTAATCGGTTCGTAATAAAAGTATCTCGCTTCCCAGTCAACTCGACCTACATTTTTTAATATTTGACTCCAAATTATACCTCGTACTTTAAAAACGAACACGCTTTCACCATCGTTCCGTATCATACGCGCATCTCAACGAAAAATAATTATTTCTTAGGTATTCAAACAAAGAATAAACTTCTGCATACAGTCGCAGTCCAGACATGGTAATTAAAAGGCTATTTAAACCGGCCAAACGAATCAACTTGGTAAATCGTCGGGTAATGAATAATTCATGTGAAACAGATATCTCATAACCGTCATACCTAAGCGACCTGTTACGAATTCACGACAACCACTTACCACTGGATACATTTCCCAGATGGAGAATGCCACCGACATAATGGGTAGAAATATTTTCGGACATAACAGTATAAAAATCCATAACGGACAGCACACAAATAGGAATCCGGACCAGATGCTGAAATACCATAAAATCGTGTACGTAATTCCCTTCAGAAGACGGTGCTTCGTATCTGTAACATTATTAAATCAGGAGGGACAAAGCATTATTTATCGATAGATAAAAGAGCTGTATATGGCGCAGAAAGAAAGAAAAAAAACGTAAGCAGTTATTCGATTTGATATTCCTAGAGCTGTGTTTTTAATTGGGGACGCAGATAATCCTGTTAATCCTTTTCACGAGTATTGAACATCATTTAGATTGGATAAACTTCCAATTCACTCTTTCCAACCACCTGAGAAGTTGCATTTACGATATTTTACACTTCTTGCCTTCCATGATTCGTCAATAGGGGTACTCACTGAATTTAAACTATTGAGACTTCTAAGATATTCTTTAAGTCTTAGTTCTTATTCGCCATTTTGGATTCATTTCGACAGGGGCGTACCGAAGACCTTCTTCAGGGGGGGGGGGGAAACCAAAAATTGCCAACTAATACCATGAAATTTTACCAACTGTTGACCTTTTTTTTTTTTTTTTTTGCTCCACGAAACAATATGATGCACAGTCTTGTTGGTCTTCAAAAAAAAAAATAAATACTGCACAAGTGGTCAAAATTTACCAACTTTACGCTAAAACTCCAAATTTACCAACTTTTTACGCTAAAACTCTAAATTTACCAACTTTCCAAAAGCCAAGGGGGGAAGCTCCCCCCTCCCCCCTTTCGGTACGTCCCTGCATTTCGATTCAGTACATTGTACAGCAAAGCTAAACTTTGTAAGTACATTTTGTGAGGATATATGGATGAATCAAGAAATTTTTTACGAACCATTTCCCCAAACCATTTTTCTAAATCGAATGAAAACTCAACTGACGAGTTTATATTAAAATTATTCGTGTCAAATGTCGATGTTACGCAAAAACTAACGGTAACATTTAATTACAAATAATTTAAACATAGGCCCATACCTGCCAAATCTTAAAGGGCATTTGACTTTTTTTGTTTTCGTTGGTTGGTACTTCTGTATTGAATATAAAATTTCATCAAGGAGAGAGCTCAACTTTTTCTGGAGGGGACCTTATACTTACAGGCCAGCCACCCCTTCTCCTTTTCAAAGTGAAAAGTGAATTAGAGATATATTAGGTATATTTTTTTTGTCCCTAGTAATCATACGAGGTCATATTCATCATATTTAAACTATTTTAGTTAGGTCAAACTTTCCTCAAAATTCGATTAAAGTAAAATATTTTATATTCGAATAGTTCTGTTAGATTATAATAAAATAAATTCTTAAAATTATAGTTAAATTTAAATAGAATAATATTCTTTTTTTATTTAATAAATTTATATACGTAAGTTCTTAATATAATTGTCATTCTTTTTTGATTATTGACCCAAACTCAACAAATCATATTGTTGTCTTTAACATACACATCATACGAAGTTTGACCTTTTTAGATTTATGCGATGAGGATATATCGAAAATTTAAGAAATTTTATGACTTGAAACTTCCTCAAAAAACTGTTTTTGGTTCTAACTCCCAGCCAAATTCACTTGGGTAGCTAAAATTTAGACAAATTGGTACTCTCATTTTACACTATTACAGGTATAGCATCGCGATAAGAAATTTTGAACTTTCGGGTGTCCCTACAACCTCTTTCGGTGGGAGGGGGGGGCAGGCAATAAATTATTACATGTGATTATAAAAAAAAAAAAAAAAAAAAATGAAATAAATTAAAATCACAATTTTTAAATACATATTTTTCACACTTTGTCAACATTTTTTTTTTTTTTTTAATACACTATTTTTTTGTGTTTCGGATTTTCTATAATTTTCTAAATAAAATGAAGATATCTCGATATCTACACTACTTTCATTTGTATAACTTTTTCCTTTAACGTGATAATTCCAAAAAAAAACTATTTTTTTCAAAATCGCCTCCAAAGAATTTATAACAATTTTTCTGAACTTTTTAGATAGGTTCACGATATTGAGTATTTTCTCTTGATTTTCAACATTTTTTAATATTTTTGATATTTTTTTTTTCTGTTTTTTTGGTAAAAAAATTTCCATAAATTCTACGTATTTCTGAAAATTTATTCGACTTGTACTTACGCGTAATTTACACTCCCCAAGTCAAGATAACATCTGCGATTTTTTTTTTTTGGTTGCTCTATACTAATCTCCAAAAGAAAACAAAAATTATAAATTTATAATCCATTAATTTAAAACATTTTTTATTTTTATAATTTCAATTATTTTAATTTAATAATGATATTATTAAATTTAATGATAATAAATTCTGTATCAAATATTGAATGAAAGTTTGTTCTTTAGATACCAATAGTTGGTGTTTTTAAAGAGAGGGGGAAGTGGTTGCATCAATAGTGGAAAATGCATTCATACACATAGTATATAATTGCATGCCAAAGTAATAAATTGAAAGTAGCCAAGGGCAAGAGGCGGCAATTTTGTAAATCCAGAATTACTTATAAACCCCCTCTACCACTTCTTCACAAAGCAGGTAGACTATTTTAGCAATCTTTTTATAAAAAACAGAGTTGGCCGCGTAAAAAACTCTAAAAAGTATCTGAATATGGAACAAATCATACATAGGTACATTACGTTCAAGTAATTTTTAAATACCTTCGAATTAAAAAGTTCTTTTCTTCAAAGCTCGATAAAAAATCCCTACTTTGGAATAAAAAATTAACCAAGATATTAAAATATCGAACTACTTCGTTTTTCAAATTTTCCGTTTGAAAAAAAAAGGCTTGAATTTGGCTACAAACCATATAGTTACTAAGATTACTTGGACAGTGTATTGTGCGTATCTATTTCACCGAAAAAGTTGCTTAGATCTTCGTACTTTTCAAGGTACAAAATAATCTGCGAGACAATGTACATAACTAATGGGGAAGAAATCTTTATAACGTTTCAAATCTACGAAACCAAGGTTGAAAACGCAGGCGCCACAGATTTTTTGAAAAAGGCCTAGAGACCTTGAAAAAAGTTGAGCTGCACTTTCTAGTCGACACAGAAACTGGGTTAAGGGGTAGGGGGAAATGATGAAGTAAAGCTTGAACTTTCGTGAATAAATGGGTAGAGAAATTCAAATATCGATGTTCGATAAATTTCGATACCCATTATTTTTCTTTTGAAAAAAAATAAGATAATAATGATAATAATTGAATCGAATTGAATTTTATTTTGCTTCCATAACATAAACAAACAAAACATAAGAAAGTTAAACAAATTAATGCAAATGCAAATGAAAACGAGGTAGTGAATATGTTATAGATCGGATCCCTACCCAAATTTGGTAGTATTAATAATAATAATATTAATAATAATACCTAATAATAAAATCAATCTACTGATTCACAACCTATTTAAAATCGCTTCCCAATTTGTTTACTATAGTATGATTTTTTTTCAATTAAAAAAACATCAAATTACGTAACTTGGTAGATACCTACGCATGCACTCGCAATAAACAATTTAAACTTCAGTCCTGCCAAAGTGCCGAGGTTCAAGGTTGTATGGAAAAATTACAAAGCTCCTGAAATCACCGTAGCATACGACGCGTACATTGATTTAAAATCAACATTCCGCTCTTATATTAATCACTTCGCGATACGTGTTATGAAAATAAACGCTCTTTGTTACTTTGATCTTTGATCAGCCGATATTTTGTTTTTGAATTGAAGTCATGAATTTTTCCATGGACGCTCAAATATATTCGCGTATTATTAATTAAAATATTAAAAATATCGCGAAATTTTACCTTCTTTTAGCTTATGAAAAAATACCTTCGAATTATTTTGGCGCTAAAATCTACTCACCCGGTATATCATCCATTTGTTGCGAGTCTATCGTTTCAAAACGTGTTCAAAACATTCGCTGTTTATCGCAATAATGAGCGAACTGTGCCCGATAATATACTTTTACAAAAACCCAGCACTATCGTAGCGTACATTTAATAAAAATATAATAGTAACGAGTAAATTTTTCACGAAAACTAGCCATCAAGGATAACAGCTCGGTTTTTTGAATATACAAAACTCCAAATGAAATGAGAACCGTACGTGTAGACACGTTACGCTACACCAAAGCGAGGGAAACTCTGTGCAGTGTTGCCATCGGGAGAACACGACACGCGTTTCATAAATCCACTAGGGATTTTCGCTGGGACATAAATAATATTGTGCTCTAAAAGCGTGACTTTCGTGGAATATTTTCATATTTCAAAGTTCGATAAAAAACCTCTTTTCGATATCGTCCAGAGAAATCGATATTATATTCTCCACGAACAAAATTCGAGGTAATATTGTAGACACATAAAGTTCAATAACTTCTAATGCCGAATGAAATACTGGTTTGAGAACTGGATCCATTTCGAATGACCACCGCGGACCACTGGTACCGGTTAAACACACATCTGTGCGAACAAGCACGCATTACCTATTAGCTTTAATAACAACCATTACAACGAACGTGCTGAGGTTGTGGTGAAGCAACGCAGGTGTTGGAATTCAGCAGGTGATGCCAGTTATCCTTTTCACCGGTTCACTTCATCAAATCAAATACATTGTAGGCTTGGGGTTTCTTAATGCAATCGCATTTACGTAAGATTTTTCCGTTCAATGGTTGCTTTTATTTATCGCGATTGAATTACTTTTCGTCACCGAATCACTGATGCACGATTTGTGGGTGTTGACGCCGCCTTTAATTACATCGATGTTAAATGTGCAACTTGCAAATGGTAAAAAAACCCGACCAACTGAGTGGGAGTCTGGACCAGTATGAAAGCGAAATGGATCGATATTTGTCTGCTAGTACTACCCCACTTTCGTTTCTCCTATGTCCAGTACTACTCTTAGCCTTTAATTATTGGTAGCGACGATTTCTGTCATATACCCAGAATCTTTTTTCATCTGGATCTACTGATCATTCGCTACAGGAACGCGCATATTGAAATATTAATTCTTCTATCGTCAACTTCAACATTATCTATGAAAATAGGGAATCCTCCAATGCTTTCGAAATATACCACAAATCCGGCTTCTACGTCATACCTCGCAAAGCATGACGATTACTTCGATTCAACATGAGAAATTCATTTCATCCTTGAACTAGGCATCAAATTACTGGCCCAACTTAACGGACAATTTTTTTTTCAGCGCTTCATTTTCATCGAAATCGATAATTCACCTAAACAAATATCGATAGGTTAGTTTATCGAACTAAGTATACAAACGAAAAAGAAAATCCACATCGATTACATTCTATCACTATGCCACACTAAAATACGCCTTTGAAAACACCACCGACATGTCAACTTTCATAATTTATCACCGCGGACATGACAACGCCATTTATCTCATTTCACTCGTACTATTCCAATGAATGAGAAACTTCATGTGAAGTAAATGAAATGAACATCGAGAGAAAATCTTATCTGATTGAGTTTCATTATACGTTTCCACACACAGCAATAAGGTTTTATTTTAATTACTAGAACGATGCAGTGTTTGAAAATTTCAAGATCGTAGAATTGACGGATTTGTGTCTTTCATTTTGTTTTTCCAGAGAAAATTGCTTCTACGATATTTTGATGTCTTCTCATTCCTTCACCCACAGCAAGAGAAAAACTACTAAGAACCACAGCCTAGCTTTCAAAGCGTTTAAAACCTAAATCACAAATAAATAAATTAAAAAAAAAAGGAAAAGAAATAAGAAATGAGATTCGAATTGAAAATGAAACACAAGCGAATCTTAAATCTTAGTATTACCAAAAGTGGAATGGAGACTCAATTCAAATCGATAAGAAGTTTCTCTTTTTATTTCAATTTTTGAAAAATGTAGTCTCCGTTCTTTTCACATTTTACGAGAATAATAAGTGAAGGCCGCACAAACTAAATTAGTGTCTTAAACAAGGAGTAAGTTAAAATAATAATAAGTACATTCATATTTTTTTTAATTTTCAGAATAAAAAAATCTTTTATTTTTTTTTTAAATTTACGAACCGCTGAGGTTTGGAAAAAATATGATTCTGGTCGAATGTGGAAACCCTCTTCACCAACTCAAGACACGCAGGCATATCAACATATAAAGGTGAAACCACTGACACACTTTCTTCATCATTGTGTCCCCAGAACATGAAGCGTACGAGAGAGAATTCTCAAAATTTCATCTATCAAATTACCAAAATCCTGTAAATAAGTTGAAAAGGGAGCCACGCAGTATAGATATTCTATTCTTCAGATGTAGATACTTAGATTAAAGAGTTTCACATCTTTTGAAAATTCGCATCGTTGCCTCTACTCCCTCTAATTACGTGTGTGATAAATAACAAGCGGTTCATTCGGTTATTTTTTTGCCTGTTGGTTATTTTGTACTACTATTTTACCCAAAAGTTATAATTGTTAATTTTTATATGAATTTCATTGCAAAATGTTATAATTCGGACAGTTTTCGTAAGAAAATATAGCTTTTTAAAATTTTATTTTACCCAACTTGCAACAAAAATTGTTTTTCTTCTTCACTTATTTAGAATTTCTTGAATGGGGTAAAATTGACATCTACAGATCTTTTTTTTTTTTTTTTATTAACGTGCCATTTACAGCAACTTGGCTAGAGGCACGAGATCGGTTGGGTTTAGAGTAATGGGAAGAGGCCGAACAGTCACTTCGTTATCTACGAGAAGGTTAGGAAGAGTCGGAGTTGAAATGTTCTTTTTAGCGTAATAGAGAAATGAACGTAATGTTAAAAGTATAACCATTTAGCAGGACTTTGATTTTTCTCTGTGTGGATCAAAAATGGACAACGCTGGCATACTGAAAGTTGTCAAATGAACATCATACGTGAATTTTTTTGAAATATATTTTGAGGGTTTAGCACCTTCAGTCTTTTTTTAATTTCACTGAACAGGCTGAAAATAAACCTTACTTTGGAAAGTCGTACGAAGGCCTCAAAAGTTTTTTAGGTTTCTGAAAATTCCACATTTGAAAAATTCTCAAAACTCAGTCAAGATTTAAATGTTCTATCAAGTTTCTGAAAATTCAACGATTTTTCTTGATATCCCGTTAAAATTTTAGGCAATTTGAAAAATTCTTTTAGAACAGAGTGTTGAGCTGTCAAAGAAGTGTTCGAAGTGCTACATCATCAAATTTCAAAATTAAGTTTATATAATATTTGGGTTTATAATTTTCAAAGGGGAAAAAGAAAACTCAATAAATTTTAAAAATTTTGTATGAATAATGTTTCATGTCATTTGACAACTTTAAGCATTTCGGCGTTCTTAATTTCCGAAAAAATTGTCGATTCATCCTACTAAAGTAAGTACAAGAAATATATTTTATTATTATCATCTTACTTAGATTATTGAAGAAATGCCAAAAAACTGAGACAATTTGGACACTTATTTTTAAGCAGTTGATAATATTGCCGCATATTTTTCTAAAAATCGAGTAGACAACTTGTAATAGAGTAACAGCTAACATCCACATATCATTCATATTTTCAGAGGTAATTTTGAAAAATCGAAAATTCGTTTTTAAAATTCAAAACAAATATTCGAACATGGATATAATGAAAAGTTAAATACTATTAAAATTATTCATATATATTTTTTTTTATTAAAAATTCTTTTTGTTTTTTTTTTCTTTCAGCGTCCCAGATACTTTATCGCAATCAAAACAAATAATATAACGTGCAGGAAAAAAATCGTAATTTTTCCCAATTTTTTTATCTTCAAAATGAAAAATAATAGCTAAAAATTTCTTTTTCAAATAAAAATGGTAATTTCCCAATTAAAAAAAAAAATACAATAATGAATGAAAATGATTGATGAAATAGAAAAATCGAAAACCCCTCTTCGAATAATTACATGATATTAAAATTATACAATATGCTCAGGACAGGAAGTTGAATAAAAAACCAGCGACGAAAATTTGATAGTATACAATCTATAAAACATATTTTTTGTTATAAATGACGCCACGTTCGTAACATATATTTACACAATCGACTTCCGTTCGTGTAACACCACCATATCAAATACGACACTAATGTAATCCGGTACATAGCTGTTTATTACAAAACAATGTTTACAAAAGACAAAAAAAAAAGGAAGAGAGAGAAAGAAAACGAAAAGAAAAACAATACAACACCTAATATATAAGATCCATTAAAATATAACAAAAATCTAATGTAAAAACCCGATATAAAATTTGGAGGCAAGACAGTATACAGTAAAATAGCGAGAATATTTTGTACAACAATATTACATATTTGAGGTAACATTATAGATAAATTATTTCACGATGGAGTCATTTTTTAGTTCTTTTTTTTTTGTGTGTTTTTTTCTTAAGTAATAAATAAATTTTTGATACCCTGAAATCCATCAGTAATCAATAATAGTAGTAGCTGAAAGTTAAATGGCCAATGTGATGAGGAAGAATACTATATAGGCCGCATCACCTCACAGGTTTACGATTTTCGGTAGGATTCGTATTTTTTCAACAATTTTTTGATTTCTTCGTCGAATTTCTTTTCCTGTAAAAACAGCTCGTTAACGTAACTCTGCCATTTCACCGCCATTAAAATATCTAATCGAACCAACAATCTTAAAAAACATACCTCCGAAGTAACGGCCTTTACTTCCAAAGCTTTATCTAGCCATTTAACGGCAACGTCGTATTGCTTCTGGGAAATATAACACTTAGCCAACAACAGTCTATTTTCCTTCCACGGTTTGGGATTTAATTCTTCAGTCTTAAGGAAATCGGCGATGGCGTTCTCAACGGTACCTTTGGGTACCTCGGCGAACAACCAGCTGGCTACTTTACGTTCCATCATCGATAATTGAGATACCTGAATAGACACACCGTCATTAATATACATTCTACAGCTACACGATAAATCGCCTAGTCCATTATTACAACACGATGCTAACTTCGAATTCGAATCTGCCTAGTAAATTATACAACGCTGGATCGCTCGGATTTAATTTAATAGCTTCTTCGATATGTTCCTTAAAGGTAACGCCGTCTTTGATTTTGTTCTTCGTATCCGAGAACTGACCTCTAGCGCCGACGCATATACCGAACCATTTATGAGCGTTGGCGCTTTCCGGATTCTTATCTAGCGCTTTTTGGCCGTATTCGATACCTACGATTATAAGTATGTATTGGAAGTTTTAAACGAGACACTTACTGAATATCGCTATACGGTATACTTCTAACCTTGACTAATGTACGTTTGTTTTTTACCAGAGTCGCCTTTCGCCTCCGCTATCGTACTCAGCGCGTGCGATGCTCTGGCCATACGCCATAATACTTCGCTATCGGAATCATTCTGTTGACAAAAAATCATCGATTGTTAAACCTTTTTTTTTTTTTTTTAATAACAATATTTGTTTATCATTATCGCCATCGTTGGTTAATTTGAGCGCAGGTTTGCTGGATTTTTTTTTTTCAATAAATTAAAATGGAAACCTGATCGAAGTTTTCCTTTGAATTGATAATTCTGAATCGAAAGCTCTAGAAATGCTAAGAGTTACAATTAGCCTGGAGTAAGATTAAGTTTTTGAGCCTGAAGTTGAAATGGTTTTTTGTGCATATTCCTAACAATATACCTGAATATAAAATTCATACAAAATATTTATTCATTTATTAAGATTTTAGTTTTCAGGGTTTTTTCATTTTTAACATTTTAATAATTTTTTAATAATTTTTCATAGGTACGAGTATTTGAATTGTTTTTCTTATACGGTTATTTTTCATTTTTGTGCGTTTTCTAATTTTAAAACATTCATCTTTTTTTTGACAGTTGGTAAATTTTTGAATTATTTTCAATTTTTTAACAATTTCACGACGGACCTTTCTTCAGGTTCAGAATTTTTTACTTGATTTTTTTCATTCAGTCAATTTTTATCGGATTTCAGAATCGAATTATGTATTCTTTGAAGTATATGTTCATTACTTTATCAGTGTATTAATTCATTTATTTATTTGTTTGCATATTTATTAAATTATTTCAAACATCATTTTCAGATTTTTTCCATTTTTTTTTTCATTTTAGATAATTTCTCATTTTTTTTCATTTTTTAAAAATTTATTACGTACTACAGCTTTCTTCATTTTTATAATTTTTCAATTTTTTTTTCAAACTCATAAATTTTTTATTGGACTTGAGTGAAAAATGAATTCTTTTTTGTGCATTTCCTATAGTTTATTCGTTAGTTTATGCATTTATTTATTTATTTATTTATTTATTTATCGTTTATTTGTTTATTCATTTTTGTTTCATTGCGATAACTTGGAATGAACATTAATGAATCGACTTAAAAATTTTTACTCAAAAAATGTTTAAGCTATTAATTTATATAATTTTTTTATTTGTTTATTTGTTTGTTTGAAATTTTCATTTCGCGACTATAACTTCAGTAAGAGTGAATGGATTGATTCGAAATATTTTCAATCCATTAGTTTCTCTTCTTTCTTGTTTATTCGTTTGTTTGTTTGTTTGTGTTTTTTTTCAATTTATTTGTTCATTCATTTGTTTGTAATTATCATTTCGCGACCATAACTTCAGTAAAAGTGAATGAACCGATTGGAAATATTTTCACTTTGTTTGTTTGTTTGATTGATCGTTTGTTTGTTTGTTTTTCTTAATTAATTTATTTGTTTATTTGTTTGTTTGTAATTCTCATTTCGCAACCATAACTTCAGTAAAAGTGAATGAACCGATT
Organism: Phenacoccus solenopsis; assembly: GCA_009761765.1. Taxonomy (NCBI): domain Eukaryota; kingdom Metazoa; phylum Arthropoda; class Insecta; order Hemiptera; family Pseudococcidae; genus Phenacoccus; species Phenacoccus solenopsis. Next base: position 7,347,899 of record CM019752.1, on the reverse strand, counting down.
GGAAATATTTTCACTTTGTTTGTTTGTTTGATTAATCGTTTGTTTGTTTGTTTTTCTTAATTAATTTATTTGTTTATTTATTTGTTTGTAATTCTCATTTCGCGACCATAACTTCTGTAAAAGTGAATGAACCGATTGAAAATATTTTCACTTTGTTTGTTTGTTTATGTGATTGATTGATCGTTTGTTTATTTATTTGTTTGTTTGCTTGCTTGCTTGATTGTTTGAAATTTTCATTCATCAACTATAACTTAAAAATGAGAGGATAGACTCAACATATCACTTATTTATTTGTTTGTTTGTTTGTTTGGAATTTGCATTCTCTAATCATACCTTGAATAAAAGTGAATGGATCCGACTTGGTTTATTTTTAATAATTAATTTATTTATTTATTTATTTATTTGTTTCTTTGTTGGTTTGAAATTTTCATTTCCGACAATGACCTTGCTAAAAGAGAATGAATCGACTTCAAATTTTCATTTACGAATCATAACTTAAGTTAAAGTGAATAGATCAACTCGAAACATTTTTTATTCATTTATTTGTAGGTTTGTTTGTTCGTTTGTTTTTTTTTTTTTTAATTTACATTCCCCAACCACAACTCAAGTAAAAATGAATAAATTCACTAGAAATATTTGTTATTTACTCATTTGTTTGTTTCAAGTATTCATTTTTCAATAATAAATCAAGTCAAAGTAAATGAATCGATACGAAACTTTGAGAAGGCAGGGTAAGTAAATAGAGCCTAAAAGTTAATTACATTTTAGAACATATACATAATTGTAGATGAAGTTTAAAAGTTCAAAGTTTTCATGGGCAATATTCTTCTTTGATGATAATTCTACTAAATGTTGACGTGATAACTTTAAATTTTCAAGCTAGATATAGAATATGAAGGGTAATAATCTGATCAAATTATCAAGTCGTTTCACGTGTAGAACATAAAGCTGAGCTTTAGCAGTTCAAAGCGTTGGCGCTTTTCCATGAATTTCTTCCAAATCGGGAATTATAAAAGAAAAAGGATAGAATTTCGTGGTCCACAATTTTGATGCTTATAAATTTTTCATGAAAGTATATAACTAAAAAAAATTAGTGTTGACTAAAGACTCATAATTGGTTCATTGTGATCTAATTTAGTTATACCTTGGATCGCACGTCTAAAAATCTCAAAATATCTCGCCAATTACGTATCCTATAAAAACTACATATAACGACTTATCAAGTAAAGGAAATTCAATTTTCAACATTATATAACAAATTTCCATGAAAGTCGCATGGTTTTCATAAAAAAAGTGTTTCATCCTTTTCGCAATAAGAAATCACTCTATACTAATGAAAGAAGAAAAACGGAAGGTAAATGAAAAATGATTTGAAATTCGCAAAATACTTACAACAATAAAGGGTAGAAAGCTGATTCGATTTTGCCCCGAATACGTATATTTTGAGGCGAACCATCAAGGTTAAAGCTTTTGAGAACATGATATTTTCTCCCAAGGTAACTTCTATCTCATCACTTGTAATGCAACCTAGCTTTTTTTTTAGATTTTTTATGAAACTTTTATTTTCAGACAAAATTTATTTTCTGGCTATTCATGTTTTCATATATTCGTCAATTTTTAAATACATTTCACTATGCACATTTTCGAAAATGTTTCATTTTAGTTTTTAAAGCAAAGATCTCAGGGGGAAAGGAGATAAATTGAAAAGATAAATGGTTCATTTTCGAACATGATCAATTTTACGGATATTTTTTAATTCCTAATATATTTTCAAAAGACTAAAAATTCAACATCCTGTAACCCAATATGTACAGTTCAGAAATAAAACTTCCCCTTCTCCCCTTCATGTGCCACTCGTAAAATTTTTTCCATCAATTGATACATATTCGTCGAAATGTCGAATGGCAACCTAGTACGATGAAATTTCTCAAATATGTTTACTTAATCGTTTTATGCTTCAACAAAAAGTTTTCATCTTCCTACTTAGTCCAGTCAAATTGCGACAAAAACACGTGTTAACCGGGACTAATTGGGGGCCAAAGTTTTTCTGCGGAAATTTGTAACTAATGGTGTCTGTAATAACACCTAACTTTTCCCCAGAAATCGCATCGTTGCTTCTCCCCCAAAATCCACATTTGTGCCCCCAAAACTGTTTTTTGCCAATAACATGCGTTCTAATCTAGACACAGAAAAAAAGTCGAGTGAAGAAATGAAGCTGAACAAATTTCCAACAAAAAATATCATTACACATTTTTTGCTCAAGTTGATACAATCGTGAGAAAACGCTCTTGAAACGGGCTACTTTCATTGCACTTAGGGCCATAGCGCGACGTTTGATATACCCTACCACGTTACGCTAATGTTTAATGGCATGGGAGAAATTTTGGTTTTTCTAGAAAATTGATCTATTTGTAGTATAGTTATGAGTAGTATAAAATATAATGCAAAACAATACAGGAAAAATAGGGATTTTTCATATACATTAGAAATAGTTTGAAAGCCCCTGATTATTGAAAAAATAGGTAAATAATTATTTTTCTGAAATTCAGAAGGCAAAATATCGCCCTTGCACACAAAAAATTTAAAAATTGTTGAAAATAAATTTTTTTGAACAATTTTTGATGCATCATAAAATTTTCTAACTTTGACCTGATTATTCAGGGTATAGATATTAACTTGAAAAACTTAAATTTTTTGGGTATACTTTTGAGATTATTTTACAACTATCAACCGCTATTCCTGATCGATTTTCGAGAAAAACCAAAATTTGTTCACCTCAGTAGTCATTTGCGCGATGAGAACATGAAACATTAACGTAACGCGGTAAGGTATATCAAACGTCGCGCTATGGCCCTATGCGCAATGAAAGTAGCGCGTTTCAAGGGCCTTTTCTCGCTATTCTATCAAATTGGGCAAAAAATGTGTAATAATATTTTTTATGGGAAATTTCATCAGCTTCATTTTTTAACTTGACTTTTTTTCTGTATCTAGATGAGGATGTGTGTTATGGGCAAAAAACTGGTTTGGGGGGCACAAATGTAGATTTTGGGGGAGAAGCAACAGGGGAATTTTTGGGGAAAAGTTGGTGGTAGTTATGGATACTATTGGCTACAAGATTCCGCAGAAAAATTTTGGCCCCCAATTTGTCCCGGTTATAAACCTAATTTGACTGGACTAACTCCCCTCATCGTTATTTTCGTCTCGCCTATTACTTCTTCCAGGTTGACGTATTTTTCACGATAATATGTTCGTTTTGCGGTCGCCTATACCATAATATTTTGATTGATTTTTTCCGACCGAAAGCACCAATCAATGAGGTGAAACTTCGTTTTAGTAAACAAATTATTAATGAAGGTATTATTTTCGAAACTTATACAATTTTTTTCGTATTTTCTTGTTTTCAAAAAAAAAAAAAAAAAAAAACGCAAAAAGAAAAGAAGGCCGCAAGGTTACATAGTACACCAAATTAATTAGAAATTCACGCCAAACTGCAACGAAACAATAATTAACCTGCAAGATAATAATCTCATACAGGAAAATACACAAAGCATAGACTGCTAATTCATTTATTTTTGAGAGCAGGAAGGGGAGGGAATAATTGAATTCTACTTTACTTAATCTTCATTTACGTGCCGTGCACTGCTACAAAGGCCAGAGACGCGAAAAATAACTGATTTTAGGAAGAAAAATGTCGGAAAGAAAAAAATGTGAAATTTTGAGAATTTTTTTCCCCATCGTAAGAGTATAAATTTGTCAAAAAATTATAATTAAAAAAAAATGCAACGCTGAAAAACTCGCAAAATTCTGGTAAAAAATAAAAAAATAAAATGTTCGCAAAAAATTAACGACTTTTACTTTTCTGAGAAATACATAATTTCGTTGTAAATTAGTACCCAATCGCGAAATGTAATTTTATATTTTTTTAAACAAAGTAAAGCCAATGAAACTACTATTTTTTCGGACTACAACTATCGTTCAATTTTTCTGATGTTTGAATAAAATAGCGCAACTCCACTTCTACGCGATTTTGCAATTTAAATAAAATGCCAACTTACTTTTTGCAGCATCTCTTCGATCATCGTATACGCTTTCGTTTTATTCTCGTCGTCTCCTTCGAGCAACTTATCAATATCGGCGAAAGCGTTGTTGGCATTTTGATTATCTTTCGGTGGGCTACTGGTGGACACAAACGTCAAATTATCACTGGATACGGTTTGATTTTCACTAGCCATCGTGACCGGATTGGAAAAACTGCAACATAGTAAAACACTGGTTACAGCCATTGCCAACATGGTGCGTGAACCTGTTGAATGCATTTTTTCTAAAAACTCTCGGCCCTAACGATAGATGAAAACTAAACCAACGAAATAGCAAATGACACTAAATACGCCACCGGCCTTCCTGTTTCCGGCGGTCGCGAATTTTTAATGCTCACCAATAGCCAATCACGAACGAGTACGACATAAATACAATTAATCCCATAGCTACGGTATTCGCGGCTAAGAAAATCCACCAGACCGAGGCACGTTTGCGATTCATTTGCGAAGGACATATATTTTAAGGTTTCCACGACAACCGCAACCACTATACAAATAGCGCGAATTTTTTCCACAGCAAATAAACCCACCAACGCTTCACAAAACACTCTATAATACTCCTACCGGCATCGACGTTAGCCTTTTCTTAAATAAACACTTCCTCGAAATCCTTTTGTACATCTCGCAGGGCTATACAAATAGGTATTATCATCCACCCGCTCTCCTCTAGATGTGGGTTCCTCGGTTGGTGTTAAGAATTATCGACGATTTCCTCATTTCGAATGTATAAATTTGTACATCCTTTTTATCGCCTTCGCTGGCACACCACTCGGTAATTACTGACCGCGTATGTAATTGATGGCCGTAGTGTGCCTTTACGAGCACGTGTTTCGAACGCGTCCATATAATTTATAGCGAATAATGAACCCGAATTCATACGTTACCTTCGACTTGTCCCTTTTATTGCACTTTCATTCGATTCCGAACACTCCGAGCGCGCAAAATCACAAACGATCGCAACCACGAGATGTTCGAGCGAGCACCACTTGTAAACAAATGAAATTCCCTATAATCGCGACGAAGCAACTCAGACGTTGTCGAGTCATCGCACACGCATATCATACGTCTGTTTACCATCCGCTGCCTCCTTTGCTGCTGTATGCTCTCGTAATCGTATTTCCAACCGTTAGCCATCGCGGAATTATGCACGCTGAAAAAACTAGTTTTCTAACAGTCACCGCGTAAATTCCAGCCGAGTTCAAGGCCGCATCTACATTATCACAGCAACGCACCACCGAGTCTCAGGCCGCAGGTGGTGAACTATTGCATCGCTTTAATTACCCCCCAGCTCGCCGCCTTCGTTTCGAAAATTACAAATAACCTACCGCACCGAGACCGAGGTTACAGTCATTCGGACGCGTTTCAGTTAACATTCGAGTATTACGATCTGATCTCTTCCATTGGGACGGATTTCGCGATTATTAATCAAATAGAACACGTGATCTGGCGTTCCTTCTTAGCCTCATCCACGTGCTGCTCTTGACGCCATTGCGAGCGTAATTTCGCTCGATTTAGCATAGTAAACAAATCAATATAAATTAACATCTTCCTTATTAAAACTCGCTAATCCGTTACACCGTGTATTCAGCTCCAATCAACGATGAATAGACCGAAATTACGACGCACACGTAAGCAACTGAGCACGATATTCGGATCGCATTCATTGGTCGCCGAAATCACCTCATATTCCCTTTCCTTTCCGATTATCATCTACGAAAAATATTGCATGGGTGATTCGCTTTCAATTCCAGGACCCTATATTCGTCTACCCCAATATAATACATTCGGCAAGACGGGTCGATAAAATCGACGCCACCGTTTCCTGCTGTCAGACTATATAGCGAGAGAGCACGAGGAGCCATCGAAGCTCGTTCTCTTGTCATACGATAGCTACGGAAAACCAATTCTTAGACTTCGTCACGAAGACTGAGTCGCGAAATTAAAATGAATAGAAAACGCATAATCATCGGCATGAGAAAAATCTTCCTTAGGAATGATATCATAATGGATGACGCCACATTTTTACGCGCCACTCGCGACGACGATGAAGAGTTCGGTAAATAGAGGAAAAAAGTAAAGTTACGTCGCATTACTGGAGCTGAATTTTTAATAAGATTGTTAAGCTCTTCACGGTCACAAGCCATACTTGGTGGCGAGTCTGAAAACCACCACTTATCTCTCTCAAAACCAAAAAATGAATTTAAGATGGGCGAAATTTCAGACATTATGAGATCACAATATTTGTTTAACCCTGGAAACTCACAGGAATTTTAACACCTTCATTACGCACTGTGGGGTCCCTGGGACCCCAAGGTAAAAAATCAACTTAAATTCTATTAGACTGATAATCCTACCTTCACATTTATTTTCTGAAGTAACCAACATAAAATTTGTCATATTACTGTTCCCCTCTCCAATTTCTCCTCTTCTATAAATTTTTTTTTATTACTTAACAAATTGAAAAAATTCATGGTATACCTTAATGAAAATCCACACTTCGATGAATTTCTTATTTACGTTCCTCAAATTAATAAAAAATTAGAGCATCTACGTCATCACAAGACGATATCACAAATTACTTAAAAAAAATTATTCGAAAAAATAATTTTTTCATGAATAAATAAATTTTGAAAAGGCATGTAGTGTGACAGCTTATGCAACATGTTTTACATAGATGGTTTAAAATTGCCTAATGTTGAATATTTTTTAGCGCTAGGTAGCACGTTACAAGAGGGACTTACACAAGTTGCAAGAGAGGTGAAATTGAACTTGGGGTCCCAGGGAGCCCACGGTGCGTTTCCAGGGTTTATTCATTCTCCCAACTCAATTTTTGTATTCCCATGTAACGAAGTGAAAGTTCACGGAAAAATAAAATAAACGAAGAAAACGGTACAGTACTGAATACCTTTTTACGTAGTTCAGCAATGAAATAGGTTAAAATTAATCACTATGCTGAAATACAAGTATTTCACACGACTGATGCACTAATGATCCCATTCAGCTCGAGACTCGATACATTATATTATAAGGTACTGATCCCCTTTTAATTTAGAAATTAATCAATTGTTTACTGAGATTATTTCGTATCACAAATTTTGGAACAAGAAATTAGAATAATACTAATGAGCAAATAAGAAGGCTATGATGAATAATTGCGGAAGCTTAAAATCGTCTATAGCCCCGATCCCATATTAGCTTAATAGGGCCTCAGTTGTATAAATTCATATTTATCAAATTTGAGCCAATTGAGGCTCCTTAAGCCTGCCTTACATTTTGACCATCCTCATTTTGGATCCATTTTGATTCAAATTCAAACCGGCCTAGTCTACAACTAACCCTATATAGAAAGTTTGACCTTTGCGGGTCGATTTGGTGAGGAATTTTTATTACTTGAAACCTCCTCAAAGAGTCGTATTTTGCTCTGACTTCCCTCCAAATTCACTAGCGAAGCTAAAATCACAATAGCTTAGTCACATGGACTGATTTTATCATATGACACTATAATAAAAAATTTTTGACCTCTCGCGTACCATATCTTGAGGTCGGTAACCCTCCTCCTCCCTTCCAACATCATGTACGGAAATGAAATACGGAAGTAATATACTTCTCATCACAAATAACCATATGAGTACATATTAATCACATTTTTTCCAATTTGAGATTCCTCAAGCTCTACTCAAATTTTGATAATTCGCCATTTTAGATCCATTTTGACTTAAATTCAACGGGTTGCATTCTGGTCACCAACTAACCTCACACACAAAATTTGACCTTTCTAGGTTGATTTAGTGATAAAATATGGAAGATTCGAAGAATTTCATGACTCAAAACTTTCTCGAAAATTAGTTCTTTGCTCTAATTCCCCTCCAAGTTCACTTAAGAAGCTGAAATTTGAACATGTTAGTGCCCGTGACTCATTCTTTCATACGAGATCAAAACCAAAAAATCTGAGCTATTCGCCCTTTCTACAGCCTGCCTCAAAATTTGAGTGATCCGCCATTTTAAAATTTATCGAAAACACAAAAAGAGTACTTTTGCGCAATTTTAAGAAGAGTCCCTCACTACATTTTGAGCGAATTTTATCAACATCCGCCAGCGCTACACGCGGGACAAAAAACGAAAATTTCCTCAAAAACAGGTTTTACTCCAACTCTCCTCAAAATGCACTTAAAAAGCAGAAATTTTGATTTGTTAGCGTCCGTGACTCACTCTTTCATATGAGATCAAAAACGAAAAATTTGAGCTATTTGCTCCTTCTCCAGCCCCTCTCAAAATTTGAGTGATCCGCCATTTTGAAATGTATCGAAAAAACAAAAAAGTATCTTTTTCGTATTTTCAAGAAGGCTCTCATCAAATTTTGAGTGATTTTCATAAGTTTGATATTGGAATTGAAAAGCTAAGTGACTGATCTCTGATGGCAGAAGCTAGAACCACATGTGGAGTGATCAAGGGATCAACACTCATAAGACGATGTACAAATTGATTGATTTTTTTTTCAGATTATTTTCCTAATTCGTCTTAAAATTCGATTTTTGATGTTGTTATTGTTTTTTTTTTGTTTTTATAATGAAAAAAAAATGGGAACTTGGGGATTTTTACAGGGAAGCAGACCTTGTTGATAGATGAAAACAATTAAATTTTTTTTTTTAAATACTGCTTGATACAAATGGTTAAGAAGGACATTTTCTTCCTTATATTTTAATGCTGGTAACTATAATAAGTTGGCGCTCCAAAAGGAGACCCTTATTGTACCATTCCACTCATATAACTGCACAGCAGTTTTTTATTATCAGCTAGGATTCCTATGGGCTTCTGATACCTACGTGATGATGAGCTGTGTGGCACAATGGGCCAGGAATGGCCAAAGTGCACGTTGCTTGCACCACCCAATTACACCTAAACCTGAACCTGGATCTATAAATATTACTAAACATGAAATCTTCAACATACAAATTTTCCTATAGGTTCTAAATTCAAAAT